>JANHMN010000004.1:60895711-60929107 GCA_030674055.1 Rhabdomys pumilio
ATGTGTGCATGTGTGCATGTGTGCATGTGTGCATGTGTGCATGTGTGACAAGTGGAGAAAGGGAGGCCATGAATTTGAAGGAGGACAGAGGGAAGTACACGAGAAACTCTGAGAGGAGAAAGGGAGAGGAAAACAGTCATCACATTGTGAAGCAGTGCCACCACAGCACTGGAAGACAGACAGCAATGAGGAAAGAAAAATGATTCACACCAAAAAGAAAAAAAATCCTTTTATTTAAAGCCAACATTATTTCCATATTGAATATAAAAAATCATAGTAAACAAGGAAAATGAAAAATAACAAAAGCACAAAAAATAACTTTTATAGGAAAGAACATTTTGTATAGTATCATTTACCATCACAAAATATATTTAGGTATAAGTCTAAACAGGCACAAGATTTGAATGACAGAAAAATACAAAATGCTAAGTATAAAATTAAAGAAAAAAGGCAAATATTGGATCATGAATTAGAAATATCTGTAAGATAAAGGTGGTAGCTTCCTTCCAAGTTGACTTCAGGTTTAAGACAATTTCTGTCAAACAGAGCAAGACATTCTAAAGAGAGATGAGACCCTTCTGAAATTAACATGGAGATACACGGGGCTGAAGTGGTTATAAGGAGCTACAGTGCGACAGCTAGCACGCTGAACTTCTACAATAGTTAACAAGACTTGGAAAAACCAATTTTTACAATTTCGAAGTGTATTTTACTACAATATTCAAAGTAGTGCAGTACTGTCAGAAGAAAAGGATGAAGAGTAGGAGAACAGAACAGATATCCAAAGAAGACATCCTTTCAAGCATACACGCTTGGTTCTGCATGTGGGGAGAGAACAGCACTTTTAATAAATTGTGCTAAAACAATTGGGCAATCATAGACATTCCCAAAGCAGGGAGGGACCATCCTCCATAAATATCTCCTTGCACAAATAAAAATTTAGACAAAACAAAACAAAATTTAAAACAAACTATAAAACTACAAACATTTTAGAAAAAAGTCCTCAAAGTCTAGGACTAGGCTAAAAATTACTGAGTAAGCACCAAAAGTACAACCAAGGAAAGGAAGTCTGAACTCAAGTTTTCAAATTTTGTTCTTTAAATGACTCTAAACAGGATCACAAAGTGACAGACTGGGAGCAAGATACAAACCACACAGTTCACATATGGACAGTGTCCAGGAAATATAGGAATTCACAAATTCAACAACAGTGATTTAAAACTTCAAGTCAAAAATGGGCAAAAAATATTAATAGAAGACATGCAAGGCAAAGCACAGAAAAAGGTATAAAACATCATTATCCTTGAAGAGGTAGAAATTAAAAACAATAATGGGGGTATTGGAGAGATTGGGATGGGAGCTTGCTGAAAAGCCTAAGGAGCTGAGTGATCCCTAGGACTGATGCTACAATAGAAGACAGAAAGTTGTCCTCTGACCTCCACAACTATACTCATTTACACATATGTATAAACACCCATATAAAATAAAATAAATGTTTTTAAATTGAGAAGAAATTAAGTATAATCGAACTGTCAGAATGGAGAGAAGAAACTACAGGGGGCAATCCCAGTGAAGATGGAGACAAACCTGGATCACTCACAAACTTCTGGGAGAATTTAAGTAGGTTTGTAATTTCTTAATAAACTAAACATGTTACTATCATAATCTAGAAAATTCTGCACCTGATATACATTCTAGATGAAGAAAAACTTATATTAACAATAAAAATATCCACACAAGTAGTCATAGTACCTAATTCATAGTAGTTAAATGCTATAAACAATACAGATACCCTTTAACAAGAAAAGGTTAAACTATCAGATGCCATGGAACACTTCAGTAATAAAACTAAACAAACTAATGATACTCCAATTTAGAAATGATCCCGGAGAGTAATGCTGAATTAGAAGTTAACACTCAAATGTTACATGCTTGTCTTGTTTGATTTGTTTAGTGCTATAGAGATGACTAAGTTATACAGAAAACAAATCAGCACTTGAAGGAAGCAAAGAGAAAAAAGGGGCTTCAGAGGTGGGAAAGAGGGAAGTATCACTACAAAGGTCACTGTGCTGACACAGTTTTATATCCAGCACATCAAGCTTGTGTGTGTCTCTTGGAGTCTTAGTTACGGCTACCAACGCTGTGATGAAACACCATGACCAAAGCAACTTAGGGAGGAAAGGGTTTATTTGGATTATGCTTCCATATCACTGTTAATTAAAGAATGTTAGGGCAGACATTCAAAGAGGGCAAGAACCTGGAGGCAGGAGCAGATGTAGAGGTCATGGAGGAAGCTGCTTACTGGCTTGCTCTACCATGACTTGCTCACCCTGCATTCTTATAGAACATATAGCTTACCCACAGTGGGTTGGGCCTTCCCCACATCAATCACTTGAAAATGCCCTATAGGCTTGCCTACAGCCCAATCTTATGGGGGAAACATCTCAGGTTCTCTCTTATTAAACAACTTTAGTTTATGTTAAGCTGACATAAAACTTTCCAAGACACCTGGTCTCAGTTTATACAGTAGTTTCCAAAAAAATCTTATCACTGAGAGCAGAGTCTCTGTATTATTTCTTAAATAAAAAGCTTAAGTTTTAAAAATGGACACATACTACATCTTTTAAAGCACTGGCCTTCCTATAACAGTCTGAGCCTTTCACTATTTCCATTCAACAACATTTTGTCTATTTTTTTTTTTACTTTTGGGGGTGGGGCATGAAAGAACACTGTATACTTTTGCATGTACACACAGAATGCATATATGCCCCTGCCCACACACACATAGAAGCTAGGCTGTCCATCTGGTATCTTCCTCCACCACTATCCAGATTTTTTTTTTTTTTTTGAGAAATGGTCTCTCAGTGAACTAGAAGCTCACCCCTCCTGTTAGGCTGGCTGGCCAGCAAACTCCTGGCATCTACCTGTCTATGAACCCATAAACTGGGTACAATGAGCCATGCCAGGCTCTTAGATGGGCATTGGTGGCTCAAATTCAGAAACTCTTGCTTGGACAGCAAATATTCTTATCAACTTAGCTATCTTACCACACCGTATCTGTTTTGATTGTTTTAAAAGGCATTTCTAAGCATTAAAAAGATGCTTGACAATTAAAAGTTCATACTGCTCTTGCAGAGAACCCAAGTTTGGTTCCTGGCTCCCCTTGAGGCAGCTTACAAACATACCACTACATAAATAAATAAGAATCTTCAGATATAACCTAAAATAACTTCAGGAACTATAGACATAAAATGGGATCATGTAAGAAGAAACTAGAGAAGGGAATAGCGTGAGGGGACACAAGTAATATGAAGGGGAAATAAGAAAACTGGGGAGGGGCTTCAGTTGGGGAGGTTGAGGGAGGTCAATATAGAAGGCAAGGGAAGAAGAAATGACAACTTCGGGAGGGATGTTTATAAAGCATCAAAGAATCACATTACATTATAGTCACTGTCTTAGGGTTGCTATTGCTGTGATGAAACACAAGGTCCAAAAGTCAAATTGGAAAGGAGAGAATTTATTTGGCGTACACTTCCAGATCACTGTTCATCAGTGAAAGTAGGCAGGACAAGAACTCAAACAGAGGAGTAACCTGGAGGCAAGAGGTGACACAGAGGCCGTAGAGAAGTCTGCCTACAAGCTTGCTTACCATGGCTTACTCAGACTGCTTTCTCATAGAACCCAGGACTACCAAGCCAGGAAGAGCACACCCACAATGGCCTGGACCCTCCCATCAATCACTGACTAAGAGATGTCCTACAGGATTGCTTACAGTCCTATTTTATGGAAGCATTTTCTTAATTGAGATTCTTCCCTCTCGGATGATTTTAGCTTGTGTAAAGCTGATATAAAACTAACCAGCACAGTCACCTAAAATTATTATACACATGCACACACACATATACCTGATACGGTCTGCTTCTTTTAACATAACTGTAGCCATTTTGTACTTAGCTTCCATTTTGCTCATAAGGTGAAATCATGTTCATCCACTTCCCAGAGTAACCTTTCTAAAAGACACGGAAAAATCCTACTAATAGGTCAAAATGCTATGGTTATATTACTTATGCTGTGTTATCTCAACACTCTGGAAATAATCCCCTATCCACCACTCCACTTACCTCACTTAGGACCAATCAACTTAAAGATCAGCTGATAATACTTTATCTAGTTAGCCAAAAAGTAATACTGCTTCTGTCCTTGCTTTCTGAACTTTTGAGCCTGGTTTTTCCTATTAAAAGCCTGCCCTAAGGGGGAAAAAAAAAAGGAGCACCACAATTTGGTTCCTGAGTCCTCTCTATGGTCATGACCTAAATTAAAAGTTCAAAAAAATACTTTCACCATGTCTGAGATAAGTATCTGAGTAGTCAATACGTGGTTGTTCTTGAACCCCAGCATTTTGGGGGCTCATCTGTGGTAGGCCCCCACCCACGAGAACACTCCTCAGATATTACCGAACACTAGAAAAGTCAGCTAATTCCCTCCATGAAGAGTTAAGTGTCCTGTACCTGTGCAGTTCTGTCTAGTTTTCTGGTTTTGGTCTAGACCTCTTGGGACTTGGATAAGAGAAGCTGCATTCTACATTGCTCTTTGAGCCAGGGCACACCAGAGGACGCTCTGGTTCCCTGTTGGGTGAAGGGGAACAAGTTAAAATCCACCTTTCAGACTTCATCAGGAATCTAGCCAGAAAGTTCCAATGTGCAGTATGGCATTTGTTCTTGAAAACCAGTTCTGCCAGTGTCTGTCTTTTGCTTTCGGTTTGTTTGCTGGCAACATTATCTTCCATTTTCAATTCTATTATGGGGCAATCCTCCTCTACCTTTGACACCCTTCTTGAGATGGTTCTGTGCCATTTCCAGGACTTCCAGAAAGATACCAATCTGTCCAGCGACCAAGTCTTTTCTGGCAAACTCAGAGCCCTTTGTAAACTTAAGTGGCTATCCCTTGGCACAGGATGCTCCCTGCCTGTCACAACTACAGTAGAGGAGGTAGCCATCATCTCAACTACCCTCCCTTTCTTATCTCAGGTCCTGCTAATCCTGACACTCATCACACACCGCCTATTCTCTCGAGGAGGATAACATACTTATCTGATGCCACAGCAAACCCCAGTACCTGGGGCCCCAGTGGCACCTGCAGCACCCTCAGCTCCTCTACTTCTGTCCTCCTCCTTCTCTTCAAATTCCTCATCTGCCAGAACCAGCCCACCCATAGTCAATCAAGTACCTACTTTGGCTCCTGGACAGAGACTTTCCATTTATGTGCCATCACTCTCCCACTCTCAGGAGGGAGACATTACCTTCCTGGTATACCAACCTTTCTCCACTAGTGAGATCTACAACTGTAAAACTCGGAATCTGCTCCTTTCTGAGAAAGTCCAGGATCTAGTCTCTCTCCTAGTGACTACTTTTCATACCCTGTCCACCTGGGGTGATATCCAACAACTCCTCCAGACACTCTTCACCACACAGGAACAGACTGCATGGGGCAGGAGACTCTCAAACTTATTCCAGTGGACAACAACAGAGCAGATTCACTGAAGACCCTCCAGTCATTGATGCTGCTTCCCCAAGGCAGCCCCAACTAGAATCCTAATAAGAATGACTAAGAATGACGGTAGGGAGACATTTCAAGGTTATTGCCAGATTCTTATGAGGGTTCTATGAACAGCTGCTAAGTGCCCCACAAATTTGTCAAAGGTAAATCATATAGTAGAGGATCCTATGGAATCTCTGGCTGCCTTCTTGGAAAGGCTCCTGGATGTCTTGATTGACCCTGAGGCAACAAAGAACCAGTAAGACATCATTGTGGCCTTCATCAGGTCAATCAGCCTCTGACATTCTAAAGAAGATTCAGAAAACCAATGGCTTCAAAGGTGAAAGATTTGTCTAAATTAATGGGGAATGCCCAGAAAACTTTTAATAATAGAGTCAAGAAGATAAACAAACTAAAAAGGTGGCAAAAATTGTGGTTAGTCACAATCCAGAAGCCTCAAGGAGGTTACACGTGGTATAGATCCTTGAATGCTCTTAAAAGATTAGAGCAAAACAGACCAATTTGGCCAGTCACTGCCTCACCCAAGGCTTAAAAAAAATTCAATGTGCCTACTGTAAGGAAATGGACCATTGGAAGAACAAATGATCCCTAAAACAAAAACAGGAACCTAAGGATGTCATGGAACTGTCAGACAGAGGCTATCAGGACTCCAAGTCCCTTCCCAGGCTTTTAACAGTATGTGTGGGGAGACACCTGGTTATCATCCTCATTGACACTGAGGTGCATTACCTTTTGGTAATCCAAAAGGGAGAGATATTGAGGTTGAGGGTTTTTTGAGAGTAAGTGGAGGAAGGTCAGGTGGATGCTTTCACTCTCAAAGCCAGGAGGCTTTCACACCAGCAACTGTATACCAAGTCTTTATTGGCAAAATCAAAAGAATAAGATTTTGTTTAAAAAATATAACAGTATGCCAAGATTTCCTTAAGGGTCTAATGATGACACAAATACCTGGGCATGAGTAACAGTTACCAATTGGCCTTAAGACTCACTGAACTGAAGAAAATTCATGCTTGGTACCTAAAAAACAGCCAACTATCCTGGGCCTAGTGATACCATGGATCTTCAAGAACCTAATGCTGTCATCTTACTAGACCAGTATAATACCTGTGTAAGTCTTATTCTTACACCCGCCGACAAATATAGCTCTTATCCCTCATTAGAGAAGCTTCTCTCTACAACCAACAAAGATCATTAGAGAAAACTACAATAGATCATAATGTAGAAATCAACTGATCATAGAGTGCCCAGCCTCAATGGACACATCTACAGCACAACTCCTATACCTAAGGCTCAGGGAACATGGCAAAAGAGGGGGGTGCAAATATTCTAAGGACCAACGGAACAAGTCTGCCATGAGATGGTGTCTCCTAGACATAACAGAGAAGCTATACATATGACACCTCAATAATATGGTTGTCTAAACAAGACCTGAGCAATGACAAAAACAATAGGCATGTTAACATGGAATGGGGAAATCTCATAGGGCCCCACTGGTAGACGAAGAAGTATAGGCAACTTAGGAACACTGAGAGATGGAGAACTAGACTGTCCCAGGGAGAAGCTATGGAATTGATTACCCAATATAAAGTGGTCAACCACAAAATCATTTGTACACAAACAACACCAAATGGACTCATGAGGATAGATAGATGGATAGATAGATATATACATACAGACATACATACAGACAGACAGACATATAGATGTAGAGATAGAGATATATAAATAGATAAATGTTCATATCATTTTATATGAAGATATAAAAATATATGTATATAATAATAAGAAAAGAGAACATCAGTTTGAGATGGAGTGGGTACATAAGAGGGGTTGGAAGAAGGAAAGAGAAGAGAAAAGAGATGTGAGTATATTTAATTAAATTTAAAAAGTGAAAAAATTAATTGTTATATGTGTCATTTACAAAAAAAGTAAGCTAACAAAAAATAAAAATATTTTCATGGCTTAATTTCAGCTACCAATGAACCTTTATGAGCTCAAAGGTGTTACTCACTTTTATTATAGCCATACTTTAATATTAGGGCACAAAAAAACCTTATATAAGTTTTTTCTTAAAATAAACAACATCAGAGTGACAAATGGTACAGGCTATTTTTAAAATTAAATATGCATATGCATATATATTTCAAGAGTTTCTGGTTTGAAGGACAAATCCATCTTCACCACACTGATGATGAATTAAGGAAATTTCTACTCCATTTACTATTCATCTTTAAGGTCAGAAGAACTAAAGCACCATTGAGATAATTAATGCTGAAACTAAACACACAAATGTTGCATATTATGATTCATCACTGTAGCTAAAAAGCTTCTTACTAATGATATTTAGGCAGTGCCCAACATTGCTGCTTTCCACTGAATGGTGACAGGTGCTTAGTGCTTTGGGTCAGTAACCTCTTTGAGATGTATACAGTTAGTCTTCAATGCTTCTAAAAAGTTTAACCTTCCTTCTCTTCACAGAAGTCCTCCAGTCAAGATTAACATTTGTTTCCACAAACTTTTAGAAGTATTAGTCTCGAATTCCAAGTGTTATTCCCTCATGCAATAAAGTACCAAAGATAAATATCAGCAGAAATGGATACAATATGAATCACACTGGAGACCTTGATGTAAAGGCTTATATGATTAAATAGTTGATGGATGAATGTGTAAACACTTTGATTAGGCTTATAATAAGTGCAACGAAACAAAGTATTTGGGTCTTTTAACCAAATATAGAAAATGTTGCTACATTTTCCATTTTAAAATATTCTCCCATTAAAAAGCAGATCATCCACCATGATCAAGTAGGCTTCATCCCAGAGATGTACATATGATTCAACATAAGGAAACTTATATGTGTAAACCACCATATAAACAAACTGAAAGAAAAAACACATTATCATCTCATTAAAATCTGAAAAGGTCTTTGACAAAACCCAACACCACTTCATGATAAAAATCTTGGAGAGATCAGGGATCCAAGGTACATAATTAAACGTAATAAACGCAATTTACAGCAAGCCAATAACCAACATCAAATTAAATGAAGAGAAATTTAAAATAATTCCACTGAAATCAGGACCAAAATGAGGCTGTCCACTCTCTCTATGTCTATTAAATATAGTACTGAAGTTAAGGCTAGAACAATAAGACAACTACAGAAGATAAAGGGGATGCAAATTGGAAAGGAAGAAGTCACTATTTGCAGATGATAAGATAATATGCATATGCATAAGTGACCTGAAAAGTTCTACCAGGGAACTCCTACAGCTGATAAACACCTTCAGCAAAGTGGCTGGATACAAAATTAACTCAAAATACCAGAAGCCCTCCTATATATAAAGGACAAATGGGATGAGAAAAAAGTCAAGGAAACAACACCCTTCACAATAGCCACAAATTACATAAAATATTTTGGTGTAACTCTACCCAAGCAAGTGAAAGACCTGTATGACAAGAATTTCAAGTCTCTGAAGAAACTGAAGACAATGTTAGGAGATAGAAAGACCTCCATGTTTATGGATTGGTAAAATTAACATAGTTAAAATGGTCATATTACCAAAAGTAATCTACCAATTCAAGCAATCCACATCAAAATTCCAACACAATTCTTTACAGATCTTGAAAGAACAATTCGCAACCTCATATGGAGGAAAAAAACATGATGGCTAAGCAATCATGTACAATAACAGAACCTCTAGAGGGATCATCACGCCTGATTTCAAGCTCTAGTAAAGAGCTTTACCACATGGTATTGGCATCAAAAACAGGTTGATCCATGGAATTGAATTAAATAGCCAGATGTAAATCAAAATATCAACAGACACCTTGTCTTTGATAAAGCAGCCAAAATTACACATCTTCAACAAATGTGCTGGTCTGATGGAATGTTGACATGTAAAAGAATGCAAACAGACCCATATCTATCACTCTGCCAAAAACTCAAGTCCAAGAGAGTCAAAGACCTAAACACAAAACCAGATATGCTGAACCTGATAGAAGAGAAAGAGGGGAATCACCTTATGAGACAACTTCCTCAACTAAACACCAATAGCTCAGGCACTAAGATCAATAATTAATGAATGAGACCTCATGAAACTGAAAAGCTTCTGTAAGGCAAAGGACACTATCAATAGGACAAAATGGCAGCCCACAGAATGAGAAAAGATCTTCACCAAACTCCATATCTGACAGACGACTACTATCTAAAATATATATATAAAAAAAAAAACTCAAGAATGTATGCATCAACAAAGCAAATAATCCAATTTAAAAATGATATACAGATCTAAACATAGAATTCTCAACAGAGGAATCACAAATAGCTGAGAAGCCAGCAGGAAAATGCAAATCAAAACTACTCTGAAACTTCATCTTACACTTGTCTGAATGGCTAAGATCAAAAACACAAGTTTCAGCTCATATTGGTGAGGATGTGGGGCAAGGAGAACACTCCTCCACTGCTGATGGGAGTGCAAACTGATAGTCTTATACAGCCACTTCATAAATCAATACAGTGGTTTCTTAGAAGATGGGGCATTAATCTACCTCTAGACCCAGCTATACCACTCCTGGGAATATACCCAAGAGACACTCCTTCATACCACAAAGAAACTTGCTCAATTATGTTTACAATAGCTTTCTTTGTAATAGCCAGGGACTGTAAACAACATATATGTCCTTCGATTGAATAATGGATGAAGAAAATGTGGCACATATATACGATGGAGTATTATACAATTGTTTTAAAAACAATAACATCATGAAATTTGCCAGCAAATAGATGGAACTAGAAAAAAAAAAGCATCCTGAATGAGGTAGCCCAGACCCAGAAAGACACAGTATATACTTAGTTATCTATGGGTATTAACTACAAAGTAAAGGGTAATCATGCTACAACCCACAGATCTAGAAAAGTAAGTAACAAGAAGGGCCGGCTCAGGAAGGAATCCGTGGATCTCTCTGGAAAGAGAAAATAGAATAGATTTTGTGCGTGGTCTGGGATGTGAAGGGACAAAGAACAGGAGGGATCTGGTGGGGAAAGAATGGAGGAAGACAGCACTAGAAGAGACAACTGGTATTTGGAGGGGGTGCAAACTTAGGGCAAGGTAGAAACCTAGTGCAATGGAAACTTTCAGGAATCTGTCAGGGTGACATTAAGACAACTAGTAATGGGGGATACAGAGCTTGAACTGGTCATCTCCTATAGCATCTCCAGACAACACTGCCAGTGGAGAGTTTGGACACCAACCTAGCCACAGACTTTGACCTACAATCTGTCCTGCTAGCACAATGTGTTGCAGTAAAGGAGACACAGAAATTGTGGAAAGTACTAACCAATGACTGGTCCAGCTTGAGACCCATATCACAAGAGGGGGTCCATCTCTGACACTGCCTTCAAGACTAGAAACCAGAGGCCTGTTGGCCCAGAGACCTAGGATAGAACCAAACAGTCCTGGCAAAAAAAAGTCAATGAAATGATTCCTAATGATATTCTGTTATACTCATAGATTGCTTCCATGCACAACTGTCATCAGAGAAGATTCATCCAGCAACTGATGGAAGCAGATGCAGAAACCGACAGAAAAATATTAGGTGGAGTTCAGGGAATCCTGCGGAAGAGGGGAGGCAGGATTATATGAGCCAGAGGGACTAGGGCTCATAAGAAAACCCACAGAAGCAACAAACCTGAACTCACAGGCTCACTGAGACTAAATGGACTATAAGGAAGCCTGCATGGGTCTAACCTAGGCCCTCTGCATACGTTATAGTTGCACAGCTAGGTGTTTTTGTGGAGCTCCTCACAGAGGGAGTTGGGGCTGTCTCTAATGCTTTGCCTGTTTTGAGAACCCCTGTCCTCCTTTTGAGTCCTAAAATTTGCTTGTCCATACTTAATATGAGAGGAGGGGCCTAATCTTATTGCAACTTGCTATGTCATGTTTGGTTGATATCCCTGAGAGGCTTGCACTTTTCTAAAGAGAAATGAGGAGGAGTAGATGGGGAGGAAGGAGATGGGGTATGAAGAAGGTGGAAGAAAGGAAGGGGGAAAACTGCCCATAATATATGAATGAACAAATTAATAAAAAATGCACACACAAAAAAACTTCAGTAAATTTTAGAATATTTGGAAATTTAAATGATGCTTCATAGAAAGACCTTAAGAATTCAAAGATTTTATAATTATCCTTTTAATATGTAATTTAAAACCAGTAAACTGCAGGATAGCTAAAATAGAAAATACCAAACCTCATGATCCTGTAAAAATAAGTAATTTAAAGCTATTCATAAACATATATATTCATATAGCTCTAGAAAGGCTCAAGAATTCAATCTGAGCTGGAGAAACTGATCACTAGGTAACAGTGTTTGCAAATCTTTCTGAAGGTCTGAGTGTGATTCCCAGTACCCACCTCAGATGGCTCACAACTACCTATAACTCCAGCTCTTCTGGTCTCTGTAGGCACCTGCAATGACATGCACATGACTCTCCCATCCTACGCTTTCTACATAAACATAATTAAGTAATGAACTGAATTCTTTCAAGAGTTTAGTTAAGAACACTGTAGGAACTGTAGAGATAGAAGGTATCTCAGTGGGTAAGCATTCTTGTAGAGAATCCAGGCTCGTTGCCCATTACCCACATGGCAGTTCTCAACTGCTTATACCTCCAGTTCCAAGGGCCCGACACCCTCTTCTAACTTCTGCAGGCTCCAGCATGCAGATGTTGCACATGATGCACATGCATACACTGAGGCGTACACAAATATGAATGAAAAAGAAGTCTTTAAGTGCACTACAACCCAGAGGAACAGAAAAGAGGGAATAATTGGTTGGAGAGGATTTCTAAACATGTTACCAGTCCTAAGATCAAAGAAGTATGGAGCTGATCAGGGTCACTCACACAGCATGTTTAACCATGGTCTCCAGAACAGCCTGGCAGCTATTAGGAACTTTCACCACTACAGGCAAAGCTATAGACCCCATGCTATTTTGTCTACAATGCATGCACCAGTAGTTTCTAGCAACATATGCAGGAAAGACCCCTGTAACTTTTGCTACTCAGTCACCAGCAACCATTGCCATCCCAGAACAAGGACAATTGCTCCCAACCACATATGCTGTGATGACACACCATGACCACAGCAACTCTTATAAAGAAAAACATCTTATGGAGGCTCAGTTACAGTTTGGAGGTTTAGTCCATTATCATCACAGCAGGAAGCATGACACCACACAGGCAGACACAGTGCAGGAGAGGTAGCTGAGTGTTCCACATCTGCCCTGTGCTTTTGAAACCCCAAGGGCCAGCTCCATGGACATGCTTCCTCCAAGAAGGCCACACCTACTCCAACAAGATCACACCCATTCTAGCAAAGCCACACCTACTCCAACAAGATCACACCCATTCTAGCAAAGCCACACCTACTCCAACAAGGCCACATGTCCTAATCCTTTCAAATAATGCCATTCTCTATGAGCCTGTGGGGTCATGTTCATTTATACTACCACAAGAACCAATCTCAGAGCTGCAGTTGTAACACCAACTCCAGAAAGGTCCCCAAGTTAAACCATAAAGTGCTTTAACCTAACACTTTATAATCCAATGATCAAAACGGTCGGATGAATGATATATTCCAACTCTAAAAGAAAAAAATCCCAACTAAACAAGAATAGATTATTATATAAGGATAAAGGGTCAATTCGTCATTAGAATAAAACTATAAATGCTCATGGTGCCACTACTACAATAACTATATCTATAAAGAAGTACTGACAGGTTTTTAAAAAGAAAACAGAAAATGAAAAAAATAATAGATGTCAATGCTTTATTTTCAACAATAATAATAACATAAAAATTTAATTTAACATGTTATTTAAAAACATGATTCAAAGAAATAACCAAAACCTGCTATCCAACTGCAACAGAGTATATACTCATCTCACACAAATAAAATATCTATAGCATAGAACATCTATTAGAACAAAGAACAGCTCTTAATAAGTGTAAGTATGTATTCTGATCACAGTGGCATAAGAGTAGAACTAGAAGTGAAGGAGAGCTGGAAGGTCACAAATAAGAGAAAAGCAAAGGACATAGTCCTGGACAACCAACATCAGTCAAAGAACGAATCAAAGAAAAAATTAAAACACCGATCCCTCACATTAAAATAAAGGAAAAAAAGCAAAACAGAATAAAGATGGAAGCTTACTAATTAATTAATGTACACACAGAAAATTGATGCACATACAGAAAATAACCATATAGTAAATCAAAAATGAAGGGAGAAACATAATTTATATCTCATACAACCAAAGGATGACAAGTAACTTCTGTGAAGTTATCTATCATCAAATTTGATAACCTAGAAAAAATTAGATAAATACTTACTGCATTTAGCCTGCCAAAATTGAGTCATGGAGAAATATGGAATATGAATAGTTAAATACAGAGAAATTAAATTAGCAATCAAAATTCCTACAAGTCCAAGAAAAGAGCTTTATCCATAACAACAATTTAAGAATAGTTGACACTGATCTTTCTCATACTCTTTCAAAAATAAGAATAGTTCCAAACATATTTAACCTTACCCTGATAACAAAACCAGGCAAACAAAACTACACACACACACACACACACACACACACACACATATTACAGGGAAATATCCCTGATGAACACAGATACCATAGCTATCAATCAAATCTTAGTTAGGTTCAATAGCATGCTTACATACATACATACATATTTACATACATATTTACACACATATTTACATATTTACACACATATTTACATACATATTTACATACATATTTACACACATGTTTACATACATGTTTACATACATATGATATTTACCCTCAGGATGAGATTAGTGCAACACATGTAGATCAATACAGATGATACACCATATTAAAGAATGAAGGAGCATCTCAACACATAAAAATGTACTCTACAAATGAATTTTTCATTATTTAAAAAAATCTGCAAAGAAAAAAAAAGAATGTAAGAAGAAGGTTCTTCTGCATGAGCAGTTCTCAACCTACAGGTAGAGAACCCTTTAAGGGTAGAACAATCATTTCACAGGGTTGCCCAAGACCATCAGAAGACACAGATATTTACATTATGATTTACAACAGTAGCAAAAGTACAACAAAATTACAAAATAAGAAGTAGCAAAGAAAAAATTATGATTGTGGGTCACCACATGAGGAAGTAGATTAAAAGGTCACAGCATTAGGAAAATTGGAACTCACTGTTCTACATTATAAAGCCCATATAACATTATCATAGCTAACAAATAAATGAAAAATATACAAAAAGCTTTCTTGTGACATCTAGAATAATACAAAGAACATGCTTGCTACTTCTATTTAATAGACTACTGATGTCAATAGCCAGAGCATCTAAGCAGAAAAAGAAATAAGCACATTCAAATAAAAATGAAATAATTGGAATATTCTATTTGCAGATGGCATATGCTTAGCTTACATAGAGAAAACCCCAGTCTCAAAAAAAAAAAAAAAAAACCTTCAAGAATAAACAAATCAATAAAGTTTTAGTAACCTCATTTATAAAATTACTGTAATGGAAAATCTTGACTGAACTTAATGGAAGCTAAAATAAACTAGAGAATCTGGCCAGGTCTCTAAGTGAGTTTCTAGAAAGGATAAGAGGAGGGGGAGACAGGTTCCAAGGGGGCCTAGATATAAAGAGGTCCAAGGAAAAGGTAGCACTGCCTGCCTCTTCTTCCTGATGGTGAGTAGCACACCTACTCCTGCTACATGCTCTACAAAGACTCAGCTTACTCAGCCTTCCCTCAGGAGCTGAAGACCAGCATCTCCCAGGAATGCCTAAACCTTAAGTGTCAATCGGCACTGCAGAGGCATTCTCATAGACTTGCTACCAGGTTCTCAGTATGAACACAGCCATTAATCATAGAAGGATATCTAGAAGAGTTCCCTTTATGTTACATTCTATCTGCTCTGCTCTGCAAGCAAACCTGTGGAGTACAAGTACTAAAATGAACATAAACACTTAGGAATAAGCTTGACCAAGAAGATGAAGCAGAAAACCAGAGAACATTGATAAACTGAAGAAATACAAAAGCCGATCTCATGATCATGGAACCAGAAAAATGGTTATTTTTTTTAAATGTGCACACTACCCAAAGCTAGCTACAGTGTCAATACTGACGTTGCCAGAGGGGCAGTGGGATTTTTAAATTTAAAAATAAAAAGTAATCAAAAAGGTTCATACACACACACACACACACACACACACACACACACACACACACACAAACATTTTTAGGCAAGAAAAACAAAGCTAGAGAGGCCACACGTCCTGTGTGTTAATTCAGTCACAAAGCTGCAGTAATCAAACAGTATATCACTGACATAAGCACAGGCCCATAGACCAGTAGAATATAACAGTGAAAATGGAAGTAAATCCATTCTAAACAAACCTTCAATTCATTTTTAACAAAAATTACACAGTTCAAAGAGGATAAACTCTTAACTTGTGATGGACAGCTTGTACATTCCAATAATTTAGGATGAACTGTGACTTGGTAAGGCCAGTCTGTGTAACAGCACTTGGGTAGGCCCGAAAAACTGCTAACCTGATGGCAGAAAGGCAACAATTCGACTTTCCATGCCCACTCTACATCATACGTACTTTTAATAAAATTCTTTAAAAACAAAATTGGACCTTGATCTCACACACATAATAATTAACTTAAACTGAGGGAATGAGAGAGGGCTGAGTGGTTAGGAGCATTTTCTGCTGTTGTATAGGACCCAGCCTACACTTGTTATTTCATAACTATCTGTAACTCCAGTTCCAGGGGTTCTAACACCCTCTTGTGGTCTCCATGGACACTAGGAATACATGTGATACATACATGTGTGTATACACACATGTAGGCAAACACTAATACATAAAATAAAAGTGAATTTTTTTAAAATTTAACTCAAAATGGATTAAAGTAAACATAAGACATAAAATTATTAGAGAAAATTTAAAAAATTACTTGATATTAACACTGGCCATGATTTGGTTTCTAGTTCAATATTAAATTTCAAATTACATACCTAGAAACATGGGTTCTTTCAAAAGAATGTATCAGAAGTCACTTAAAACAACAAAAGAGTTGGTATACATTGATGAGCTATCTTTTCTATCAGTTTAAGCAATGCCTAGGTTCTAAAATTACTGTGTAAAAAAGGATGACAATAGATGCCAGACTATGGCAGTTGAGCACGCAGTCCAAACATGCTTGCATTAATCCTTTATCTTTTGTAATTCACCTCATCTTCTGATAGAGCTATTGCTCTCAACAGAACCAACACACACACACACACACACACACACACACACACACACACACACACAGGCATACATGGGTATGGGGGGGGAGATTATCACACTATCCCACTGTAAATGACCATACCCCACTGTACCCTGCTCTCAGTCATAATCCTTATCAATTGTTGTAGCCATCACCTCTATTTCAAATAGAGAGCCCGGCATATTAATCCAACACTTGGAGGCTGAGGCAGGAGGAGGGTTACAAGTTTAATACAAAGACCTTCTCTCAAACTAAACCAAGATTCAAATAAGGAAATCAAAATTAAAAAATGATCATAAATAATATATAGAGTATTAAAAATATGACAGAATGTTTGTTCTAATTAAGGTTCCTCTAAAGCAATGGTTCTCAACCTTCCTAATGCTGCGATCCTTTAATACAGTTCCTCATGCTGTGGTGACCCCTGACCAGAAAATAATTTTCATATATGCTTAATAAATGTAATGCTGCTACTGTTATGAATCAAAATGTAAATATGTGTGTTTTCCAATTGTCTTAGGTGACCGTGTGAAAGGGTCATTTAACACCCAAAGGGATCATGACCCACATGTTGAGAAACAATGATCTAGAACAGGATCAGAATAAAAAGAATGAACATATAATACAAAGGAGATTTATTAGATTGGACTATAAAATATGGGTTGGGTAGCCCAACAAAGACTGTCTGTATATGGGAGAGGCTGTCAGTTGTTCACTGAACTAGACTGTCTCAGAAGTCCTGGGGATTCCAGGGGAACATGTCTTCAGTCTACACTGGAAGGTCAAAGACAGTAGATCTCACCATCATCCAAGGATAGAAGCAGCAGCATCCACAGCATATGAATAGGTGCACTAGCCAGCAAGGAACAAAAATAGGTAGGCAAAGGCAGCACTGATTTTTCTCTCAGCACATTTACATGTAAATTACCAAAGGCAGGTGCTGCCTACTCTCAAGGAAGGTTTCCCTTGCCTTAGTTAAATCCTTCCAGGAAATATTCTTACAGACCCATCCATGGGAGTATCTCTTGGTTGATTCCAGATCCAACCAAGCTGAAAACCAAGATTAAACCATCACAGTTGTATCTGATGCCTATTGAACAACTACCTTAAAAAAATACAAAATATCAAGTTAAAAAAAAAACACCTACAAACTAATTGTTGTATAGTATTCCCCCAAGACATGACAGGACCATCAGCCATCAAGAACTGGAGTTGCTGAGGTAATCTGAAACATACCTTGACCTGTCGTCATAGCAAAAGAATAAAGATAACGCATTGGTAGCTAGGCCTATAGCAATGGCTACTGGCATTCCTTCACAGGATGAGGAAACAGGTCACAAGACCTTTCCTCACCAGAGACTCCAGTCACCAGTAACTTCTGCCCCAGCTCCACATGGTCTTTGATAGGTTCTAGAAGAAAAGCTGCTGAGGAGAGGACTCTTTGGTGATACATGGGCAACAAGGGTTCAGTCAAAGGACACAGGTTATTTATTAGACACTGCGGACCTAATAAAAATGTCACTATCTAAATTGTGTTTGTAGCAATCATTTATCTTAAAAGAGGAAAAAATACCTCAAATACCTATGTTCTAGTTTCTTTTCTGTGATAAACACCATGCACAAAAGCAACTTAAGAAAGAAAAGAGTTTCTTTCACTTCCAGGTCAGGGAAAGCAAGGCATGAATTCAATCAAGAACTGAAGCAGAACCATGAAGGAATGGTACTGACTGGCTCATGCTCAGCTACCTTTCCTGTAAACTCAGATCCACCTACCTAAGTATGGTGCCACCAGTAGTGGGCTGGGGACTACACCCTCTCAGATTGATAATCAGTAAAGATAATCTCTCACAGACATGGCCATGGACCAATCTGATCTTGGCAATTCCTCCACTGAAGTTAATTATTCCCAGATAACTCTCAGTTGTATCAAGTTAACAATAACTAACTAGTACAACCTACAACCAATAAGAAATTCTACTTTCTAAAAACATGTAAGAAAAGCATAACATATAATATCTGCTGTTTGTATATTATTGTTATGAAAATCAAAAGATGGTTCTCAATGATATAATAAACTTCTATTTAAAATAGAATTTTAAGACTATTGTATGTCTCTCTAGACATCAAAAATTATAATAATATAAATATCCTTCCCAGAATGTTTACCAAACGCCATTGCAAAATTTCCATTTCTATAAATGCCTTCCATCTTACAGCATTAATGGCTAAATGCAGACATCTCTTCCTCTCACTAAGCAGTAATATTCAGTTAATAATTGTCAAGACTGTTTACTATATGGCCATGCAATACTTATCCCAACACCCAAATTGTTCTCTTTGCAACATTTGGTGTCTCCTAGGCACTTAAGTAAACAGTTATACAGTTCCTCCAAATCTCCATTAAGTTAACTTCAAATTTTCTACTGGCAACTTCTAGTCTGAATTTTACAATGTTCTCCCATTTACTGTCTGTCTTACTTTGTTTCCAAGTGAAGGTGCAAAACAGACTAGTTTTGACAAAGAACTCAGTATGATGTTTACAGCTGAGACATTCAGAGCCAAGATGAAGGATTTAGAAGTTAAGGACAAAGAAGAATTACTAGGCTTGAGTGGCACTGCAAAGGAAAAAGGGACTGAACTTGGGAATTGATTTTCTGTTAGAAAAGAGGCTAAAAGGTATCAAAGATTACCCTCAAGATGTGAAATTCAGAGGGAAAGAGGAAAATGGCCTGTCTGTGGCAGTGAGAGAGCTAGGAAGGAAAGTAACTCCAAAAGGACCCCAGTTAAGCTCAACACACCACATACTAGGTTTGAAAGGCTCCACAGGACATGAATTAGAAATGCCAAAGGCAATGGGGATAGAAAGATGTAAGGAAAAGTCCACAGCAGAAGGTAGAACATGGATCTCAAACCTAATGCATATAAAGTAAAAGAAATGCAAGTCACTATTCCCAGACTCTTTTTTTTAATCTTTCAAATGTGAAAAGTAACAAAAGTTAATGTAGCACAAATAGGAACCTTCTTGTATTTTCTTGTATTGCTGGTAGAAGTTGTATGTAGAGTCTGGTTGTGTGTGTGTGTGTGTATGTGAAAGAGAGAGAGAGAGAGAGAGAGAGAGAGAGAGAGAGAGAGAGAGAGAGAGAGAGAGAATGAATTGGCAGTACTGAGTATTATATCTAGGACCCTGTATACACAAACAATCCTTCTACCACTGAGCTACATTCTGAGCCAGTATAACTCACAATTAGAACTGTCTGTAGCTTTTGGTCTAAGTGCTTAGGTCATGTCCTGCTGAATCAAAAATCATCTAAGATTTAACAGTTTAAAACAAACAAGTGATGAACTCTGGACATGACAGTGTTAAAAGTTCCTCAAGAAACTGGGACGATGGCTCAGTGGTTATGAGCACTGGCTGCTCTTTCAGAGGATCCAGGTTCAATTCCCAGCAGCTGCCAGTCTGCGTATCAGGTGCCGTCCATGGGGATCCACTAGCACTCCAAGGGGAAGCCAAAGTAAGGTGGGCTGCTGGGCCTCTTCCAAGGCTGCAGCTGCCCCAGAATTAGTGGCAGGTGGTGAAATGCAGCAGGCAGCTATGGGCCCAGGTCCAGGCCACTGGGCAGAAAGTGGCTAGGTCAGGCTTGCGCACCCAGCTGGCTGGGATAGGTTAAGGTCCAGCAATGAAAGCTTACGGGGAGAAAATTCTTCCCTGGAGTACTACAGCTGAATAAGACAGGAACTCTCAGAAGATCTTTGGTGACTCATGAACTTTATCCCTTGTGGGTAGGACATTATAAACATTTGGGAGTGGATTGGTTTCTAGATGCAGATGCTTTTTATTGTTTAGTCTGAGATGTTAAGGACGCCTCATCAGCACCTGGTGTGATTCAGGTGTGATCCCTCTGTAACTGTTTGCCACAATCCTCTCAATGGGGTGTCATGGTCAAGTGTTCCAGGACAGGAGCCTGCTCTGGTGGAGAGTAGATTTAAACTCTTACTGTTCTCAATTATGAGGATTGCCGGAGTTCCCGAATCTGCTTGACATTACCAGGTTTCCTGTCTGTAACCACGGTCCACTGCCCCATAAGCACCCACATGGTAGCTCACAACGTCTGTAACTCCAATTCCAGGGGATCTGATACCCTTACACAGATATATATGCAGGCAAAACATTGATGCACAGAAAATAAAAATAAATACATTTTTAAAAAAAAAAAAAATGAAAGTTCCTTCAATTCACTTCTGAGTGAAATTGGTGAAACATACAACATAAAATAGTCCTGAGAAAAAATCAAGTAAGAAAACACATCTATTTGAGAAAATTAAATACAAAATAAAAGGGACTGTGTAATATCTGCATCAAGACAGTCCCATCCCTTGTCATTCCAGCTCAGCAGCACGGGAAACAGACCTTAGCTGCAAGCCAAGAACATCTCCCTCTTCTTCCCAGGAGGCAGTCTCCATGTTCCTCATCTCTTTCCAGAGAACTCATACTTATGGCAAGCCCAGCGTGGCACAGTAGAGATGTTAGGACTCCACTCTGCCCATCCCTGTTTCACGGCGCAGTGCCTCTGCTTTGGGTTAACATGGAGACTCAAGAAGAAAAGGAAGAAGATGAGGAGGAGAAGGGAAGGGAGCAAAGGAGGAGACAGTGAAGCCAGAAAGACGGAGTAGGTATCAGAAGGAGTTAGAAGAGTTGGGAATGGGCATGATGTTACTACACTGCAATCATGTGTGAAATTACAAACAAACAAAAAATATTTTAAGAAACAAAGACAGTGCTAAAAAACAAAAGATGTTTAAAAGTTATAATCAGAAAGATTAAAATGTTACTCTATTAAAGATCACTCTTTTGTTGTTTTTTGTTGTTGTTGGTGGGGTTTTTGTTTGTTTGTTTGTTTGTTTTTTGTTTTTTTTGAGACAGGGTTTCTCTGTGTAGCCCTGGCTGTCCTTAAAGATTACTTTCAAAAGAACAAAAATCAAATATGTAATTTTAGAAGAAAAAAATTTATTTATAAAGTTGAAAAATTCAAACAAAATGCAGTGTATTAGTTCAGCTGAGGTGCTATTTAGAGAAAACTGCTGATAGTACAGATTGATTAAGAGTGGGCCACATGAGGGAATGTCTTCAACTGTCTTAGCTATTGTTGAAAGCTTCCTTTTGTGGAGTCTGGTTACTAAGCGGAATACTGAAAGTGCTTCTTTTCTTAATTGATGTATTAGGTCATATAGCCATTTCAACTGTACATGTCTCTTTTGTGATTTATCTAATTTTAAGCATATATCTCAAAAATTGCTGTTATAGGCCCCAGATGCAATCTGGTAACATTCATAGCTATTGCGTTGATGAACCATCATGGGATATGCTGAGGGGGTTTCCGCTCAAAGACATGCTTCCCTGGTTCCTTAGTAAATGGAGGTGTCTTGGCAGAGGACTAGGCATGCCTTCACAAATGGAACCTTGGCTCATTTTGCTATGTCTTTTGCAGGAAATATTTAACTGAAGGATAGTGTTACATCTAGTCAAGGTAATTTAGGAACCAACTCTCTCTGTACCTCAATTTTTATTAGAATCAGGCAATATTAAAATACAATGTGATGCCACAAAGTTTTATTAATGATTGAGGCGATACCTGAGGGAAGAGTCAGGCAGAGTAGCAGGGGTAATTTCCCATGATAATCTTCAATGAAGAAAAGAGGGAGAATAGAGAGGAAGAGAGAAAATGGAGAAGTTTTGTCTGGTACTTCCAAAAGGATTTCTCCTGAAGTTGGAAGAACGAGGCATATGTTCTCATGGTGTCTCTTTCTAGAATTTCTTCTAAAGACAGAGAGAATGCCTTTATTCTAAGCATAGATGGACAGTGCAATAACACTTTTGCTTCCTTAGACTTAGGGCTGAGTTCCTTCATAACCTATGTTATCTTTCCAGCTATGGTATCCCTGGGTAGAAGCAGTGGCTTTTGGCATCCTCCTGTTGATCTCCTTCCAGTTATCCTCTTGTGGAAGATGCTGCTGACTGAGGTGGGGGTCATTGTCTGAATGTCAAGTTAAAGAGGCCATGTGAGCTACATGCATAGTTAGAAGTCATGTCTTACTATAATCTTGGCAGGTCAAGAAAGTGTCTTCACCTGAGGGAAATACAAGTGTCCTCAGACTTTGGGTAGGAAATGAGGTGGGACAATCCATAGATGTTTCTTAAGTATGATACAATTCATATATAAAATTCAGAGAAGTTTATATCATGGAAAGGCCCTTAATAATTCTACATTACTAGGGCTGTCAGATGATCCTGGACCAGAAGGCTGAAGACCAGATGCTCCAACGTTTTGAAGTATAGGGGTTGTCCAGGTGTTCAGTGTTCTCTCTAAATTGGCTAAGTTTTAGAAGCCATGCTTTGTGCTTCATATATCTTCAGTTAATTCAGTCATTCTGGATTTCTGATGGGGTTGAAGACTTTTAATCTCACAGCCAATCCAGGTTATTTACTTTGAGAAGATGGTTTTCAGATGCTATTCATTCTAAAGACATGACATAAGCCAGGTTCAGAACTAAGTCTTTTAGTTGAGAGGGATAGCAGAGGTTCTATTTAGTTAACAAAAATAATGGGCTGAGTATTAGGTCTATCTTGTATTTTAACAATTACAACATGGTAACATAGTTTGTGTTCAATTTATATGAGAGAAATGAGTCTTTTAATTGGACAGAAAGGGGGAAGTGTTGTGGATAGCCCCAGCCTCCAGTTTTGATGCTAGTTCCATTTTCCTGGGAGGGGCTGCGGAGGAGGATTGAATCGGTACTCTTGTGAACCTTCTGCTCAGCTTAATTTGTAAAATAAAGGCTAAAGCCAGTGATTGGGCAGTAGAAGGGGAGGTGGAGAAGAAGGCTTAGTGGAGGAGTCAGAAGAGGAAGTCAACAGGAGAGAGAGGCAACTGAGGAGCAGGAGAAGGAAGGACAACAGAGAAGAATGTGGCCTGGAAAAACCACAAGTTATAAGGGATCTCATAGCTGGGGAATAAAGTAGTGCAATAGTAAATCTGCCCAATCTAGGTGTGCAGTTTATATTCATAAATATTGAGTTGTGTTTTCATTGACTGGACTTATTTGGGTCGAAGATTTACTGTAACAACAACCAAATCCTTTTGGGTTTGAGTATACACTTCCAATATGTATTATTTATATATATATGTGTGTGTGTGTGTGTGTGTGTGTGTGTGTGTGTATTTATATTATATGTGTATATATACATATACTTTTTTACAAATGCAAATATTATATTAAAAGAATAAAATGGAAATTATAAAAGATGAGAAAATATCCTAGCGATATTTCACTATTTACTTTTGCTCAACCAAAAAAGCATGTAAAAAATTGAGGATAGCTTTTTAAGTTAGAAAAAAAATATTAAGAAGAAAGAAAAATGAGGAATAAGATCACAGAAATATCACTTCAACAGCCAAGACTTTTCAAGAAGACTTACACTGCTTCACATTAAAAACAGAAATGGGAAACATTTAATCTCAGTATATTGAAGAAGCAACCCAGGAGATTCAACAAAAGACATAACTCTGATCATCAGAAGGGGAGTGTGAGCGGTAAATGGGACATACAAGCCACATGAGGAAGAGCCAATTATATTTTAGGGGTCTACAATAATCAAGGATGGTAAAATTAGGCATAGACCAGCATGTATCACAGATCTTAACATGAAAAATAACATGTAATATTAGAATAACACCAGGGCTAGAGACTCCAAACAAGAACAGAGCTGAGGTCATAGAAAAGGATGCACAGGTTAAAGGAGCTTGACTCCAGCAAAGAAACAAGGGAATGAAAAGATATCCATATGTTTAGCTTCCCATTTAGGAAACATAATGAAATCCATTTAATAGGAAAGCAAGTGTGTTAATCACTGTGCTAAATGTCAGGGGACTACTGCATACTAAATGTGTGATGAGGAGTACCAGCACCACTCCGGTGTTTCTAATGACCACAGAGAGGCACCATAATCTACAGTTAAACGACTGAACATCCCTATAGGGCCATATTGAAGAATAAATGAAAACTTTAAACTTATTCCTCAACTTCCTCTACTCTGGCAAAGTCATCTCAGGTTTTCAAGTACACACCGCAATTACGGAATGAGGAAAACTGAGTCAGCTTAGGAAGTTCAGGGCAGCCTGTCAAGTACGAAGCCAGACAACAGGAACAACACCCAAAAATATGGCATTCCTTATACCCTCTCTTTAGCAGTGTCTAAGCCATAGATTTCTCTTGCCAACTAACTACTCATATGTCAGAATATGAGTAAAACCACACCACTTGGGAGGAAAAGGCAGGCGAACTGGGATTACAGGCTTATCCACAGATAAACAGCAAGGCAAGGTCAGTGTGGGTTACACGAGACCTCTGTTACACACTCTGTGTGTAGGTGTGTGTGTGTGTGTGTGCGTGTGTGTGTGTGTGTGTGTGTGTGTGTGTGTGTGTGAGTGCGCACACGCACACGCGCACATGCGTGCACCCCCCAAAAATGAAGCCCTGTATATACTTGGGGAATTTAGCATTTCTTGTTATAAATCTAAGTAATTACAATCATGTGATTATGCTTGACAGTCACTTGGAAATAAAATTAATCTTTTAGCGACATTGACAGTTTTAAATTTTATAGTGAAAATAAACAAATCCAACAGTCATGAAAAATAATAATAATTTAAAAGCTCACCTTTCCACAACCAAACTGACAGTTTGAGTGAGATCTGGATTTGTTGCCTGAAGACGTTTCCACAGAGACCATACAAATTCTTTGTCAGCCTTAATGAAATGAAAAGCATTTTAAGTGCATTGTTTTGTATTCATAAGAGATATTATGTTATGTTAAATCTAAATATGAACAAGTATTTTACCATGATGTCTATAACTATACCAATGAGTCCTTTTAAAATATAGAGGGAAGGGGCTGGGGCAATGGGAAAGTGGATAAGAGTACTTGTTGCTCTTCTAGAGGACAGAGGCTCAATGCCTAGAACCCACATGTTGGCTTACAACCATCTGAAACTCCAGTCCCAGGGCATCTTATGTCCACTGTTTGCTTCCTTGGATACTGTAGACATATGACACATGATACATGATATGCATGCAGGCAAAGTATTCATACACACAAAAAATACTTTTAAAAAAAACTTTTAAAAGTGTGGTAGGAAAGCCTTAATTTAAAAATTCCTCACACTGATAGCCTGCACTCTAATATTGTTAGTGCTGCCACCCCACCCACGTTTTGTGGTGGAAATGCTGAAAATACCAAAATCAATGTATACTTATTCTTCACCTACTGCTCTCTCTTCCCTGGACTGCAAAACCCCACGGAAGAACTCACCACCCTTTCTGCCTCACTTTCCCACCTCATTTATTCTGCAGTGTCTTCCAAGAAGATTTCCTTAACAGGGAAAAATTACTCCTTGTTGAGAAGTTACAGACAGGTAATGGCTTCTGGGAGAGGAAAGTCAGTTTTCTTTAACATGTAACCTGTGGAAGGCCAACAACACCCCAGTGGACAGGCTCACACACAGGAGGCAACATGGTTGGACTGAATGTGTTATTGAGAGAAAAAGAGAAAGAGACAGACCGACAGACAGACAGGCAGGCAATATGAATATGAATGGGGCATGCTCTTGCTACAGTGTGTGTATGAAAGGCAAGGCGAGAACAACCTCTGGGAGTTGGGATCTGGGAATCAAGCAGCACCCTTGACCACTAAGTCATCTTCCCAGCTGTCCTAGTTTGCTTTCTATTGTTGTGATAAAGATAACATAACCAAAAGCAACTTTGAGGAGTAAATGATTTATCTGGCTTGTATGTATGACCACAGTCCATCATTAAAGGTAAACAAGGCAGGAATACAAGCAGGGCAGGAACCTGGAGGCAGGAACTAAAGCAGAAGTTGCCTAGGAATGCTGCTTAATTGCTTGCTGGGCATGCTTTTCTGTACAGCCCAGGAACACCAGCCTAAGGATGGTCCTTGTCACAGTGGGTTGGGACCGCCCAGATCAAGCATTGAGGAAGAACATTACTCTATTAGACATAGCTTCTAGCTATGTGAGGACCATAACTACAAAATGCATTCTCAAGTTTTCCTGGTTTTTATTTGTAATAACTAGGCAAGGCTTCAGCAAAGCTAAATAAATAGTACTTATAAAATACAATTCTCTGATCAAATATTCTGATTCCCAATATCACATACTTTCAATAAGTTTATCATTAAATTTGGTAATGAACATATATGTCTGTCACTTAAAAGCCTTAAATAATTTTCATCCAAAACTGATTTATAGTTAGTAAACGTTGGCTGCAAACACACACACACACACACACACACACACACTCATGCACGCACTGTAAATCCAACATCTTTTTGTTTCATCTGCTTGTCTACAAATGGTGATGAATGTGCATATACATGTACTCTCCTGCATTTTGTCACAAAAGGATTTAGACTTGAAAGATGTCATAGCAACAAATAAGAAGCTGGAAGTAATCGCTAAAGAAATGAAATACAAGATAAAAACATCATTAAAATTCCTTGAAAACACCTTAGGAAAATGCTACAGTTAGAAGCTACTCCTCCCCTCTGTAAACACAATAGATAGCTTTTCACTCCATTCAATCAGCCTTTCTTTCAACTGACTGTTTCATGCAATTCCCTTCCTAACCTGGGGCCACATGCAAAAATGCTTAACTAGATAATAGAATCAGGTGCTCATATGAAGAGAAACATTGGTGGTTCTCTTCACCATGTGAAGAATCCACCATGTGACTCTCCTGAGGTGCTCCAAGAATACTACATGAAATCACCCAAACTTCTTCACTGATAATAATCAAATAAGTTGCACATTAGAGAAAAGAACTAAATAAATAAACTAAATAAATAAATAAACTAAATAAATCAAGCACTACCATGGCAATACACTCAGTAGCAAAGCTCTTTTTTCAAAGCTGCATGTTTGACCCTTACAGGGCTTAAAGATTATTTGAATCTCAGTAATATTGTTTAAAGATACTTATGAGAGGTGGTCACATTCTGTTATGGTAAGTAATCTCTCCTCAACTGCACGTACACATACAAGTGTATTATACCTATATACGTGTTCCATGTAAGAAGAGATATAAAAAATTTTTACTTTAGGTTGCAATTTCTAACAATATATTGATACTATATATTCTCAGGTGCTGTGATTTGTGGGTGAATAATATGTAGAATTCACACAAAAAATATAAAGGTTTAACTTTGTTATGCAACAACTAGGAGTTTATTTCCCCTTAGTCTCCCTGAGAGCAGGAACCTGATTTGGCTATAATCTTGGTGATAAGGGATACTGCCAGCCTCCTTTCTTGGAATCCATCACTGAAATGTCTCTGATCATCTACTAATATTATCAAATTTCAAGAATTGCCATTCCAACCTACTTAGGACCATTTCTATTTCTTACATCTGTCTTAAGCACTGCCACCATTTCCTAGTCTGGGAATGCCCAAGAGCCCAAAGGCCAATGCCATACTGGAAGTTGCATCTTTAAGGTTATAAATATGGGGGTAGTGAGAAAGTATAGGAAATGTGGGCAGGGTCTGAGATGATTACTTTAACAAAGCCTTCGGCATGAGCACACATCTTTAAATTCCCCAAGGGTGAGTTTTACGGTGGACAAAATGCCTCAATTCATCTCTGTCCTGTAGACATCCTTTAGGTGTTTTGCCAGCAAATAGAAAATGAGAAACTGAAAGGGAACAGTCCGATAATTGCTCCCCTATCTGCTTAACCAAAGATATATCCAAGTTAAACAAGATTCTCTTGTCTTTACAGCTAAGACCTATAACATGGAGCAAGAGACCCCAACAGAGCATGCTATAAGAGAGTCTCAGGGTTTTACTAATCTAAAGTGATAATGGTGCTCGCAAAGCTGTCTCCAGTGTTGGCAACTCCTAACTAGTGTCTCTTAAATACAGCGATTTTTTTTTTCCTTAAAGACCTGTAATTAATTGAATGGATTCTCAACATTTTTATTTCCTAACCCTATATATGGTTAGGACCAAATCTAAGGAGATGGTGGTAAGAAGGTAAAACCAATAAATAAATAAATAAATAAATAAATAAATAAATAAATAAGTAAGTAACTTCTCTGCACTGAAGGACAGGCAAGCTCGCTGTATCATACGCACAAACCCTCAAAATAATTTGGGAAGTAATGTGAGTGTAAATGCTCTAACAACTGCTTTTCTGTGCCAAGCTCACGTTAAAGTATTTTTGCATTCGTGGTCTATGGGATCACTCTAAGTTAATAAATGAATAATGGAGCATCCTGAGTGTGAAGTCTCTGGTCCCAGGGCTTTCTAAAAACTGTAATTGTGTTTGGAACTTAAGTTTAACGAGGTAAGAACATGAGTAAGTGTGGGTTTGAAATTTAAAACCGGGCTTCTTCCATCCGTGGGTTTTATTTTTCTCACACGGTCCTGTTTATTTTCAGTTCATGAATGAACTCCACTCGTGGGCACTGGGTACCACTAGACAGCACCAGGGACTTAGGCTTTGAGGAAGGAGCCTCTGGAGAGCATCTATGAAATCGAAAGCCGGGTCTGCAACAGGACAGTGGGCAGAGGCAGGGCGTGGAGCCTGGAGGGAGAGTCCCCGGAGTGCCCTGGGCCTCGAGCGTGAGTTCGGGCAGCAGTGATGGGTGTGCCCCCGGCCTGGGAGGCGGACGGGAAGGCCGGCGGCCAGTCCTGATACCTGACACTGGGCCAGCTCCTCCTTTAGGCTGCTCAGCTCTTCCTCCAGCAGCTGCGATCGCGTCGCCTTCGCCTCCACCGAGGAGAGGCCCTCTGGCCACCAGGACCCCGCGGGCGCGCTGGCGACTGGAGCGAGAGCGGCCTCGGCCCGCCCCGACCCTCGCCGGCCCCCTAACCCTTCTTCGCCCCTCCAGAGTAAGTCGCCTTTATCCGCGACGACCTCCCTCGCGGCGCCCGCCAGACCCGAGGACTCGCTGCGCACAGCGTGCACCTCGGCTCTGCGCCCGTCGCGCAGAGACCGGCGGCTGGACCGCCGCACCGGGGGCGGAGGCGGCGAGGAAGACGGCGGGCGCGCCGCCATAGCCGCGGCGCCTAACGGGTCAAGTTCCCGCTTGAAAACTCCACCTTCCCTTCCCCATCCTGAAGAGCCTGGCCTCACAGCCTACGCATGCGCGGAGCTTTTCCCGCCTCGTCCCGCGCTCGCGGGTCCCTGTAGGCTTCCCACGGGCTGAGCTCCGAGCTCAGGCAGCTGAGCTGAACTGCGCGTGCGCGCTGGGCAGCAGAGGCTCGACCGGCAAGTGCTTTGCTGGCGCCTCCACTGTCCCGAATCCGAAGTCCCACCCTCCTAAAGCCCTAACTCCACCGAGGGCCTACTTTACATCCCTGCTCTTAAAGCCTTCCTGACAAGCCTCCCTGCCCCCAGTGATCCTGAACTGTGAATTCCTCCTCCTCCAAGGCTTCTGCCAACTCGTTTTTCACGTTTCATTGACCGCCCTCAAGTGTTAGTTACCCCGCTAATCTCTCCAACGCTCTTGTAAGCTCCTTGAGGATCAGGGAATAGGTTTTAGAGTTAAGTGTTTTCTTCACACCCCTTGGCAACGCTGCCTTACGTGCAGCTGACATCCAACCGACTGAAGTCAAGGAGACTCAGAAAGCCTTGTGCTGAGCTGGGACTATCGAGCAGGCTTCCCACTTGAATTATGATCCTTCCTACACCCTTTGTCTTTTGTTTTGCAAGAGTCATGGTTTCCTTTGAGTCTTTATGTCAATTTCTTTATCCCTTGGCTAGATATCAGAGCAAGTTTGTCCTACAAGGCCCAACAGCTTGGTGTCCTTGGACCGATCTTAAGTCAGCAACGGAATGTGATGAAAGAAATGAGGCTGACTCACTTTTTAGTCTCTGGCCTTCTCTTATGTGCTTTGCTATAAGCTTCAAAAGCACAATAACCTTTCTTTATCCTTAAGACACTACCTCAATAGTGTTAAATTTAGTGAACGAATGCATGCTGAGCTGAGTTTCACAGAAAGATAGAATTACTTTTTTGTTGTTACTGATGTTTTGTTTTTCCTAGAAAAAAAAGTTTACAGAATACTTGGAAGAGATTTGAACTAGGGATTGAGACAACCACCGTGAAGTTACCATTTTCAAATTTTCTTTACCAGAACTGAGTTGGCATGCCAGAAGACTGCCTCCAATCATCCTTCCCACATTGCAAAGTGTGTGAGAGAATTATATGTTTACATTACATGCAGGGTTAGAGGCTATGGCTCAATCCATGCCGTGCTTGCTGCGAAAGCATGAGTTCAATCCCTCAGAGCCTACATATATTTTTCAAAACCAGCCACCATGATGTTGGCCGACCAGTAATCCCAGAATTTAGGAGACAGAGATTAGATCCTGTGACTCTCTGGCCAGGCAGTCTAGCCAAATCTGCAAGGTCCAAGTTCATTGAGAGGCCCTGTCTCAAAAACTGAGATTGAGAATGATTGAAGGAGACACAGGACCTCAGGTCCCCACACACATAGGTACCTATGCACACAAAAAAAGGAAAAGTACACATAAACTTGTCTTACAAATAGCTATCATATGGAACATTTAACATTTGCTGAGTCTAATTTTCAAATTAAGTTCACTTATGCTAAATTAGATGTCGTCTGCACTATACTAGTGAAGAAACTGAGACTTCAGAAGTCATTGTAAATTTCATGACAATCCTTGTCTGATATTATATTAGAGAAGCTAGAGTCTAAATCCATTTAATTCAAAAACAAATGCCTTTAATCTCAACGGTTATTTGAAACAAGGCACTACATTCCAAGAATATATGATATTTTACTGGTTTTAGCAATGAGAAATCTAACCATATAATTCACAGGTTTGAAATACACTGGTGAAATACATATGAGTGCTTGCTTCCTACTGGTTCTCTCTTGTTTCTTCATTTAATCTAGAAAGACTCTTTGGAAAAGCAACAGAATCTTTTCTATTGTGATTTCTAATGTGTTTGATGCAATATGTCAACCAATCAATTGACAAGTGATAGGCTTATGATAGATAGGTGATAGAAGTAATATGAATATACATAGGATAATAGATACAAGATAGAGAGATATATTAGATGATAGTTAAATAGAATATGTGTATACATAGATAAATACCAGATAAATAGATAGATTCTCCCAAAGGATAATATCTTGAATCTGTACCTTTGCCTAGGCAAATACTTTTAAAAGATTTACTATGGCTATATACACATAATATTAAAATTTATCGCATACCATTTTAAATTATTACAATTATCAATAAAGTAGTGTTACACTAGCAACCATCCCCACAGTGTAGCTCCAGAGTATTGTCATCCCAAGTCAGATCTCCCATAGCTATGAAGTCATCTCACATTCGTCCTCCCCAAGAACCCCATATAATCACCGAGTTCTGCCTATTCTTATTCTAAACATTTAAAAATAGAGTCTTATACTATGTAAGCTTTATGTCTGCTTCTGCATATTTTCAAAATTCACCCATGTTGTAGCATATATCAATACTTTATTCTTTTAAAAAAAAAAGTTGTGTGTGTGTGTGTGTGTGTGTTTGCTTGCATGTATGTATGTATGCCACATGTGTGCCTGATGCTCACAAAAGTCAGAAGAGGATGTTAGACACCCTCTGAACAAGGGTCCAGACAAGTTGTAATAGAGGTATTGGAGGTTGTGAACCATTCTGGGTAGTCTGCAAGACCAACAAATGTTCTTAAAGGAAGAGCCGATCCTCCGGCCTCTCATTGTGTTTTTAGAGATGAGTGATACTCTATTGTGTGGATAAGCCACATTTTCTTTATCTTCTCATCAGTCAGTGGGTGCTTACATTATTTCTGTCCTTTACCTATCAGGGATAAAACTGCTGTAACATTTGTGTGTAGGATTTTCTTGGAAATGTTTAATTCTCTATGAGTGAAATCACTAGAGCATTTAAAGACCACTGAGTTTTTAATGTTTGTATCATTTTCCATTCCTGTCAACGGTGTATTAGGGCTCCAATTTCTCTCTATCTGTGTCAATATGTATATTTCATTTTGTTTTGGTTATGGTTTTTATTCTTTTAACACCCAAACTACTGCTTTGGGGGGGGGGGGGCTTGGCTTGTTTTGTTGTTTCTTTGTTTCCTTTGACCAGTGGCATTGAGTGTCCCAGAATATATTTGTATATTTGGACATTTGCTTATCTTCTTAGAATTTCCTCTTCAAGCCCTTTGAGTTGTGTGTTTCAATTTCTGAGTTTTTTGTTGTTGTTATCAATTGTTTTGTTTGGTTGTTTTCTTGAGATAGAGTCTCAGAATGTAGTTTCAAACTTAGCAACCTCTGGCTTCAGACTCCCAAGAGTTGGGGTTGCAGGCCTGAGCCATCGTGCCTGGCTATTTGACCCTTTTTAATTAGAATGG
>JANHMN010000004.1:60929117-60965767 GCA_030674055.1 Rhabdomys pumilio
GCCAGAGCAGTCTACAGTGTTTTTCTCCTCAATTATGAGTTTAAACAATTGAAAGTGGTGATATCTATTCTCCATCACAGTAATTCTGTTGATTATAAAGTACATCAGATTAGAGAGATATATAATTCTCTTCTCCATTTCCACAGGACATCTGAAATGCTCAAAAAAAGATTTGAACAGTTTCTATTGCTTTCTTTTTAAACTTTTAGCTTGCCAAATTACTGTCATCTTTATTTGATCAGTAAAATTTAACTTAATCTTTTCATAAGATATATCAATTTTTAGCTAGGGTATCACTATGTAGTTCTGGCTACTCTAGAATTTACTATGTAGACCAGACTAGCTTTGAGTTTATAGAGATTAGTCTGCCTTTACCTCTGAAATGTTCAGATTAAAGGTATGCCCCGCTACACCAAGTCAAATTTTCCTTAATATTTTTAGCATTTGTCTGTTCCTTCATGATATATGGAATGGTAAACCATGGCCCCAGGTACTATAACTGAAATAGTCTTTGCCTCTATGGCAATACTGTAAAAATACTCCAATTCTTTGGTCTATATGACTTTCCTGGTTTTACTCAAAACATTAAAGCCTTTCTCCACCACTTCAGTTCTGGTTTGAGATTTCTTGCTCAATGGTGTTTATCTATTCTGCATACATAATAGAGACTCCCATCTCTAACACACATACACACACACACACACACACACACACACACACACACACTTGTCTGTTTGAAAGTGAGTATGGAGGATACTAAGTAATTAATATACCTTTGCACAAAGAAGGGAGTTTCTATAGCAGAGCAATAGAACTATTACCTACACCCACAGAACAACTGAGAAACAAATCTTCAACACATAGACCTGTTCACATTCAAACCATGTTGTTCCTTCCTGGTATTCAAATGCTTATGACCATCTCATAATGCAAAATTGATTCACTCCCTGAATCTTCTAAGTCTTGTTTCTAGCAGTGTAAAAAAAAAAATCAAACAAAGCAAACAGTAAAAATTGAAAATCTGTGAGGTGCTTGAGCTTTTTTGCTATGAATCCCTGTAAAATACAAGGCAATATCATTGATAGATAATAAATATTCCACTGGTTTAGGGGTTCAGCACATGGTTTTGCCACATGCATTTGGAAGCCTGAAGAGTCCGAGTCCTGGTGATGACACAAGCAGCAGCATTTGCCAGTGGAAACAAAAGGGTAGATGAACTCACCAATCAGATGCAACCTAAAGGTGCTACCCACATTCAGGACAGGTCTTTCCATTTTAGTGAACTTAACGTGGCGGTCTTATCACAGGTGCTCAAAGGTTGACTTGCACTTGATTTCATAGCCAATCAAGTAGACAAACGAGGTCAACCTCCAGCCCCGGGGAATAAGTCTTGTGATGTACAAACAATGCAAATTTGAAGTAATAAGGTCTATATACAGTTGAAGCAGGGGAATTGTAAAAATCGGCGCGTGGATCGGCTAGTTCCTGAGCCGCTGCCCTGTCAGTGCTCTATGCACCGGCTCCAACATAGCACCGGCTAGCCAGGAATGCTGACTCAGGAAACACGAAAAGCTGTTGTGGTCGCTACTTTCTCTGGCCAGCTCGGTGGATTCCACGGCTACAATCATGGCTCCTGGTTCAACCCCAGACAATACCCACCATCCTCTACCCGGTAGAAAGAAGACTCTCAATGCTTAAAGATTATCTAGTGGATTTATATATCAGCAAATACTCAACACACAAGATGCCCACACAATTACAATTGTTAACCTAATATCTAACCTTGATAATAAATAACTGCTAGAGACACGAGTGTAACATCTTCGCCGGCCATCTTGTCTCCTTTTCTTGTTCCCCTCTCTCTCTTCCTCTCCCTCCTCCACCTCCTCTTCTACTGCTCAGTCATCGAGCTTCACTGCAAATACAATGTGACTGGAAAATTCCTGCAACATAGAGTAACCTTGGTCTTTCTAGAAATACACTCCTGGGACACTCATTAGAATGGAATTGTATCTAATGACTTTGTTAAAGTGACAAAAGTGTTGACCTGAGGTTTTAAGAAACTATAATTTTAGTTATCTACATCCAACCTAAACTTATAGATTAGAATCAGCTGATAGTGTCTTAACTAGAGATTCCCTGATCATATCACCAGAGATTCTGAATTAATGGATATGGTATGGTACTCAAGTACTGTTGAGCTTTGAAAGTTCCAAACTCTGAGCCTAATCTACAACCAGGACAGAATGGATGATGTAAAACAAACCTGGCAGGCATTTGCACTTCTGGAATGCACAAAAGAGGTCTTGTAATTATTCACTTAGTCAATTGCTGGTCAAAGTGTATGTGGAATGTCAGTAATATGATTGTTTAGTACAGGAGATTTGGAAAGGGAAAGTCAAATGTGACCCTGCCTTCACAGGACTCATATGCAGAAAGAAATAACAAACAAACAAACAACAACAACAACAAGATGTATTTTAAAGATCAAGAGGATGCCAGTGAGATGACTCCATGGGCAAGGATACTTCCTGAGTTGAATCCCTGGGCTGCATATACACAGTAGAAGGAAAGAACTAACTGACTCTTCTAAGTTGTCCTCTGACCACAGGTGGCAAAGCTGCATGTGACTGTGCAGGGTCACATAAGACAGTAACAACAGCTATGAAAGCTAGAAACTGCAAACTTTAAAATCCTTAGGAGATTCCCAAGTCTTCTAGAATGGTCACAGAATCCAAGTGAACTTCTCGCTGCTAAACACTGGACAGTGTAAAAGGAAAACCCTCAAATGACAGACAGCTTATTCAATGAGTTGAGACAGTAAACTCGAACATTTATTTTTATTATTATAAGAATAAATTATATCATCTGTGTCCCCAAACTAGTGAGGTGCTTTGCAGTAAATACATAAATGTAAAGTGTTTATATTATAACCCATTTTTTTCTATTGATGTTGTATGAGGAAGTGATAGGTTAAAAACTTAGGGACTGAAAAGGTGGTTCAATGCATACTAACACTGGCTGTTCTTCCAGAGGACCTGTGTTCGATTCCCAGATCCCACATGGTCACTTATAACGGTACATCTCCAGTGTCAGGGACTCTGAAGTTCTCTTCTGGTCTCTGCTGACAGCAGGCAAAATGGTACAGAGACATGTATATAGAAAAAAAAACATCTATACACATAAAAAATAAAATTATAAAATATATTAATAGGTAATATTTTATCTGAATTTGAAAAATAGTTTCATCAGCTTTAAATTATTTGATAGATAAAATAAAATCCTAACTTAAATTAAGAATAAAATAAACTTCATGGAAATGTGGACCAAGGAAAACAAATGTCTAGAACCTGCTCTGTTTCATTGTAAATGGTCCATAAATATTAGCTACATAATTGATTCCTGGTAAACAGTCATAAGCTGCTATTTAAATTTACATTATTAAACTTACCTCGTTCTGAAATTGCCATGTCTCTTCCTCTTACTTTAGAGTAGCTAAAATTTTGATATAAATACTATTATTTATATTCTTATACAAATAAGTATATTGTTACACTTTTATACAGCAGAGCCTGTAGGTCGCATTAAATTGCCTTTCCTAAATTTGTTATATAGCCCCTTTTTATACTCCTGGTATACTGTGGATACTTTGTATGTTTTAATCTTGTCTTTTGAACTAAACAACAATTTGTCTGAGGATAAGAATCAAGTCTTGGTCTTCCTTGAAAATAGTCACCATATCTTATATAATATTAGAAATGAAATATACATTTATCAATTTAAATATATACCTAAGCCTAATTCACACAGAAGTGTAAATGATATTCTCATTTGCATGTGTTAGTATTTAGAAATATATTTGTATGTGCCCCCTCACACACATACTGCACAGACGTGACATATCTACACAGTAGCTTCTTTGTAAATCGGACTCATTTTCTTTTTCAATGAGAAAACAAGGACTTTTTGCTCCTTTTGGTTAAAAAAATCTCTGAAATTATTACATTCGAAGTAACCTGCATTCACAAATGTTTCAAGAAATAATTAATCATTTATAATTGAAGGCCTGCTATGTGCCGGTGCCAGCCATTCTTCTAAGTGCTAGGGAAACAGCAATGAACAAGCACATGATCTCTAACCTTGTGTAGCCTGTGTTCCAGAAAACATTTATCCAAACTTTTAACACAGGAATTTAGAAACACAGGAAAAGTGACAAAGGCCACCCATCAGCATTGCCCTTTGGAAAGAAATCTTTACTGTCCCTCATCTATTCATTACATAAGAAGGAAACCTTCCATTCAGTCATCAAACACAAAAACTCATCCCTCCATCCATTTGTATTGGCTCTCCCTGGTTCATTCACTCTCACAAATTAGTATAATAACCCCTTTCCTGGTTTCACCCAACTGAAGAGTGCAGTCCTCGGCTGAGCAGGGGCCGCTCTTAGCATGGCACTTTACTGCTTCGTTCCATCAATGCTTTCTTATTGCCGTCATTTAAATCAATTCCAAAGTGTTTAAACTAATGTCAAGCATACTCTCTGACCCAAAACTGGGTTTTAAAATTATAAGCCTGAGATATTCTAGGTTCCAACCAAAATAAACTGTGTGTTCCCCAGCCCTACCTTTTACCACAGAGCCATTGCTTCTGACCTCTGAGGGTTCAGTTTCTTCCTTCTGGAATGTCTTCCTTTCCTCACAGATTTATGCTCGTACCCACTTATCAGTACTTAAAAACACAGCTGCTTATATTCTCACCTAACATGAAGCCAGATTATATCCCCACTTTCAACACCATGTGGGATCCCTACCCATTATAGGCCTCTCTTCTGAACTAAGCACCAGGTATTTCATTCAGAGTGATATTTTCAACATGTATTTATATCATATTTTTATCACTCTTGATCAGGTTCAGTTTCTCTGCCAACCAAAATGTTCAAAGGCAGGAAAAAGCTCAAACAGAAAACAGTGGCAGACAGAAGCAATCTGTAAAGAAAAGCTTTTATTGAGGGTAAGGAAATACACAGATAAAAAGGCACACAGAGAAAAATACCCTCTTCAAATCAGAAAGGCATCTCATCTGTAAGTCGAAGCTCAGTCTCTCCTTAATGTCAGTGACTTTTAATGTTCTTTGAGTGTGTGTTACTCCCAAAATTTAGGGTTGATCTATTTGAACAGACAATGAGGCTGATTTGTCTACAACTTTGTAGTAAATACATCTAGGTCTGACCTTAACTTTGTGGGACCTAAATGATCCACTGGTGGGGGTTGTGGGAGGGGCTACTGACTAAACAAGGAAATGAACAAATACTATCAAGCCATTGTTTTAAACTGCTGAGTCAGGAAGGTGAGGAGGAAGACACTCATCTTGGAAGTGTACCATCTTTATCAGCCATGGCCCCTCTGCCTGTCCGGCTATCAGGGAATCTACTGCCTAGTCCCTCAATAGAATGCAAAAGACTTTCAGCTTAAAGGCTTGTCTTTAACAATATCAACATGTTGGCAGCCAAAGTATATGACTTAAAACTGAAAATGGACTCCCAGTCAGAGTTACTAATTTAACAGGCTGGCAAGGCAAGGATGGGTAAGATTCTGCACAGAGCCTTACCAACCTAAGACAAAAGAGCATTACTTTTGATAATGTATATTCCATGATGAATAAGGAAGGCATTCTTGTCAGAATGACCTAAGACAGGCTCAGTCTTATTTATGAAATAAAAAGGGGAAGATGTGGAGAACTTTAGGGGCTGCTTGGCAGGAATCTGACATTGGCCAAGGACAAGGAAATGGGCTTCAGGTAGGAATCTGACATTAGGCTAGAATAAAGAAGTAATTTCAGGCAAAAATCTAAACCTTAGGCTAGAACAAAGAAGTAGGCTTCAGGCATAAGAATGACTTTGGGCTAGGACAGGGAAGTAGGCTCAGATATTTTGGTCATCCTGATAAGCCCTTAGAAACAGTGATCATGGGAGTGATCACAGGACTTTGTTTATTGCCTTGCTTGTTCTTTCATTATTCGTGTTTATTGTCTTTCTTGTTCCTTGACTATTTGCATCTACTGTATTGCTAGTTCTTCAACCTAGAACTGACCTTAATACTTGCATGTAATTAAAATGGTATAAAAGCAGATTGGGAAAAAAATTTTAATTTTAAAAAAAAATTAAAGGCTGAATGCTACTCTGTTGTGAGCATATGCTATATTTTGTCTATCCGTACCTATGGATGGACATTTGGGTGGTTTCCACCTTTCAGCTATTGTGACTAATAAAGTTTTAAACATTAGTATATATGTAGCTATTTGGTACTTTGCTTTTTAGTTATTCTGGAGAATTAGTATTTTAAGCAACATCTTAGCTATCATATAGTTGTATTTCATATCTATGAGATTTTTGTGAGATAATTCTCAAAACTTATTACTAGTTTAAAACATGTATCTGGGTGCAAACAAGTCTAAATTCAGGAAACTAATATCAAAGAATCCTCTTACTGTTAAGCATGTAAACTGGTAACAATTAGATGCATTGTATTTTATCTAATAACTTACAATTTGACTACAAACTTAAATGTATTCACTAATTTTTTTTTTTTAATTCTTTAAACCCCGTCCCCAGAGTGAAAATCATCATGGAGAAGACATGGTGCCTTTGGGAACAATGTCAAGAGTAGCCGTGCTGCTGTGAACCTGCCCCTAGTAACAAAATGGAGCACAATGGAAAGAAGGCTTTAAGCCTGGGGCTCTCATATATCCAACTGCTGGCTATCACCATAAAAACAAATATAAAATAATACATGTGCAGCAAACAAGCAGATGTTTGTAGAGCTTGAAGACCCTGAACAGTTTTATTTTCAGGGGACTTACTTTAAATCACATCAAAATATTAAACAGCAAATGCATTCATATTTCTTGTTAATTAGTTTATATAGCTATTTATATGAGATGATTAGTGTTATCTTTGCAAATATATTGACATGTATTATTTTTATTTTGCTATTCTCTTCCTGTTTTTAAACTAATATATGGTTCTCAGGTCTCAAAAAATGTATGGGCTATGTATATACATGTGCAGGTTCATATGTCTGCATGTGTATTTACATATAGAGGCCAGAGGGCATCTTTTGGTGTCATTCTCCAGAAGCCCTCCAGAAGCCATCTGCCTTGTTTTAAAATGATCTCTCACTAAGACCTAAGGTTCACTGATTTAGGTAAGACTGCCTCGGGCCATAGAAATGCAGAGACTTTGTCCACAGGATTCCATATGAATACCACTATGCTTTGCATTTACCTTGGTGCTAGGACTCAGTTTTAGATCTCATACTTGTGTAGTAAGCACTTTAACCAACTGAGCTAATTTCTTAGCCCCTAAGATGTTTTTGGAGGCTTCCAAAATACCTAGGTCATAACCATATGGTAATTCTCTCTGTAGTGAGTCTGGAGCTCAAAATAAGTCTTTGCACTCTGTGAGAACACTTGTTCTGGCAATCAATTTCAACCACTAAAGGAGTGACCAGAAAAAACAACTACAATTTCTGGTTTAAAAATGATATGTTTTCATGGCCAACGTACCACAATCTGATGAGAAATTTCTAGAACTGAAAGTAACCACTTTCAAAAACAAACTGTCAAATCTCTGGGTCTTGTCAGCTCCTTAAAGTAGGAATCTACTTCAGTAAAATCTAAGCAATGAACCAAATAATCTCTCTCTTTCTCCCACATACCCACAATTAAAGACTCTTTGAATAACAAAGTCCTCTGTTAAAAGTCAAAGTTAATTCCTCTCTTAAACTTCTCAAATATCCAGTGTGAACTAGTTTTATAACATAATTACTTCCTACAAAATACAGAATTGTGGCTTCCAGTTGAGTGTTCCTTGAACACCAAAAACATTTATTTTGTGATTAGCGCTGCATACCTTGAAGCCTTGACATGAGTTATCCCTATCTTATAGGAAGATCTTGGTGCTGCGCCTTCAGCCCATGAAATGTCTACTTGACTCTTTTAAGGCTCAAACTAAATGTCACTGGGCAAGTCCTCTCTGGCTCCCAAAGCTACATCCATTTCTGTGTTACCACAGAACCTCCCACATTTTATCTACTGTGTAAGTTAACATGCATGCTGCCCGGCACTCACCTCCCAGCACCTGGACACAGATCCTTTGAGACCACCGTCACTCCATGATCCTCCATCTACAGAGCACAAGTATAAAGCAAATGGTTATTTCCTTTAGTCCACAAGCACAGCACTTCACATAAAGAGCGCATCATTCCATTAATTTTACCTGGAAAGTGAAGACCGCAAACTGTCTGACCATCTGTTCTCTGTCTTTGTGATGAAACAACATTTTTGAATACGGTTGTGGGTAACTTTCCCATTCTTTCCTACCAGCTATTTGTTGTTCTTTCTGCTTGTGTCAAGGTTTCCATCACCTTGTGGAGATCATTACAACCAGACACTGCTTCGATGCATCGTAAAAAGCTGCTAACATAGCCAGAAGTTTTCCCACTTTCAGAATCCTGAGATGCTGTTCTGGGAGAAGATGCAGTTAGGTGAGTATAGCTGTGTGAGAAGACAAGAGCGAGGAAAGGTGATATTGGTCTTCTGAGGAAGATGCTTTCTGATGCTCAGGGATCACTTGTTATGGTGTTGACTTTTTAGGGAATAATCAACATTAACTTTCTATTAATATGGCCCTTCAGCTGTAAAAATTAAATAAATTTCATGTAAACGATTTCCCTATTTGGATAGGTGGAAACCATTCATTGATAGGGATGAGAAACTTTCTGTTTTAGTACTTCCTGTGAGTCCCAGAAGCACAAGCAATGACTCCCATTGGAACTAAATACTGTAATTATGTTAGTGCCCTCTGCTGCACATGTGCAAAATTACAGAAAACCCTGTTACTTCATGATGTGTCTAGACATTCTCCACCGTGGCATTTTCCAGAAGCACGCCTTTAACAGCATTCTTACTCAATTACAGCTGGACAGGATTTTACCTTGTTGTGTAAAATTTTGTTTCCTGCATTTATTGTAAATCCAAACAGAAGAGCAAATAACATATTAGAGGAAAGTGTTATAGGCTTATTGTCATTGTAAGAAAAATGTCAATTAAATGTTTGCAATACTAGTAAAATTATTTTATGGCTGAACAATTGCTTACTTTAGAAACCTGCCTCTTTCTTCTAATGCTTGTGAGCTCATCGTGATCCCATGAACTTTCCTTTGTGTATCCTCCTGTGTTTACTTAAGTCAGAGTCAATTCTCAGCCCCATCAACCTTTCTGTTTGCTTATGGTATTCAATAATTGGTTTATATGACATTTGTTTTGTGCCATTTGATTTGTTTCTGTGCCTTAAATTAAAAATTTCTGCTTCTGTCTGTAGTTTATTAACTGAAAGTAGTATTAGTAGGCTGAGCCTCTAGCTCTAAGTGGTCCTCTGTCAGCTACTTATCTTTTTGTTTATCTCTTGTTCTAGGTTATGAAATTTTAACCATCTCACTCACCTTTAAATAATCATTCCACAGTTTTAGAACAGCAGACGCCATAGAGATATATCGGTTGAACCTTTATTTGGTAAATTTTATGTGTATGAAGAACTATTTAAAATCACATAATTTAAAACAGAAACAGGATTTGCTTGTATGAGATGCTTTTGTAATAACCTGTGAGAATGAGAAATGAGTGTCTCATTTCTTTCCTTCCTTCTGAACCTTTGCATTAAATTCATATTCAGAAGGAGTTTAGGGCAGAATCAGATAATGTACAGATTTGTTATCAGCCAAACTTGTTCTGTTACTTTTAAATACTATAAGCATGTTTAAAAATATGAATGTATCTTAAGAAGTAATTTAAACTCGCTAATTCTCAAAAGAAAAATATGACATATATTGGTCAAACTTAAGAAGTCATTTAAAGCTACATTACATTAAAATGTACATAGAGGGCAACAGGATAATGGGAGATAACTTAAGACATTAGTGGGTTTGAGACCAGATTAAATTTCAAACATAAGGGAAGAGCAGATTATTTTTAGCATAGTACCATAATAATCAACAAGGAAAGCAAGCACAGGTAAATGTCAGGAGAGTGGTGTTTCGAAATGTTTATGGTGATGGGCTATATTATCCAACTAAGCGCTCTTACTCTGAACATAATCTGTTTCCATGCTTCAGTTTGGAAGCAGTAACTGAATCTAAGAAATAAACATCACAAACGCTGACACGTAAACTCTAGATTTACTGCTTCGTATTTTATTACATTGGACTTGACTTGACAGTAAGATACATTATATATTTCAATGCAATAAACATTAATTTAGATACCAGCCTCTATATTTAAAGGAAAATTTATATCCCAGGGGTTTAAAAGTGCATTCAAATAGGGTTTTGTTTGTTTATTTGTTTGTTTTAACCAAATGTCTCCTGTAAACAGAACACATTCCACAGTGGTGTGTGTGACAACCTGTGTGCTTTTACAACTGGACCTCAATATTGGTTTGTCTGGGATGAAGTTTTGTCCCCAGAAGTCTGTAAATTGAATCACTTAAGTTGGTTAAGTTCCACTTTCTGTGTTTTAAAAACAGAAAAAGTCATTCCTAAGACATAAATTGACTTTATGTTTCTGAAAACAAACAATTCTCATCAAACATGAAACATTAAAGCTCCATGTCAAGGAAAGCTTATGGTCTTAAGCATAGAATTATCCTCTGTGCTGTCCAAGAATGAGGTGCGCTTTGTATCAATGTGTCTCATATAAACTCAACAAGAAAAGGACACAAATAAAATATATTAAGATACAACGTAAACTGTAATTTTTTCCTTATTTTAGAAGGGAATCAGGAGTAGACAACCTAGGCTACCAAGACCTTTTCTCACACACACAAAAAAAAACAAGACTGCATTAATCTGACCTCTCTGTGACAGAAAGTCACTCCGTAAGCGTTAATTCTACAGGTAGAGTAGTGTAGCCACGAGGTGGGATGCAGAATTAAAGAGTCTCAGAGGAGCTTTCATATGGCCTGTGCCACACCTTCTTTATGCCCAGTCAGTGCAGCCTTGAGAACCACTATCCACATGGAGGAAGGCTGATGGCTCCAACTTCATTAGAAACTCCAACACCAGATCCTCTCCCATTAACCTTAATGCCAGAAATCCTCAAGGCCCAGATTTGCTTGCACATGTCTGACTTTTTTACACCGTGATCTTGTTAACTCTTGATTTTGTTTTAGATTATTTGAGGTTTTCTTGGAAGGAAAAATACGTGATTATCTTTATTACTTTATATCTTCTTGATTTGATACCATGTCTGCCCACACAGACACAAGCTTCAGACCAACTCCCCTGGGCCTGAGTTCACGCACCCTTGGAGACCCAGACAATAGGTCAGTACTGCTGAATTTAGTCTAGATATATACACTAAAAAACTCCTGTAGCTGGCTCTCTTGGACCTCAGCAACAGGCTAGCCCATAGTCTCTGGATAAGATGACTTGTAATCTGCTTTTACAGCTAGACCCAGCCTATAAACACAGGTCATAAATCACTGCCTACTTCCTCAAATGCAAAGTCACAAGTATCAAGATTAGGAAATCAAAATACCACCAAAGAAATAAAAGGAAGCACTAGAAACTGATCCTAAAAAAATAGAGATGCCAATGGGTTAGAAGAAAGCAAAAGGCAGACAACTGAATACAAACTAAAATAAGCAAAAGCTACATGAAGAAAAATGTGCTCAACAACAACAATAAATAAATAAATGAACAAACAAACAGGAGAAAGAGCGATCCATGACTATAAAAACAAGATAACAGAAATAAAACCATCTATAAAAAAAAAAAACACTTCCAAAGAAGATTTGATCAAACAAGAAAAAAAAAAATTTCAGTGATATACCCTCACACACCCCAAAAACAGGTTATTTGAAATCACTCAATCAGAGAAATAAAAAGAAACAAAGAATGAGAAGGAGTGAATAAAGGCATGGGATGTATGGAACAGAATCAATGTACACATGATGGAATTAATGCAAAGGAGAAAGGACAGAAAGCTTCAATTTAAAGTAATAATGAACTCAAATAACCAGATGTGGATTGGGAAATGACATCCAAACTTGTGAAGCCCAGGGAATCTCTAAGAGACCTGGAAGCACCGGGGGATAATCAGTGATCCACGTGACAATCAAAATCTCAGGTCAAAGTCAAGCAGAAAAGAGTGTAGACTCTGTCGATGCTGTACAACCTACCCTAAAGATCTGAGTGGACCAGCACATGACCAAAACCAAATAGAACAAATGATTTCTAAAAATTCTTAACAAAGAATATCTATGACAGTATGCCTTCAGTGGTGAGTTCTACAAACATAAAGGCCAATAAGCCAATCTCCTCAAACTCTTCCAAAAATTAGTTTCGAACTCACCCTATGCAAAAAAAAAAAAAAGTGTACTTTGCCTTCATAGCCAGACAAGGACACTAGAGGGGAAATGTTAACATCCAGCTAATGATGAGCATATGACCTCATATTTTTTTTTCTTTCTAACTTGTATCTTATAGAGAAAATGTTGAAAAGGAATGCTACTTTGTAATCAAGGAGATAGTAGACTGATAAAACACCACTTTTATAAACTCATCAGGAAAGTATGCTTCAAGATACATGCTCCTTGGATGCACAGAGAAATCTAGAAATCCTGTTATGCAGGAAGAACATGAGGACTCTAGATGTACATACTGACACCAGGCTTACCAAGAAATAAGGAATAGACCAAAGTAACGAGAATTGCTTAATGGCCTCTCTGTATGCAGTTGCATAGAGGATGTGATGAAGTAGATGATTTCTCAAAGAAGGTCTGCAGTTGTCTTACTTGTGTATATTGTCATGGCCGTCAAACCTTACATTCACTGTGAAAAAGAATTGTTGATCCTCTAGAACAAAATTAGAATCCCAAAGGCACAAAAAAGCTAAGTAAAACATTAATATATAATACAGTTATGTAAAGATACTTCAACAAAAAAAAATAAATGCAATATAGCATATCAAAAGAACAAAATATAAAATAATATGATTGGTACCATAAATACATTTAGGAAGATTATACGCTATTTTATGGCATAAATAAGTAAACAAATAACTTAAAACAAATAAACAACCTCCCACCAAATGTGGTATAAAGAGCCAAGGATGGCACTCTGTTCCTAAAACCCTTGCTTTGCTAGCATGAGGGTGTGAGTTCAGTCTCGAGAGCCATTTAAAAGCCAGGTTCAGTGGTAAGAACTTGTACTCCAAACAATGGTAAGATGGGAGGCAAGACAGGTGGATTCCTAACTCCCCCCAACCCCAGCCAGCTAGCCTAAGCCTACTTGGTAAAGTTCGAGCCAAGTGAGAAGCATGTGTCTGTTTCATATGTGCTTTACATGATGGTGGGGAACCGGGGGAGTCAGAGGATAACCTTAAGTGTCATTTGCAGATGTCTTCCTAGTCTACATAAGCTATTTGAGGCTACCTAGGTTACATAACAAAACACTATTTTTTAAATTAAAGGGTAACTACGTTCATAAAAGCATGAAGTAGAGGGAACACTTGCATACTAGATTTGGGAACGTAAATTGCTACAGCTGTTATGGAAAACTACATATAGTAGGTTCCTCAGAAAAATGTTAACCTAACTTGTAAAGGAATTTTAATCCAGCAACAAGGCTGTTCTGGCAAGGAATCATGTTCAAAGACTTAGGTCTTTGTGATCCTTCTGGAATACAGACAGGCCACACACACAGAATACAGGCCACTGTATTCTGGCTAGAATACAGGCACTCCCTTGGTATACACCTTTAAGATAAAATTAGTTTGTAGGTGGAAGCAGCCATGTCATATGAAAGTAACATATTTGAGGGGCAAACAAGTGGTGAATCAGAGAAAGATCTGATAGAATGAATCAGAGACAGGACATCCAACTCTCATGAAAACAACACAGGAAAAAGAAGATACTTAAGAACATCATAGAGAGGGAGAGTTGAGTCAGTTAGGAGTCAGTGTAGTGAGGGCAGTACAATGGAGTTGAGTTTATTCAAAAGTTCACGAAGTTTAGTACAGGTCAGCATGAGCAGTAGAAGCCAGAGAATAAGGAGACAGAAGATTAGAACAAATTGTTAGAGTTAGTCTGAGGCCAAGCAGAACAATTCAGTGAGATACTGAGAGATGCCAGATTAAATCAGTCAGTTTAGAAAGGCCTTTGAGCCAGAGCAGCTGAGTTGAACCAGCCAGCCAGAGTTCAGAAAGAACTAGGAAGGGTGAGCTTATTCAGCAGTAAGCCTCCTAGATGACAATTACATCAGGAAAATAAAAGTTACTTTTACAGTAACTGCCAATCCAACTTTTGGGTGTATATCCAAAGGAATAAAATCAGGATCTCAAAGATCTGAAAGTGTTATCTACACTGCCATGTTAATTATTATTTCATTATTCAGACTAAGCAAGATATACACCATAGTGTGCTTTCTGTTTTATGACCAAACACCAGCCAAAGCTAGGTTGGAGAAGAAGAGTTTATCTCACTCTAGGTACGAATCTATCACTGAAGGATGGCAGAACAGAAACTAAATCAGAAACTGTGAAGACTGCTGCTTACTGGTTTGCTCCTGGGCTCATTTTCAAGTTCCTTTCTAATAAAACTCAGGTTCAAAAGCCTAGGGGAAGCACCACACACAGTGGACTAGTCCCTCCTACATCAGTTAACAATCAAGAAAATGCCCCTATAAACTTGTCCACAGGACAGTCAATGGAAGCAACTCCTCAGTTGAGGTTCCCTCTCCCCATGTTTATCAAGCTCACAACCAAGATTAGCTGTCATAATATGGACTCAAACTAAGGGATTCATAGAAAAAAAAAGTTACATAAACACTTTATTTAACTTTTAAAAAGAAGGGAAACCTATACTTTGTGTCATGGGAGACAATCTGCTAAGTTAAATGAACCAGGCCCAGAAAAATAAATACTGTCTGATCTCACTTAAATGTGGAATCTAAGAATGTATATAATTCATAAAAACATACAGTAGCAGGGTGTTTTCCATGGCCGGTGGGTGGAGGAAATGGAGAGATAATGGTCAAAGGGTGAAAGTTTCTGTTATTTAAATAGGATCTGTTCTGGAGATCTAGTGAACAGCCTGTGGCTGCTTAGGTGATGCTGCCTACTAAGGATACTGGTTCACTTGCAAAGGTCTTCATACTTTTCACACTGGAAAAGATGTAACATTGTGAGATAATTGACATACTAATTGGCTTAATAGTGGCAGGCATTTAATAATGCATACTTAAATAGAAAAAAAATGATATTTTTCACTTCATACATAATTCTTATGTACCAATAAATTTGGAAGGAATACTTACCAAAATCAATTATATGATTAGTTACTAACAATAGATTAAAAACCAAAACTTTACAATGATACCTGTAGAGGTATTTTAGTACAGCAACATGACTGCTCTGGCAAAGGATCACATCTAAAGACCTTCTGGGTCTATGTGATCTGTCTAGAATGCAGACACACCCTGGGTTAGAGTATGTTCTGGCTGGAATACAGACACACCTTTAGTACACACCTTTAATCCATAACAATGGAGGACAGTTCAATGAGTACAGTTCAATTGAGTTCAGGCAATGAAATGACTTCTGGCTCATTCTGGCTCATACTGTGTGTTGACTTGACACAAGCTGGAGTTATCAGAGAAAGGAACCTGAGTTGAGGAAATGCCTCCATGAGATCAAGCTGTAAGCCAATTGTGGATTTACTAAAGGAGACAGAGGCAGGAGAACCACAAGATCCAACCCATTGTGAGTAGTGTCATTCCTAGGATAGTGGTCTTGGATTTTATAAGAAACCGGAATACTCAAACGAATGAGAAGGAAGCCAGTAATCACCACCCCTTCATGGCCTTTATGACAGCTTCTGTCGCCAGAATCCTGCCCTGTTTGAGTTCCTGTCCTGACTTCCTTCAATAATGAGCAGCAATATAGAAATGTAAGCCAAATAAACCCTTTACTCCCTCCCCAACTTGCTTTTTGGTCATGGTACTTCATCACAACAATAGAAATGTTGACTAAAATAAGTTCAGTTGAGTTCAGTTCAGTTTAGTTCAGTGGCATTGAGTTCATTTGTGAGTTCATGCAGAGGCAGTTGAAGTCAGAGACGAGAAGGAGCCAGAAAATTAGAACAAATTGCCAGAGTTAGTTTGAACCGAAGCAGAGCATTTCAGTCAGAAGCCAAGAGAAGCCAGTTTGAATCAGTCAGCTTGGAAAGGAGTTTGGTCCAGAACAACTGTGTTGAACCAGCCAGCCAGAGTCAGAAAGAGCCAGAAAGGGTGAGTTTATTCAATAGTAAGCCTCTAAGATGACAATTACATCAGGCGAATAAAAATTACTTTTACATGTACCATTTTAAATAATTCAAAATATTAAAAACTTATACATGAATCTGAGGAAATTCATATTGTCAGTATATTATGATATTATGGAAGGCAAAAGGCTGACCAGTGAGTTCAGACAACTGATTAAAGTATCATTCTCACTATTTCAAAGGCACATTTGTAGCTAACTAATTTGTACTCAAACTTATTTGTAGATTAAACAGAATATATAAATCTTGGAATTTTTATACACAGAGTAAAGCAAATTCTAAAATAAATTGTGAAGCTAATTCTGTAACACAAAGGAAGAGCATTTGTGTAGCATGTGTAGGGCCTTAAGTTGATCTCAGTAGTGGCCAAAAGACATTTTAAAATTACTAAATAAAACATACATTGTTATGGTCTGACTCCCCTCAGAATAGCTGTAGCCATTTTGTTCCATGTCTGCCAGCTATTTCTTATTCTTGCTGTAACATGCCTGCCAGTCACTGACACAGAGAAGTGACTTGGCTCAAGGACCTGTTGACCACATTCCCTGTTTTGTTCTTTATAATCTGAATGTTCTGTATAAGGTTTACTAATCTTAAGAAATTCCACAAAGCTTTATGTAGAACCTATCACATCAAAGGTCAATATGAACTGTTATGTCTAAAATATCTTAAGCCAGAGCTGACCACTGAGCAGCCCTTCCTACATCTACATCTGAGCTTACTGTGGTTTTTGTGGCTGACATTGAAAAATGCTACTAATAAGGCAAAAAAGAGCACTCATGCTCTATTATCTTAATGTTCTGAAATTCCCTTGTTCAACCACCCTTACCTTACTCAGGACCAATCATCTTAAAAGTTAACTGATAATACTTTGCCTAGCAAGCCAACTGCTCCACTGCTTGCCTTTTAAACTTTTGAACCTTGCTTCTCATGTAAAAAGCCTGCTCTGAGGACAGAATATTGCTGTAATTAGGTTTTTTATTCTTGTGGTCCTGGATGTCCAGTATCATGGTGTGTATTCAATAAACTATTCTTGCTTAACTGAGATTGGTATACATATGGTTTCTGTAGCAATTTCCTGGACCCCAACAACATGAAAGAAAAGAACAATTACAAAAATAAGACCCAAATTAGAAAATTTATGCTTCCTGATTTTATCTCAACATAAAGTTACAGTAACTCAGAAAGTATGGTGAGGGAGAAAGAACAGATCACAAGTTCAAAGAACAGCAGAGATGCAGAAATAGCTAAAGTACCATTCAAAGTGTGGTAAAAGTAAAAAGTTCAAAGAAAAAAAATAACCTTTTTATAAATTCTGCTCATTTGAAAAAGCTGTATATTTCTTTTATTTTTGAAATTATAATATGGTTAGATTATTTTCTCCTACCCTTTCTTCCTTCCAAAACATTCCACATATCCCTCCTTGCTCTCTTTCTAATTTGTGATCTCCTTTTCATTAATTGTTTGACCTGCTCAGTCTGTGTAATGTTAGTTCTGTTTATGTTTTCAGAGCTGATCATTTAGTATTGGATACATTTTTCAACTTCAACTAGTACTATATATTTTACGTAAAAATTTGAAATGTATCCTAAATATAAATATAAAACTATCACAAGTAAGATCGCTATGAACATAGTGGAACATGTGCCCCTGTGGCTTGGTTGGTCATCTTTTGGGTATATACCCAAGAGTCGTATAGCTGGGTCTTCAAGTAGATCAATTTCCAATTTTCTGAGGAACCTATAGATTGATTTCCAGAGTGGTTGTAACAGTTTTCAATCCCACCAGCAATGGAGGGGTGTTCCTCTTTCTCTACATCCTCAACAACATGTGCTGTCACCTGAGTCTTTGACCTTAGCCATTCTGATTGGTGTGAGGTGGAATCTCAGGATCATTTTGATTTGCAGTTTCCTGACCACTAAGGACTTTGAACATTTCTTTAAGTGATTCTCAGCCAGTTGAGATTCCTCTGTTATGAATTCTCTGTTTAGTTCTATACCCCATTTTTTGATTGGGTGTTTGTTTTTTTGGACGTTAGCTTCTTGAGTTCTTTATATATTTTGGATATTAGCCCTCTATCAGATGTGAGGTTAATAAAGTTGGGTTTTTTTTAACCAATCTGTAGGTTGTCTATTTGTCCTTTGCTTTACAAATGCTTTCTAGTTTCATGAGGTCCCATTTATCAATTCTTGATCTTAGAGCCTGAGCCATTGGACTTCTGTTTAGGAAATTTCTCCCTGTGTCAATGAGTTCAAAGTTCTTTCTCTTCCATTAGATTTTGTGTAATCTGGTTTTATGTTGAGGTCCTTGATTCACTTGAACTTGAGCTTTGTGTAAGGTGACAAATATGTGTCTATTTTCATTTTTCCACATACAGACTGTGAGTTAGGCCAGCACCATTTATTGAAGATGCTTTCTTTTTTCCATTGCATATTTCTGACTTTTTTGTCAAAGATCAAGTCTTCATAAGTGTGTGGTTTTATTTCTGGGTCTTCAATTCTATTCAATTGATCAACCTGTCTGTCTCTGTACCAATACCATGCAGTTTTTATCATTTTTTTCTCTGTAGTATAGCTTGAGGTCAGGGATGTCACAGGGGTATATGTTTAACTATGTTCATAGCAGCCTTATTTATGATAGCCAGAAGCTGGAAACAATCCAGATATCCCACAATGGATGAATGGATAAAAAAAAATTAGTTCATTTACACAATGGACTATTACTTAACTATTAAGAAAAGGAACACCCTGAGTTCTGCAGTCAGATGGATAGAACTAGAAAATATCATTCTGGGCAATGTAACTCAGACCCAAAAGGACATGCATGATGTACTCACTAATAAGTGGATATTAGCCAATAAAGTACAGAATACCCAGGACACAATCCAAAGAACTCAAGAAGTTTAACAAGACGAAGGGCTGAAGTGAGGATGTCTCAATCCCACTTGGTATGGAGAAGAAAGGAATCATGGAGGGCAAAAAGAAGGAAGGACCTGGGTGAGAAAGGGGACAGGAAGGGAAAGGGGGGGAACATGACCAGGTATTGTGGTGAGGGGGACAGGACTGAAGCCCTGAAGGCCAGCAGAAAGAATGGAAAAGGCAACCTAAGGAGGTAGGAGGCGGTGGTGCCCTCTAGAATACACCAGAGACCTGGGAGGTGTGAGCTTCTCAGGACTCAGTGGGAGGGACTTTAGATGAAATGCTCTACAGTGGGTAGGAGGAACTTGTAGAGTCCACCTCCAGTGGAGGGAGAGGACATCAAGTGGAGAGATGGGGTTGCCATCCCACAGTCAAAAGCCCTGACCCAGAATTATTCCTGTCTGAAGGAACTGCAGGGACAAAAATGGAGACCAGCCTGAGAGAAATGCAGTTCAGTGACAGGCCCAAATTGGGATCCAGCTCAAGGGGAGACCCTGGGGCCTGACACTGCTGCTGATGCTGTAGTGTGCTTACAAACAGAAGGCTAGCAACAAACAGCTGAAAGATTCAGATACAGATACCAGCGCCCAACCAATGGATGGAAGCCAGGGACCCCTGCAGATGAATTGGGAAAAAGTTGGAAGAAGCTGAGGAGGAGGGCTGCCCCATAGGAAGACCAGCAGTCTCAACTGACCTGGACCCCCTAAGATCTCTCAGACACTGGACCACCAACCAGGCAGCATATACCAGCTGATATGAGGCCGCAGACACATATACAGCAGTGGACTGCCTGGTCTGGACTCAATGAGAGAGGCATCTAACTCTCAAGAGACTTGAGGCCTCAGGGAGTGGGGAGGTATGGTGGGGTGGAGGTGCAGGGATGGGGACATCTTCATGGAGATGGACAGAGGGTATGAGATGAGGAGCAGTGGAGGGGAGTGACTGGAAGGAGGATGAAGACTGGACTATAAAAAGGATTAAAGAATAAAAAATAAATAAAAATGTAACACTGTCTATAAATCTCATTATAGTGGTTTATATTAAAATGGACTCATAAGTTCATGTATTTAAATGCTTAGTCACTAGAAAGTCACACTATTTGAATGGATTAGAAGGATTAGGTATAGCCTTGTGTGGAGTAGGTGTGGCCTTGTGAAAGAAAATGTGTCACTAGAGCTGTAACAGTTATCCTGGGCCTTCAGCATGCAAGTGACAAATCATGGGACTTCCTAATTCTGGAGTTGTGTGAGTCAACCCCATACAACAAATCTCTTCCTACACATCAGTATCTATTTTACTTCTGTTTTTCTGAACAATATGTTACCAACAAAAGACTACAGAATAAAAATAAGAATGAGTATTTTAAACCTAACAATAAGAAAACTTAAAGACCAAAACAAATTGAATGCATTTCATTCAAGAGAAATATAAATTACAAAACCTCCTGAAGAGGTGCTCAACATTATTGGCTATGAATATAAATTGTGAACTTGGGAAAACTTCTTCATAATGCAGCAAGTTATTCTGTGGACATCAGCAAAAGGTTTCTATAAGAAGGAAGCACCCAGAAGACAAATACCACAGTGAAGAAGAGAAAATCAGAGGAGGGACACTCCCTAACTTCAAAACTTACTGTAAAGTTGCAGTAATCAACAGTATGAGGTTAATGAAAGAAGAGACAATGAAACATCTAGACAGCTCAGAAATCAACTCACAGGACTGAAAGGGCAAAGGCAATACAATGCGGGGGGTAGGCAATTGCCTTTTTAAAGAAATACCACTGATGTGGATTGACATGGTAAGAATGTCTTTAATCCAGTCAGTCAGAGGCAGAGGCAGACAGTTCTCTGTGAGTTCATGGCCATTCTGGTCTACATAGTTGGCTCCAGGACATCCAAAGCTACATAATAAAAAAAAAATGTTTTATTAAACTAAAAATAGTGCTAAAACAAATGAATATCCATATGTAAAAATAAAATTTAAAAAGGACCTTACACCATTCCTGAAAGTTTGCCAACAATGGATCATAGATGCAAAGATAATGTTTAAAAAAAATAGTACTAGGACAATGGGCAGATGCCTGCAAAAATGCAGAATCCAGAAAGAGACCATGCATGCTTCCAAGAATAATTCAAAATTCAGCATAAACCTAATTTTAAAAAGTATTTTTATTAGTTCTTTGACAGTGTCTTCTATGTGTCTTGATCGTATTCATCCTCCCTCCCAACTATTCCCAGATTCAACCCAACCAACTTCTAGAATTTCTAGTTGTCTCCCTGTCCCTGTCCCTGTCCCTGTCCCTGTCCCTGTCCCTGTCCCTGTCCCTCTCCCTCCCTATCTCCCTCTCCCTCTCCCTCTTCTCCCTCTTCCTCTCCCTCTCCCTTCAACTGTCTCTCTGTCTCTCTCTCCTCCTTCTTCTTCTATCCCTCCATCCATCCATACCTCCATCTCTCTCCAGCCACCTCTCTCTCCTTCCCCATCAAGTCTAGTTTGTGTTGGCCAACCACTTGGGTGTGAGGCTTGCTCTGGAGTGTGATATATCTACTAGGGGGTCACACAATTATTAAACTGACTCTTTATTTCCCAGTCGATATCAAATGGCGCTATGTCTAACAAAGTCAGTCAGGGGTGGAATTTCATGGCCACCTCCACTCCATGCAGGTATTTGTCTGGCTTGAGCTTGTGAAGGTCTTGTGCACGCTGCCAAAATCATTATGCATTCATGTGCTCTGTTGTGTTCAGAAAACACTGTCTCCTTGAAGTCATCCACCACTTCTTTACAATCTTTTTTCCTCATCTTCTATGAATATACCTTAGCCTTGAGGAAGAATGTGGTATAGACAGGTGTTTCATTTGGGTATGCGTACACTGAAACATAAAACCTTAAGAAAGCAACATAGGAGAAAATGTAGGTATGACCATGTGTGTGGTGATGACCATTAGAAACAATGTCAAATTCAACTCATTAAAATTGTAAAACTTGGTTAAGGCCACTGTCAAAAGAGTGAGAAAGCAACAGGAGCAAACATTTACAAAAGACATATCAGATAGAGGACTCTGCTCCAAATACATAAAGAACTCTTAACACTCAACAACTCAGAAGTGAAACACTCAGCTAAGCAGATGAACAAAGGCCCTAACCAGAAGATACCACCCAGAGGAGAAAGAGAAGACAGGTAATATGTATTTGAAAAAGACAGTGGGCATCATATGTCATTAAAGAACTGTCAATCAAAGCAAAATGAGACCACACACCTTTAGGAAAACCTGAAACACTGACATTTGAAGAATGAAACTGTAAAGCAATCTGGGTTCTCCTTACTGCTTCTGGGAATGAATCATTTTGTAAACATTTGGAGAACTGGCTGTCTTCCTTCTTTCCTTTATCCCTTCATTCCTCCCTTTTCTCCCCTTTTCTCCCTCCCTCCCTCCCTTCTTTTCTTCCTTCCTTCTTCCCTTCCTCCCTTCCCTCCCTCCCTCCTTCCTTCCTTCCTTCCTTCCTTCCTCTATCCATCCTTCCATCTTTTAAAAATTCCTTTCATTCTTTTTTTTTCTTTTCAGGGACAGGGTTCATAGACTTATTCCTAAACTCATTAAGTGACTGAAAATAATTTGAACCCCCTGATGCTCCTGTGTCTGCCTCCTGAGTGCTGGGATTGCAGGCCCTGCCACCACAGCGAGTTAATGTGATGCTGAGCTCAAACACTAGGCTTCGATCCTACTAATCATTCTACTGACTGTGCCACATCCCAGCCCAGTCAGATAGTGTCCTAAAACCTGAAATAGAACTTACGTGATTTGGCAACTGTACTTCTTAACATTTACTTTAACGTGTTAGAAACTTAAATCCACCCACAAATCTGCAATGACATTTATAGTTTCATTCACAATTCTTAAAACTTGAAAGTAACGGAGCTGTCTGTCCTTCATTTGGTGAATGAATAAAGAAACTGCAGCACATTTGAATAATGGGGTATTATACAGAAATAAAAAAAGAAATAAGCTCTTGAGCTACAAAACGTCATTTATAAAAACCTTAAATGCATGTTTCTGAGAAGCGAGTCTGAAGAGGTTACATATTCCGTGATTCCAACTACATAACATACTAGGAAAGGAAAACATGTAGTCTGATCAGTGGCTCAAAGGAAGGGAGGGAGGGATCACAAGAGGTTTTCAAAGAAGGGATAATATCCCGTATCCTAAGTGTAGATGTATATCGCATGTTCATTGAAAGTTGCAGGACATACAGTGCCAAAACTGAAACCTGAAGGAAGCAATACAGCTTAGTTTACCACACCAATGTACCACACTAACATAAGACAATAGCAGAACTGACTGTCAGTGAGAGAGGATGTATGGGAACTCAATGTACTTCAGGTTCATGTTCTCTATGAAACTAGAACTTCACTGAAAAAAGAAACACAGGGAATGGCAAGATTGCTCAGCAGGTAAAAACACTTACAGTCAAGCTTGAAGATCTGAGTTCTATTCCCCATAGTTCAGATGGAAGAAGGAAAGAACCTACCCCCATAAATTGTCTTCTGACTTCCACATTTGCAGTTTTGTACGTGAACACACACATACATACACACAACAAAGAAATATAAAAATAAATATAAACTATCAAGTATTTGGAAAAGTTTCAATAATTCAGACTCACCCAGACTTTGCAATAGTCTCAGCTGTTGGCAAAGACAAAGCCTTATGAACACTCACACACTGCTACTTGTGCTGGATAGTCTCGTGTCAACTTGAGACAGAGTTATCTGAAAGGAGGGAACCTCTATTTTTTTTAATTTTATCTTTACTTATTCACTTTATATCCCTCTCACTGCCAGCATCTTAGTCACCCTCTCCCACAATCCTTTGTTCATCCCCCTCCCCTTCTCCTCTGAGCAGGTATCCTCCCACCCTGGCACTTTCTCATTGAGGTCATACAAGGCAGCCCAGCTAGAAGAACATATCCCATGTACAGGCAACAGCTTCTAGGATAGACTCAGTTCCAATTGTTCTGGACCCAAATGAAGACCAAGCTGCACATCTGCTACCTATGGGGGGATGGAGGACGTCTAGGTCCAGCCAGTGTATGTTCTTTGGTTGGTGGTTTAGTCTTAAGTAGTGACTGATAGGTGAGGGAACAGTTCATAGTGACAGATTCCATTTAAGGGATGAAGGCCATGGTTCTATAAGAAAACAGCTGAGCAAGCCATGGGAAGCATGCCAGTAAGCCATACTCCTCCATGGCCTTTGCATCAGCTCCTGATTTCAGGTACCTGCCCTGCTTGAATTCCATGATGAATAGCAATATGGAAGTATAAGCCCAATAAACCTTTTCCTCTCCAACTTGTTTTTTGATAGTTTGCAGCAATAGTAACTCTAACCAAGACACTGGTGAATGTGAAAACTCCAGTAATTTCATTCCTGGGATCTTATACAGAGAATTCTTGCCCGTTTGTGTTAGAAAATGTCTTCATGTCAGCTCTTTCTAGAATTAAAACTTAAAACCACCAATATTCTTGTTCAGTAAAACGCATTGGTTAAATTTTAATATACTCTCTCAATGGATCACTCTACAGCAAACTGATGAATGAGTCACAACTCTATAGTCACAAGGCACATGAGTGAACAAAGCAGACAAGGTACACACACGCACATACACACATGCACACCACACATGCACATACACACATGCACACCACACATGCACACACACACTGCATACACACACATGCACACACACACATGCACACACAAATCCATACGCTATCATCCTAATGTACACACATGTGCTTGCCTGTGCCCCTACACACTCACACATGCACATGTACATACACAAATGATGCAAGGATATACACAAGTGAACATATTTTTAAGGAAGAGAAAATGTCAGTTAATTGCCAGCTGCACTCACCTCTGAGGAGGGTTAGAAGCAAGTGCAGTTTGTCATAGAACCGAAGACAAATTTGTGCTATACTAATTCGTAGGGTAAGAGGGAAATAGATATTTATTGTATTATTATTTTACAAATCCATTTGTGCCTTATGTAACCATGTATTTGTGAGGTACTTCATAATAAAATGTTTTTCAAAAGTAATGAAATAAGTGATTCTAGCTTCTGGCACAATGAAGAGACTATTACCAGTGGCTGACTTAAATCTCCATGAATACAAAGAGCAAAGCACTTGAGGAAAAATACTGTGAGGACCTAAGTTGTTGCCCTGAATGGCATCAAAGCTGAAAACGGGCTTAAAAAATCTTTGTGGTGTGTAGTTTAGGATTCCAATAAAACCCTCAAATTAGCTTTATCATTTTATAAGCAACCAAGCCAGAAAGCTACCAAACATGAACTTCCTGAGGGAATTTTTTTTGATGTGATATTATTTTCTATTTTTATTATTTCCCTTTTATTGAACTTGTGAAACCATTTCTGTAGTTACAGAAACAAAGAACAAAACACAAAGATGAAAACCAACCAGGGTTCATTGTAAACATAGTATTCTGAAGATACATTTTCAGAAAACATACATTCTATAACACATCTTGAAGGTGCTACAGAGCCTACTGGATTTCTCATTGACAGTGACATTCAAAACTAACAAATCTGTTCCCTCTCCACACCAGACTTGGACTTAAACGAAGCTAGCAAGATTTGTACTCTGTTCTCTTACCACTAGGCAATGGTGAGACCCCTGAATAGATGCTGACACAGATAACCAGAGAAATCATAGTATCTTAATTGAAGTGCTGTGCTGCTGGGCAAGAGGCACCCATTAATGCTGACTAGCATAATTCAGCTTTGAGACTTGGAATGCAGAAGCCCTCCCTCATTAAAAGAAGCCCAGATGGCTCCCAAAATATGTAAGACCCCCAACTATGTGCTTTCTCCAGCCTCAGATCTTTAATCAACACAGATGCTGAGATTTTAGTCAAGGTGCTTGCCCTGCATCAGAATAAACTGTACCTGCAATTAATTAACCCAGACCAAGCAGTTTTTGTGCTGGTCACAGATCCTCTGGCAACCGGAGGAGACCCTCATCCATCATCCCACAACCACCAAAACCCCATTTACATCCTGTCCTCTGACTCTGAGGGGCAAAGAATGAGTACGGCTCTTCATGCTTCAAGTGCTTGAGTATAAAATGAGGTTTTCTTCTTTAATCCCACAAGGTTAGACCCTATGAAAGAGGCTTGTCCTTATTTTTTAAGAAACAGCCAAAGTTTCTTCACGTTTTCATTGTTCACTGTGCTCAGTGCTCTTACACACACACACACACACACACACACACACACACACACACACACACAGTGCTGCCATTCATACTTCTGAGTAAACCATGTAAACCAAACTAGCAAATGCATCCAGTACGAGGCTGTTTCCACAAGCTTGAGGTCTTCTTGAAAACAATTTGAAATTCAATCCATGTCAACAGCATTGAACTGAAAAAGAAAACAGATGTCAGTAATCTTTCTTTCTTTCTTTCTTTTTTCTTTCTTTTTCTCTCTCTCTCTTTCTTTCTCTCTTTCTCTCTTTCTTTCTTTCACAATGAGCTCTGGTACTACCTTTTATAAAACATTTTTAATTCAATGATATTATAAGAAAAACAGTTTTCCCCATTAGCAGGTAAAGATTAAGGGCAAATTAGAAACCTAGCCCTGGAGTTAATGGTATCAGAGCAGAAGGGCAGTGGGGAGTGAGTGGGGAAACAAGGAGCCCCTCCCACAACTCTGCTATGAATGCAGGGTAAGCTGCACATGATTCCAGCTAGAACTCTATGCTGACCCTAACTTCAGCTGATATAGTCACTAATAATCTGTATTTCTAATCTTTTTAAATGTTTCTTCTTTAAATGAGATGTTTTCGTTAATGTTTATGAAAAAGTTTTGACATTTTCAAGTTTATCTTTAAGCTTGTTATATCGTCACATTAAAATATTTCTGTGATAATAGAAAATATTGTATTATGGGAATGAGGAGTGTCTGCTCAGTTGATAGAGTGCTTATGTAGCATGCACAACACCCTGCATTCCATTTCCAGCACTGCATAAAGTCAGGGGCATGGCCCACTCCTGTAATCCAGACACTTGGGAGATGGAGGCAGGAGGACTAGAAGGTCAGAGCAAGTCTGAGGCCAGTCTGGGCTATATGAGATCCTACTGAGTGAGAGAGTGGGGGAAGAGAAGAAAGGAAGGTAGGAAAGAAAGAGAGAAAAAGGGAGAAAGGAAGAAAGGAAGAACAGAAAATATAATATTAAGAAATTAGGATTAAGGAAGAACGTGGTTAATAGGAAAATGCTTTATCAAATTTGTCTATCTGTGTATCCTTGGATTTTACAGTGGGATGAGCAACGCTCACAGGAAGATTCTGGCTATATATTTTGACTGGTGTATTGGAACATTTTGGCTACGGCTGAAACTGTTATTCATCTCCTATATCCATGTACAGTAACATGTCCTTTTATAACGAAAGAAGATTCTTTGCATAAGAAAGTCCATATATAGGGCTGGAGAGATGGCTCACAGTTAAGATGGCTGCTCTTCTAGAGGACCCTGAGGAGTTAAGGCATCCACATTGCTGGAGAATGATACTCCAAACTCAAAGAGCATGCAAGATTGGCTGCCCAAGGCTGTGATTGGCTGACCACAGATTCCTGGATCTGGGTTCTCGTTTTTGGGGGAAACAGAAACTTAGGCCTAGTCTCCCAAACTGTCAATTTGCTCGCTCTCATGAAGTCAGCCTGGCTCTGAACTCAGTCCCTTCAACAACCATCTGAAACTACAATCCGAATCCCTCCTTTGGTCTCTGAGGTAACATGTGCATGTGATGCACAGACATATGCACACACCCATACACATAAAAATAAAAAATACAATAAAGGAAGACTCCCTCATTTTTATTTCTTAACCACAGCCTTTAATTAGATTTCTCAAATGACCCAACTAATATCTTGTTTCACGAATCATCAATAGATAAACTGAAGCTAAAGCTCCCTTTAGTAAAACAAATTAAATGTGGCTGTGACTCCAGAGAATCAGAGAGTACAACTCAGTCCACCAAACAAAAGTTTACATCACATTGAGTGCATTGGATCGAAGTTAATGTTTGAGAAGGGAAATTCGTTTCCTCAAGTTCCTAAAACTAGTTCCTTTCCACTGTAGTAAAATTAGCAAATCATTAAATCAAATACTGTGATTTTATTATCTGAAAATATTGGTTAAGATGAAATCTGGGAATTACAATCTCTCTGAAGCTATCATATTGTGATTATTAACCATAGAGATGTCCTGAAAAGTCCTTGTAATTAGTGTTTTTCATATGTATAAACAAAATTGCAATATGAAAAACAATTGTAAAACTTTGAGGGTTGTATCTGATTTGAGTTTCATTATAATAACTGTCAGAAACTGTGCAAAGATTGTCTTAAAAATAAATTGTCTTGGTAAGTCAATGAATAATATGTAAAAACACATTTAGAAATTAAGTGTTAAGTTTAACAATTAACATTTTAAAATAGAATCCCAAGGAAAAGTAAAAAGGCTTTTTATCATAAAATTTACAAAACAACAATATTTATAGGCTTTTAGTTTTCAATTAAAATAGGAAATTTTAATTAATTTTTCTATCCTAGGGTCACAAGAAAAGAAATGTTTTTGTTTAAAAGGTAGTTGTATTAAGATTTTCCCTGACATGAAATCTAATTTGAATTTGCTTTCAGGGAATTTTAGAATAAAAGCAATAATACAGGACTCTAAAGGGGTAAAACCACAGAGACCCTCAGTCCTCAAAATGCAAGTAATCCAAAAGACACAGTGAAGGTGTGCACACATGTGCAGAAAAAAACACCCGCAGTCCTCATGTCTCAGAAAGATCTTAACACTTCATTCAAAAGTTGCTAAAGAGGACAAGAATTTCTAATGGCACGCGGTTATTCTACAATTAGTTTTACACTAGTATTTGAAGATCATTACCACCACCACCACCACCATCACCATCACCATCACCATCACCATCATCATCACCATCATCACCAGTAGTGGTTTGTTTTGTTTTTTTGAGATGGGGTTTCTCTGTGTAGCCCTGGCTGTCCTGGAATTAGCACTGTAGACCAGGCTGGCTTCAAATTTACAGAGCTAATGCTTGCCTCTGTCTTTCAAATGTTAGGCTTAAAGGCATGTACCTAAGCCTGGTAGAGCATGATTGTGGCAATTAATTATGCAATCTTTATTTGTATAATTTTCATTTCTTATTATTTCACAAAGATAATTTTGGAGAAAGTCATCAATCTTCCACAAAAGTGAACAAAGCCTTTAGTGAAGTTTCTATAGCAATTTTATAACTTAACCTCATTAAATGCCATATAAGGAACACATTTTTGTTGGGATTCATTCTTATGTAAATGAGGTTATCTTGAGGCTTCTGTCGCTCTGTTGCTCTCCTAATATGGTGCTATTTGCTCACTTTGACTTCCAAGTGGTATTTTACAACTGTATCCTAGACACTATTTTTAGACTAGCCTACCACTCTTATTTATAGAAGCTGTTTGTTGTTTTGTTTTGACTTTCCTTTTCATTTAGCAAAATGAAAAATATTTTTTACAATATTTTCTCCAAGGGCATTTTGTTTCCACTTAAGGATATTAACCTAGAAAATAACTCCAAGAACAATAGTATCTGAAAATGTTGTTTAAAAATACAAGACTTATTATTTCAATATTTGTATTGATGAAATGACTGAATATAATTTAATTTTAGTTATTAGATTTAGTTATTGATAACTGCGTATTTTGAATTAATATCAAAATGACAGTGATTTTTCTCGAGAGATGAATGTTTAAATATCAAAAACTACTGAATATTGAAGATAAATCAACAGCATTTTAAAAAGACAGTGTGAATGTGATGGTTAATGGGGTATGAATACCCCATATTTTAGGTATAAATAGTGTCTATGGCAGCAAAATGGTTTAATATAACTGTGACACCAAATTCTATATTTTGCATGGGTAAAATTGCTAAGCTTTATGCTATATGCATTTTATCCTAATTAAAAAAAAAACTAGAATCTATCCCATCATTCTGTGATGAAGATGCCTATAAAAAATTAGGCATGTAGTCATTATAGCCTTATCTATTCATGGATTTTCTCTTTAAGAAGCCTTTGGATTTTCCATAGTTGCTTTTCCTTTCAGTTGGGATAGTTATATCTTCCACCTCCACAAAAGGATTCTTAGAAGGAGATTGAAGGGAGTATTAAGAAGAATAAGGGCAGAGTAAAAAATAACATAAAGAAAAAAGGAGAAAATGGAAGTTTAAAAAGGTCAATGGTATGTTTTGGAAAAGATTTGCTATTTATTTGTTTATGACAAAAAAAGTCTCAGAAATATTGAAAGCCATTTAGAACAAGCACTCAAACATGGGTATTAGACCAGAGACTTAACTAAATTGCTAAATAAAGTTAAGTCTCTGGTCTAATTGCTATACTAAATTGCTAAATAAAGTTTTGCTCATGAATATCAGCAGAGCTCTGTCTACACTACGTTTAACCACCACTGGTCTCATCAGGGGCAGTGTAACCAGAACAATCTGATGCCAAGTGTCAGATTCTAGATGGAGTAATGAAGAGTGTGTGTGCAGTGGGAATTTGACTTCATGTAGCCCATAAATATGTTACTTTGCATGGCAACAGGAAATCCAAGTTGCAGATAGAATAAAAGTTGTTTTGTTTGTTTGGTTGGTTGGTTTATTGGTTGGTTGGTTGGTTGGTTGGTTGGTTGGTTGGTTGGTTGGTTGGTTGGTTGGTTGGTTTTGAGACAAGGTTTCCTGTAGGCTAGACTGGCCTTAAACTCCCTGTATAGCAGAGGACGACACTGAAGTCCTGATCCTCCTACCACCTAACCAAGTGTTGGGATCACAGAAACATGTCACTGTCCAGTTTGTATGATGCTAGCAAGAAATCCCAGAGCTTTGAGCACAATAGAGAAGGTCTCCATCATCTTCAGCATAGTTTCAGCCTTGGTTGATATTAAAACAGGAAGATTAGCTCTAGTCCAACCAGGTGAGCCCAATGTAGACAGTGTGAGCTCTTCAGGTAGAAAAGGAAGGCAAACGTGTGAGTCACATTCATACATGAGATGAAATGCAACCATTGCAGGTGACTTTTAGCTGCTAGGAATGGTCCTCACTTAAAAGCCTACAACTAGTGCTTCCAATTACAGGGAACAAAATTCTGTCAACCGTCTAAACAGGCAAGGGAATGAATTCTCAGCTATAGTCCCCACACGGAATGGCAAGTCTACTTATATTTTGATTGTAGTATATGCAGACTACCTATGCCTTGTGACTGGAGCTTGGTCAGGTAGCCATGTGTCACTGTACTGCAGGCTGCAGAGTAAAGTCTAGCTGTATGCTTGGGTGGGAAGTAGATGCTTTCTAGTACAACTAGTTACTTTTTGAAACATGATTCAAAAAAAAAAAAACTATGCAAACACATTTTTAAAAGCTTTTAAGTCCATTGTAGTTGTGTGTAATTATCAATGAACAATGATCAACAAAATAAAAAATATAAAACTTGAATGAATTAAACCAATAATTATTTTTAAAACATTCGCCATCACCATGAATTAATAATACATTTAGAAAATTGATTTGCAATTTGTCACTACCAATGTGAGAACTTTCATCATGATAATATGTGACTTGAGTGGATCGGGAAAAACTGTGCAAACACAAAAAGGAGCACATCTGTCCTTGAAGAAGACAGCAGGCAGCATGTGAGTCACCTGGAAAACCAGAGTCACAGTATAAATCACTGCACTTGGTTTATATGGTATAAACAAATCAAACCCCGGGGCTTATGGATACTAGACCAGCACTCTGCCAGCTGAACTACATACCCAGTCCTATCAAGAGTCTTTTAGGTTATATATATCCTGAGGTATAGCCGCATGATATCTAAAACCTGGTCTAAGGAAACACTGCAAAATTTCAGTCTAGCAATGTTTAACACAGAGAATAGGATTAGAGAAATATACATTAGGATATATACATACATGTGTATGTGTATTACTATTTAATTAAAAAACTAGCCCATATTTTTGTGTAAAGCTTAAAAGAAAGAATTTTAAAATATATACAATTTGATCTAGAAATTAATTTTTAGGACTGTAACCTAAAAAAAAAATAGAAAGTATGCTGACCCCACTGTAGCATTGCTTTGCTGAAGCAATCTATATTTCAATAGGAAGTAAATAAAATATATTACTTCTATTCAGCAGAACAGAACAAGCTCATTAAAAATAATATTGTAATGGAATAGGTGCTAACAGGAAAGTTATAATATGCATTATTGAGTGGGAAGCAGTCACAAAAAGGTCCTTGTGATTCCTTGTTGATAGAAATAGAAATAGCATGGATTTCTGCATGTAATACATGTGTAATAGGTGCCCACAAGAAGCATTCCTGTAGTTGTTTTGGAAGATATTTATGTGGTTACTCTGACATGGAAACATAGGTGGCATTTCTCTTTCTTTTATTGATTTTCCCTTTTCAAATATTAAAAAATGTTATTACTTTAATAGAAAAATTATTACAAGAAGTATAAAAAAATCACAGGTCAAGAGAAGGTTCTAAGTTCGAGTTCTGAAAGTAAAGATGTTTTGTTAACTTTAATGAACGATTTCTTTCTGTTAGCCTCTAAGCTATCATCTGTGTTGCTCTCTTTCCTGTCAGCTCCTAGAACTGTGACTAGCCACAAAAATCATCTCCTGACCCAGAATCTCATCAGCAAGGGGTAACAATTGCAATCAGAGTATCCTAAACAACAGAAATCACGAAAATTCAATGTAGTCCATCAGGGAGTGTTTCCCACACCTGTGTTCATGTGGAATGGTCTGTATTACTAATTGATGAATTTGTGTAAATATGTGTAGCACAAATCCTTCTTTTCAGTTTTGCTAAAGGGAAGAAAAAGAGCAGATACTCTTTTCCTCCTACAGACTTTGGAAGATGTCACTCAATAAAATTAAAACAGGATCTTTAGACTTCTGTGTTTTAAGGAACACAGATGATGTGTAAGCATAAAACCCAAGCCTGCAGTCAAGAATTTAATACAGTCTAGATCAGTGATTCTTCAACCTTCCTAATGCTGTGACCCCTTAATACAGTTCCTCATGATGCAGTGACCCCCAACCATAAAATTATTTTCATTGCTACTTCTTAAATGTAATTCTGCCACTATTATAAATCATAATGTAAGTGTGTCTGATATGTAGAGTGTCTGATACTGCAACCCCTATGAACCACTGGTCTGGATAGACCATTTGCTTATTCAACATTTCATGCTGACTATCTTTATGGTCAAAGGCTATCTAAATGCATGATCTCTGCAACAAATGGGATCTGTGAGGACAGTATGAGTGGTGTGGGGCTGACCTGTTGAGAAGGTAAGGGCCAGCAAGATTAGGAAAGAAAGCACTTATGAAGCAGCTGAAGTGTGTGGAGCCATTGGTATGGATTCAACAATGTGGTGATTTGGAGAAGAGAGGGAAATGTGGATTGTAGGTATTGAAGCTCTAATAAACGTGATTGTATGCTCTCTTAGGATTTTACTGCTGTGAACAGACACCATGACCAAGACAACTCTTATGAAGGACAACATTTAATTGGGACTGGCTAACAGGTTCAGAGGTCCAGTCCATTATCATCAAGGCAGGAGCATAGCAGCATCCAGGCAGGCATGGTGCAGGAGGAACTGAGAGTTTTACATCTTCATCTGGAGGCTGCTAGGAGGATACTAGCTTCCAGGCAGCTAAAACTAGGGTATCAAAGCCCACATCCACAGTGATACCCCAATAAGGCCACACCTCCTAATTGTGCCACTCCTTGGGCCAAGGATAAACAAACCATAACATATGCACAGAAGGGAGGTAAATAAAGTATTGATAGAAGCTTTAAGCACAGGTGATTTCCTACTTATAGTGCAAGGATTCTGTAATATAGGGTTTATTAAGCACCTTCACTCTTCGATTCTCCAGAAAGTGGGTAAGCTAATCTTACAGTTGAGTTTCAGTTGAGTTTCTCGAATTTTCCTTAGAGGGAAGAAGTTAAGTCTCAAGTGGGGGGCAGGACATTAAAAACAATTATGACAAAGCTAAAGAAAGAAATAATTTGGAATTTGTTTCATTCACACCAGTTTCCAGAAATGACAATATGAAAGTATGGTGGTTTGGATGAAAATGATAACTCCCCATAATTACTGGAAGTGCTTGGGAAGGATTAGGAGGTATGGCTTTGTTGGAATGGGCGTGACTTTGTTGGAGAAGATGTGTCATTGGAGGTGGGCTTTCAAAAGTCCAGGCCGGGCTCAGTTCCTCGCTCTTCTCTCTCAACCCCACTGGATCATAATGTAAAGCTCTCAGCTGTTGCTCTACTACCAGGCCTGTCAGCTACCTGCAATGATGATCTGACCGTGCACTAATCCGCTAAAACTCTAAGCAAGCCTTCAACTAAATGCTTTTGTTTGTAAAATTTGCCTCAGTCATGATGTCTCTTTGCAGCAATAGAACAGTAACTAAAACAGAAGAAAACAATATTTACTAGCAGTACTGAAATAATATTGTATGTTCCATTCATTTTCTCTTCCTCTTATAGAGGAATGCTATAAAACAGATGCTAACATTCCCCCACATCCCAGAACCCTGCAAGACACTGACTGAATTGTCCCAAACCATATGGTTAGTAAGTGTCACAGCTCAGATTTAAACCAAAGTCCAGTTTCAACTCCACATGTTCAAGTGCTCTCTACTTGTCTCTAACCAAAATGTTTGGGATTCAGAGGAAGAATGTAAGAATGAGGCACAAGAGAAGAAGCCACAGAGCACTGCATCCCAAAGACAGGATTCTAAACATTAAAAACAACAGCATGTGAGTCTGAAGTCTGAAAGGGACTTGGGGATTATAGTGGGTGCTCACTGTGACTTAAAAACTATTGAGCAGTTAACTTGAAGTAAGGCACTAAAAATACCTCTGGTTTAATTGTTCTCTGGTTCAGGGCTGTCACCACTAACTAGCAATTTCAAAACAGTAACATAGCAAATCTCTATTGAGTGATCCATGGAGTATATGCAAACACAAGTTACATATGGTTCAGCCTGCTAAAACTTGTTAGGTGCATTTTTGTATTTATAATTTTAGTGTGACTTAACAGCACAAGTTGCTATTGCAGAGGACCCAGGCTCAATTCCCAGAACCAACAGAGCAGCTCACAACTATCATTCCCTTTCCTGAGGCTCCAAAGCCACAACTAAGTTTCACTTACAAATATTGATAGATCTTACATGTTCCAAACTTAAGTTACTTAGCAAAGCAGTTAATGCAAGCAGTAATAGAGACTTTATAATTTTTGCATCAAAATTTCTAAAACTATAAAATATTTGATAAATGTAACTAAAATCTCACATTCCCAGAGTAATCCTAGCACTCAGAAAGTGAATGCAGGAGGATCATGAATGCACGATTATCTTTGGCTAAATCCTGAGATTTAGGCTACCTTGAGATAAATGAATCCTTGCCTCAATAATATAAAATCTTATTGTGCCCTTGAGTTTTTTGTCAACCTTTTTCTCATAGCCCTGTATCATTTATTTAAAAAAAAAAAACACTATTTTTTATATAATACTATGTAAGGAGAATCAGTACTGGTAAAATAAAAATAAGTGAAAGATTAAGCCTTCAAAAACATACAAATATCAGCATCAAAATTATTCTCATTTGAATTATCCAGGCATTAACTCAGCTCTCCCCTTCACATTCCTTTTGTGAGCCTGACTTGCCCAAGATTTTAACTAGCATGCAAATCGAATGCTTCAGCTGTTTTTACCACGCCTTAAATCTGATCATTTTGGAGTGTCTTCAAATGAGCCAGATGAGAAACTACTTAATTAGGATTTTAATTATTTTCTTGCCTTCTGATGGTATCTGGAAGTCGCTGGGAAGCCGCCTGCTTCTGCAGTTTCTCAGCTGCTAACACTGTTCCCCAAGGCAGTGTTTGTGGTAAATTCCCAGCTCCGGGAGCACCAGATAGAAGCAGAGCACCACAGAGCTGGGAGGAGCAGCAGCCTGGCCTGAACTCTATCATCTCAGCGGGACACAACTGCCTCCTTTCAGTAGGATGGATTTAGTGTATTTTGGCTTCAGAGTCCTGTTGTATCTTTTGAACTTATCTGCATTCCTGCAGTGACTGAGCTCCAAATAATAAAGCTGGCTGTTGAATAGTCCAGCTTTTAAGCAGAATCAGATGAGGGCACGCGCTGCCTGTGTGTGTGTGTGTGTGTGTGTGTGTGTGTGTGTGTGTGTGTGTGT
>JANHMN010000004.1:60965777-60983288 GCA_030674055.1 Rhabdomys pumilio
TGTGTGTGTGTGTGTGTGTGTGTGTGTGTGTGTGTGTGTGTGTGTGTGTGTTTGTAAATTCTCTATTTGCAGCACACAGATTTTAAGGGCGAGATACTTAAGTTGATTATGATAACTGTCTTCAGTTTAAGATCTAACAACAAACTTAAAAGAAAACCTCCGGTTTTTTTTTGGGGGGGGGGGTGTCTCAGGGTTTTGCAGGTTTAGACATCTACTTTGTCAAATTGTTATTTTTAAGTAAAATTCACTCACGGATTACTAAGAAGCAGCTCGTGTTTGCGTAAAAATAAATAGAAAGTTAACCCTCTGTGTTTGTTATGGTTGTGATTTACTCTGGAGCCTTGCTGTAACATTATCCACAGGCAGACAGACTTTGGTTTAAAGTCCACTTTAATTCTGCCCAGAGTCACTGCTGGGATTTCTCAAGGGTCTCTCTCCATTTCACTTCTGTGCAATCAAGCTTGATCCTGGAGGACAGCAGTAGTTGGCAGAACTCTAAAGCTAGCCCACCAACATTTCCTGTCCCAGGCTATTCAATCAAATTCTAATCTACGCCTATTGTGTTGATACAAAATACTGATCTAACCACAAGATCCCTTTAAAGATTGATTTATTTTATTTGTGTGTGTGTGTGTGTGTGTGTGTGTGTGTGTGTGGTCATTTGGGTGTACACATATGTGGGTTATAGTGCCCAGTGAGGGCTAGGAATCCCCTGGAGCTGGAATTGCAGGTGGTTGTGAGGCTCTAGGGACAGACAATCCACACAGGTAATTAATTCTACAATCACAATGGACTAAAACTGCCAACAACCTCAGTGAGCTCTGAGACACACACCCCTGACAGCCCAGACCAGAGTTCAGCACGGTTTGCACCTTGTTCAAGAGCCCAAAACAAATACCCAGCCAAGACTTCTGGGACATCTAACCTAAAGCACAGCGCTAACAGGTGGCTGGTGTCTTCAGCTAACAAGTTTGTGGGAATATGATAGGAAACCAAGACCAATTAATACAAGAGTGCCCCATTCAGATTGGCAGGTCTCTCTGCAAGCTGTCTTTGTATAAGGACTGAAAGTTTTCCAGTTTTCCCCTACCCCCGTGAACCTACTCATTCCTACTTCTTCTCTTGTTTGGCCTTTACTGCTCAATTTATCATCATCCTTGTCGCAGATAAAAACAGTTAAAAAAAAAGATACGGCTGGAAATGTGGTTCAGTGGACAAGTACTTTCTTAGAATGTGTAAGGTCCTGGATTCAATTGTCAGGGTCATTAACACAAACAGAGAGAAAAAGAGGTAGAGACAGGGGAATCAGGTACACCAATGAAGGACAGTATTTGTGTTTTCTCTAAAGTATAGGCTACACTCATCAACTCATATGGTCATACATGGTTCCCAGACTCAATATTGATTCATTCTCTTCACTCTTTTGATTCAATAATAGAGAAAGTCTTCATTTGGTGTTAATATGATTTAACACATAACTAACATAGGCAAATTTCACTTTTTAGAGCAAGCCTCAAGAGCAGCCCTATCTACCCTCCATAGATAATTACAGTACCTAGTAGGATTTTATTATTATATGCATGTATATTAATATGTGTGTATGTATATTTTATTTTACTTTGATATCTGGCAAATAATATTGACTTAACTGGTCTTATTTACAATATAAAGTTTCCTTTAAAATATTTTTAAATCAAAGTTTTATTTATGTAGGTAGCTGCAGCCATATGCATGTGGAGGGCAGAGGATATCTTGTTGTCACTTCTCTCCTTCTGCCATTAGAATCTAGAGATCCACTTCAAGGCATCCAGCTTAGCAGCAAGTACCCTTTACCTGCTAAGTCAATCCTAAAGTGTTTTGTCTAAGAAGTGATTTTGTTGAGTCTAAGTTACCCATCCACCATCTTGATATCTTTGGAATCAAGGTACAGCCTGTAATCTTTTGGCTTCTGCTGCCTCTGGCTGTCCCTTTGCCCCATGGAGCAGTGGCAAGCAGCCATATGGTATGTACTCAGCCACTGACCTGGCCAACCCCACTCCACAGCCCAATATATGCAGGCTTTTTGTCACATTCCTCTCTCTCTCTGAAATCAAACCTGGGGACCCTGGACTCAAAAATTCAAGAGATTTTAGCACTGAACAAAGCTGCTACAAGACAAAAGGGACTTACTGGGTGATGCCTGCACAGTATGAAGCTCATCACCCATGGACACGAATCCATAAAGATTCTTTTCTTACATGGCATGGGGAATGGTGGAGAAAGTATTACAGGTAGCAGATATCTAAACAAGTCCTTTCAACAGCTGAAAAAGATAAAACGTCTAAGATAAGAAGGCATCGTGGAGCAATTCAGTTGGCAATTATTTTTCTGAATGTTAGGTAAGTGCACTTCTTTTCCTCTGTCTCTATTTCTTCTTTCTATCTCTCATTGGGAATAGACAGTAGAGTATATGAAAACAGAAAATACAGTTCAGTTTAAGCAAAAGGTTATTCGATGAATGGGTAGTACAAGGTATGACTTTATGATGTTGGATGCATCATAATGTTAAAACTGGTCTGTGGTTCAGAAGGTCAAATTCAGCCTCTGGCTGCTGGAGTGTCACCCAAACTGCTATGTCCTGAGCTGGACTTGAAGCCAGTGACTCAGCTTGCCTCCAGCTCACCTCTGTCTGTTCTTTGCCTTCTTCTTCTTTTAGCCACATCTTTCCATTCATACTTTCTTCATGCACTGATTCTCTGAGTCTTTATCAGCGACCGAGTTTTGCATCGAGAAGGCTCTTGCACACAGCTTTGTTGGGTGACCCTGTGGAAGGGTACATGTGTGCTTCCTCCTGCTACAGTCTTCACGGAAGAGCAAAGCTGGAAGAGCAACTGAGGGTAGAAGCTGTGGCCCATAGAGCCCATCAGGGTGCAATGGAAACTCCTTAGATCTCACCCACTTGGGATGGTTGGTGGACTTGTGGGAGGGTTACACTCCATACCTACCTAATGGCAGCTGCTGAACACAAGGAACACCTTAGGGACATTTCCACAGATAAGGGAGTTCAGAGGGAGCAAGCCTCCTCGCAGAGCATCTCATCTTGGAGATGGATTTGGCCAGATGGAGAACACCTGGTGGAGCATAGCACTCTGTAATATATTATGAAAAGCCGATCTATTTAATTTTACCTAAATTGAAAGCAATTTGCCAGAAATATAGCTACATTATATTATACAATATGAAGTCACAACCACAAACACATATGAACAGTGGTTCCCAAACTCACTCACGTAGGCGACACCTGGAAGTCATGATATTCTTCTCGAAGTACCATAAATATTTATATATTTTAATAACAAGTCAACTGAGAACCGTTCTATTTAAAGCTATGCCTGTGTGTGTATAATATAAAATCACTACCATGAACACATATGTCCTCACAACTGAAAAGTTCAGCTGTTTCCAAGTATTGTAAATGAGGACCATTTACTATTTGTTCATATGTGCTTTTCCACTGCCGACCTGACCAGCTATAAAATGAGGAAGAGAATTAAGAAAAATGTATGTGTAGAAGCTTTAAATTCATGGGGTAAATGCCTGCTCATTTTCTCCTTCTCCTTCTCTTCCTCCTCCCTTTGTTCCTTCTCCTGGTCTTTCTTCTCTTACTCCTCCTCTTCCTTTTTTGCTTCTCCTCTCATTCCCCTTTCACCCTCCCTTGGAAAAAGCAAGACCAATTTCCAAAATCCCCAATCATATTGGTAAACTGGTCATATTGTACAGAATCCTTCTCTGAAAAGCACCAGTGTAGAGCAATCCCCTAATGTACTATTCAAAATGCTGGCCTAGAAAGACCATGATTTGCCTGAGGTTTCAGAAATAACTCATGGGGGAGTCATAGCTCACCCTCTGATTCTGTGCCTTTTACAAACCAGCTTTTATTTAAATTTAACCTCTCTTTGAAAACCAGGTGGTTTCTTTCAAATAGAGGCTGGAGGAGGTTGTAGAAAAGAAGATATACAGCATATCTGAAGTCTGTTAGTCCTAGATCCTCAAACTAAACCCTATTAAGACCTAATATCTGGCCCTTTAAGTAAAAGTTTGACCATCTTTGCCCTATATTGGGCAGTATTTCCATTAGAAGGGCAAACACATTTTATTTCATGCTTCAAGTTTGTTTATTTGAGAAGAGACTTCTTGTGTCAGGGTCATGCAAGAGTTAATTTTATGTCAATTTGACTAGATATTTAGGTATGTCCATGGGGATGTCTCTGGAAAATATTAGCATATGAATCAATAGACTAAATAAGTCAAATGAGCCTTTCCAGTGTAATGGATATTGCCTTTGCAATTGAGGACCTTGAAAATAATAAGGTGAGTGAGGGAAGGGTTCACAAGTTCTAGTCTTGACTCTTTGAAATGGACCATCCATCTTCTGCCTGTGATGCTCTTGGCTCTCAAGCCTTCTGATTTGGACTAAATCTATCAGCTCCTCTGCTCTTGAGCCTTTTAACTAAACCGTCATCTATCTTGGGTCTCCAAATTGCAAAAGTAGATCCCTGAATTTTTTTTGTTTTCATAATGGTATGAGCCAAAAATAAACAGATGAGAGACAGATCAATCCATTAATAAGTAGGTATGTAAGTAGGTGGCAGATAAATGATAAATAGATAGATAGATAGATAGATAGATAGATAGATAGATAGATAGATACATACATACATACATACATACATAGATAGATACATAGATAGATACATAGATACATAGATAAATAGTCTTTTTTAGTTTTGTTTCTTTGACTAATACACAATGGTCTAGAGTTGCTTTCAGTTAGCAACCTTTACATGTACAGGAAGATTGCCTTTTGCATACATACTGTGGTTATCAGTGATGGTTTAGATCATTAGGAAAGAATACAATATTATTTTCAGACTATATTTTGCATAAGTCTATGCCTTGCACATTTCTTAAAGCCTTCTTTAACTATGGTCACCAGGTGGTGATATGCATTCCCATGCTGGTGTCAGTCGCTACTTGAAAAAAGAAATCATGTTCCTTAATTGTACAAGGTCACACACGTCAAACAATTACCCTTACTTTACATCGTTTTCCAGTTTGCTTCTACTACCTTATAGCAAGTTGATGAATCTTTCTATAGCTTCCTCTTCTGAAACACAGGAGTAACTATAAGGTCTGCTTCATAGAATGAATTGGTCAGTCTGCAGCTCTGCTCCAAGGCCTGGTAAAGAGAGCTATACTGTCTCTGTCAACCACCACTGCTGCTGCACACGATCTCCCCTCTACAGATGAGGAGACCGAGGCTAAGAACCTTATGTAAGGCCACATGAATGACATTGTTAATGACACGAGTTACAATTCATGACAGAATTGGAATTGGAACCAAGCACTCACCACACTTCTTTGTCCCTGGGTGGAAAAGTTAAAGGTGATTTTTAAGTTTTCTTCTTTGTCCTTGTCTTAGTTAGTTTCCATTGCTGTGAAGAAACACCAATACCAAGCCAACTCTTATAGAGGTCAACATTTAGCTGGGGCTGGCTTACAGTCTCAGAGGTTTAGTCCATTATCATCGTGGTGGGAAGCATGAAAGCAACCAGACCATGGATCCAGACAATGGAAAACGATGACAGACATGATACTTGAAGTGCCAAGAATTCTATATCTTGACCCAAAGGCTGCCAGGAAGGGACTAGATTCCATACTGAGTAGAGCTTGAGCATAGAGACCTCAAGTCTCATCTCCACAGTGACATACTTACTCCAACAAGGCCACACCTAATAGTGCCACTCCCTGTGGGCAAGGATTCAAACACATGAGTCTATGGGAGCCATTCCTAATCAAACCACCGCAGTCCTTTTCCCTCTAACCTTAAATAATGGGCATGTATGACATCAACAATCAGAAAATATTAAATTGTATGATATTATCTTAAAAACAATACAGAAATTGTCACACACAAATGTCTCCTTTACACTTAGAGTGCCAGGCATTACCATGGAACTGCTGTCCCCTTTACCTTCTGTGTACTGTGTCTCCTGACTACTCTGACACCCCAGGTTTTTACCTCCAACTGCACTTCTTTTCCCCTACACTAAACAATGAACCTCTACTGCTTAAAATGTATAGAACGCCATCAGGAAGCGTTGTCTCAATTCTCAAAGCAGTGTTTGCCCATTATATTATTATTCCTATTATTATGCACACTTCATCTATGATATCAGGTTTTTAGGAATTTAAGGTCAAATTTAAAGAGCCAAATCCAGAGTCAAGTCCAAACGTTCAGACCCCAACTGTCTTTTCGTGTAGTTGTCCTGTCTTCTGCATGGTTTGCTCTTCCTCTGTCTCACACGACCTTGACCGGTGCCACATGCACACTGGTGATCTGACCTATGAACCCTTGATTTCTCTAGCACGATTTCACATTGCTGCTGCTGTTCACATTTCTCTCGTGTTTGATAGGGCCCCACATTATATGCACAGCTTGTCTTAAGTATGTCAAATAGAAGCTTTTCTTATTCAAATATTGTTCTTTCCTGGAACAACATTAAGTAGTCTTCAGGGATTAGCCATTATAAACAATTTTCCTCGCTTTCTTTCTAATTTTAAATGTTTATTTTTTAATTAATTAGTTAATTAATTTAACTAGAAGCACTATAAAAATGGATGGACATTAAACACACATAAAATACAATTGTTTTGCTGCCTGAGTATAAATATACCCTGGATGAGTAGCCACACAGCCAACAAAAACAGGAAACTGGCTCTTTATGCTTTGGTGTGAATTTTATAGAAGGAATATTCTGAGCACATATTCACTGATATAATACAAAAAAGGCAGCATTATGCTTCAATCCAGCATTTCCACCCCTAGGAGTCACACCTAGATTATAATAGATCGGGCAAGCAAAAGCTTATATGAAGTGATGTTCATTGTTGTTATTTAGAATAGCTAAAATTATAACAACTCATATGCAAAATAAAGTGCTATTAAACAAAAGATGGCACTTTGTGTGATAGAACACTGAGCAGCCATTAATATCATGCTATAGGAGACAATTTAATAGCGTGGGATTTTTCATCATTTGTTATTAAATTAAAAAGAAGCTTACAGAACAATATTTGAAGTGTGTTCCCAATTTTATTTTGTTTCTATGAGCACAGAAAATAGATTGGATAAATAAACACTAAAAGGTTAACTCTGTGGTTTCTAAAAGATGATATTATGAATAATTTAGATTACTTATTTGTGCCTTTTTATCTTACCATTTTTATAATAAGCACTACTTTATAATCAGAAAAAGATACGCATAACAAGAAAAACAGTGCAGACATGAGAAAAGGCTCTTACATCCTAAGATTAATTTAAACGAGACAAGTTTCTTTAGAGCACTTCTGAAAACAATATCCCCTGTACACATTCACAAGGCCCCTACTTTCTGACGCTGCAGCAGACTCACACAGCCGACTAAAATGCTCAAGGAAAGATGAAGCCGTGGCCTTCAACATCCAAGTTTATTTTACTAGTTTATTTTCATTTAAGGCATTCACAATTACAGTATAAAACCCTGCCTTTTAGAAGAACTTTAAAAGACAGAGAAGTTACCAGTCAGACTTGCTGACCAGATTTTTTTTTTTTTTGTCAATTGTTATTCTGCATTTCTCACCAGTCACCTGTCTTCTGTGTTACATAGGCTATGGTTCCCAGGGGCTGTGGGACACAAGGGTCTGTTAGATTATTACAGTAGTGTTTTAGAAAAATCACCTAGTTTGTAACTTATTAAAATAAGTTCTTCTATATTTTTTATGCGGTAAATTTAATTTGATGCCTATCTGCACCTTGTTCCTCTTTTGTCTGTGACTCTTTCCAGACTCTCCAACCTGGGTGCTGACTATGTTTTATTAACTGTGCACGAATGTAGCCATCTGTTGAATACAAATCGAAAGTATTCTCATCCTTCCATTAGCATTATTCTTCTAATCCTTCTTATGTATCATCTGCTGACTCCCTCTTCTAGCTCATTAATAATGTGACTAAACAAGGCGAGCTTCTGTCCCTGCCATACCACCAGAAACTGCCTATAGCTAATAGATTACCATTCATCATGGCTGGTTCCTGCATGGAGCCAATGTTTAATACCTGTTACAAAAAGTCTCCTTCTAGCCAACTTAAATCTATTGCATAGGTAGTTTTGTGAGACACCATATATGTTTTTTTTTTTTTTTAACATTTGGTATCTAAAGTCTAATGCCCCATCTCCTCCCCAGACTTGTGAGTCCTCCCCCTTCTGAGTTCTTTTTTCTGTCATCACAAGGCACCTAACTGAATAAGACATTATCTTCAGCTGTTTGTTGTTTTGGCTCCTGCTTTTAGTCACTGAATCCCATCTTCCTGTCACTCTCCCTTAAGGAAATTTTACTACTGCTAGTCACCCTATGGTGTGGTTCTCAATGTGTCGGTTGAGACCATTTTGGGAAAGGTCAGAGCTTAAGGAAGGTTGAAAACCTGAAAACCGCTGCTCTGTGCTATCCTGCCTCCCTCCCTTCCCCTGAAACATTCATGACAATCTCTTATCTTCCTAACTTCCTCCATGAGGCCTTGCAAAATTATCTGCCATTTTCAGCCACAGCCCCATGCTCATGCACACTTCCTCAGAACTAAACAGCTGCCTGTATAATCCCAAAGCTCCAGGCGTGGTTATAAACTCGTTAAACCCAGCAGCTGTGTAGGATCCAGAATAACCAGGGATGCCCACCCAGCTCCTTCACGTCTGACTCTGTTCTCACCCGCATACTTTAAGCCAAGACACTGTGAGATCTGGTGCAGCAACCATGACAACTGTTTCACTACCTGTCACTATTTGCTCCTTGTTCCCCCTCCATGCCAATGGCATCAACAGTTAGATCTTAGACTAGTCAAATTCCTAAGAAAAATGGCCCTGCTCCCTTTAATTTCTCTGATTTCCTTTATCTAACAATTTAGGTTCTGAGTTCAAAGGCTTTCCCTCCTGTGTAACTGAAAGCAACATTCTGATCAAATAATCAATTAGTATGTGGGTTAACTTTTTAATTGACCCCTAAATTTGTGTCCAACATTGCACTATAAGTGTTATTAGAAGTATTTTCAAACTGCATTGAAACCCATAAGGAGATCAATTGTCATAAAATCAATTTGGTAGGTAACAACTAGCATTTTAAAAGCACATCAGATCATATGATATGTGTATTCCTGGATCTAAATGTCGTTTGTATTTTTTTAAGGCTGGGTCCCAGTTTACAAAAAAAAAAAGAAAAAAGAAAAAGAGAGAGAACAATATTCTAGACAACATAAAAGAATACATGCTTATTTCCTTTGTGTGCAGATGTATAAAACGTGTGCACAGGAAAGCAAATGATTCTGTATTCATCTAACTCAGCTCTGGTTTACAGGCAGATTTGCATGTGGGTTTGAAGGATCAAGGATCTTTGATAGGTAACGTGGTACTGTGGCTGGGACTACTGTAAGTAACTTGAATAGGAATTCTGTGTGAAGACAATTTTATTTAAAAAAAAAAACTTATCTGATAACTAATGATCAAATGGAGTGAATACACATGTACATAAAGATTCCAAAACAAGGTTTGCTAAAACTGATGACACAAGGAAGCGATGTCTGTGATCTATTGCAAAGAGACTCAAGAACTGCCGAGACTGCAGCTCCAACTGGCTCACCTACCGTGCACACCTTATCTCAGCTTCGATGGATGCCTCCTTTCCCCAAACAGCCCTTCTGTCATTTCCCATAGTTTCTTTAATGGAATGCCACTAGTAGCATGCAGCACCACCACTGACCTCTTTGTTTTTACCTCTACAGGATTGTCACAGTACAGTGACATCATTTGATAGTATCTTGACTTTTTTTTCCTATCCCTGAGTCTAGAACAGGTCCAGATACAGGGCCTGCCTACCTTCCATGATACTCGCTGAACAAATAGCATCCAAAATATCTCTAGATTGTCTGGCTGCTACAAATTGTTTTCTATTTTGAAGTAGCATCAGGGAGACTGAAGTTTGGGTAACAAAGGATTTTAACTTTTGCTGACTTATATTTCCTAGAAAATGTGTAAATAGACATCTTATTTAAAATAAGTAATAAGGTTTTGCTTCAGAGGAATAAGCTTGGGCTTTGTCCTCTCACCTCTTGGACACATACCCTTTCCTAACTCTAAAGCACCTCTTCATTTTCAACGTGAGCGGTATGAAACGCTAGCAAAAGCATTACTAGGTCCTCACCTTTCCCTAGGAGGGTGGATAGATGTGAGCCGATGAATAAGCTGCTAACAATGAAATGAACACGATCCTGCACACCTGAAAGAACAGTCCTTTAAATGATTTGAGCTAACCATTTAATAGAGTGATAATCAAGATAACTTACGTTCATTTTAGATTTTCAGAGTTCATTTCCTTTTGAGCTCTTTGGCGATCAAAAACACTTGTGAGCAGTGGGTAGAAACTCCTAGGAGATGTACATTGTGCCAATCAAGCCTGACTTTCAAAGTAATTTCTGGGAAGGCCCCAAACCAACCGTGGGTGTTGGAACAGGGACCTCTGCTTTCTGCTGTGTGTGGAAATGTTCACCAACATCAAATTACTTGATCTACAGAAACTTCCTATGGCTAGGCCAAGCTAGTAATCACCACCACAAACAGGCATTTTAAATGATTTAATGTGATTTCTGCCCTATCACACAGCTGGTAGCAGAACACAGACTAGATTTCAGGTTTATAACTTTATATTTCCCTTCGAATATATTTTATTTGAATTCAGGCAATAAATAAAGCTTTTATGAAGCATCCATAGAGCCGAATTTTTTTGCAAGATTTTCATGGGTATATTTTATAATAGGACAATAATAAAGAGGTCAGAATTCCACATCTTTCTCCATTTCCTTCTTGGTGTTGATTCTGGGGCACTGACTGCTCTCCAAGAGCCTGCCAGCTTGGCAAGCTAAAGCAGGAGTGAAAACTGCAGGTCCACCACATGGCAGGCCAGCATCCTCTCTCCAGGCTAACAGGCCATTCTACTAATGGGCTTTTGTATTTCATAATTAAATAAAGAAGTCATGTAATGTATGTTTATCTCTTTACTTGATGGAATTTTGGTCTCTTGAGCTACCTAAGGTATGTGTGTCATAAATAAAATTCTAAATATATTTTAAAAGCCTACAGCGTATGTTTGAAGTAGAAGGAGAATTCCCTTTTAGAGAAAAAAAAAGATGTGGGAAATTGAAGGGGAAAATTTAAGGAATTTGTGTGTTGTTGTTGTTTTTCAAAAGAGAAATAAAATCCTGATGGTTTCTTCTCCCTTGTTTTCTGTTTTGACTGTTGTGAGTGTGACAGCCAGTATCCCTGCATCATTATGACTGATAATCCTTTATGGAGTGAACAAAAAGCACCATCCCAGGATGCTCTCCTTCAGAACACCTCTGTCTCTGGAGCCAGTTACCACATTATGATCATGACAACAAATGAATTGGTGACAGCATCTGCTTAATGTGGCATTTGTCCGTGTGTCACAACTGCAATGTCCTTAACTGAGACTTTTTATTTGATGTAGTGTAGTTTCTTCATTTCCTAGTCACCAAACAGCTTAATCTAATCAACACTGACTGAAAAGCAGTCAGTTTTAACAGCTCCCCACCTTCTTATCTTTGGTGCTTAAAGAACAAATAAACCAAATATTGTCTTCATCTAAATGGTTGGATTTTCTGATGTCACGTTAATATTTCAAGACTTTTTCTGCTGTTTGTTAAAAACTAAGAGCCTTATGGAGTTTCTAAAGTTCCTAGAAAATGCAAAATAAATATTAGCTGATATTTGTGATGTTCATTCTTATGCAAATGGAAGAAGCCAGTCAGTAAAATTATAAACTCTTTTGTAAGTTCTTGAATGACTTCAGAATATATTTACTATGTCAATCAGTTAATATTATTATGTTTTCTATGAATTACAAATAATCTTAATCCTACAATTGAAAGATAAATAGTTCGCCGGGCGGTGGTGGCGCAAACCTTTAATCCCAGCACTTGGGAGGCAGAGACAGGCGGATTTCTGAGTTCGAGGCCAGCCTGGTCTACAGAGTGAGTGCCAGGACAGCCAGGGCTACACAGAGAAACCCTGTCTCGAAAAACAAAACAAAACAAAACAAAAAAAGAAAGATAAATAATTCAACAAGAGCCCACTTTCCACCTTTTACCTCTAATAATAATTGTGTTTTAGTAAGAAACTAGAGATGATTTTCCTATGGCAGGAGAAAACATCCATTGACCTTTCATAATAAAAATTTGTGACATGCTCTAAAACAAAGAAAATTATGTTTGTCTGTCCTCTGACATTCAGATGCCAAACAGACTCCCAGATGAATTCTACTTACAATTCGGACAGTTTTCAGGTTCCATATTTGTATCTAAGTGTGATGATGTTAACAGTGTAAGATTGGTACCTCATCTAGTTAGATATTCAAATACCATTTGCAAAACAATCTATAGTTCAAGCATAGTAGACGTATTATTACAATCACTTATTTTTAATATGTGATCATATACACGGACATCACAAAACCCAATATCCCCACCCACATTGATGGTCAATAAAAACTAATTAAGTGTATAGAAACCCATTCTATAGCTACTCTGTTCTCCACGAGAGCTTCAGAAAGTAAGTGTATGGCCAATGTTGCCCTCTAGTGGTTAGCATACCCAGGTGAGTCAGAGTACTGGAGATTCCCCTCCTGAATTGTATATGAGACAGATACTTTTTGACAGGGTGACAAACTTGTAAGTTGGTAACAGAAACATTAAGAACGTGTATGTGATATAATATGAGTGGAAAAACTGGTTTCATCATTATAACATCATATTCGGTTGTCTTTTCTACTGAGGCTATCCTCAGGGCAAAGATTAGCTGGACTGAATTGATGTGGTTAAAAGGAAACTTTTGAGGAATGTTCTGAGAGTTGTAAATAAAATTTTATTGTTTTAATATTTATATTCCCCATGTAATTTGTGAATTCACATTTTCATAGCATGAAAGCACATTTGCTGAACTGCAATCTTCCTCCCCTGTGTGTTCTTATTGAGGGAGAACGTTCTGCCCTCCTTCTGGTCCTTTCTCATTCGTGGCCAGTGATTAGCATGGGCTCCAGTCCCATCACTTCTCTCTGCATTATTCCCAGAGAGGTGTTAACACCATGTTCCTGGTTCAAGGATAAGTATCCATATACTCTCATATAGAAATGGGGCTCTTGCCCTCATGGTGACCGTCTTCTCTTGCTAGAATACTCTACCACAAGGGTTCTTAACCTGTGGGTCGCGACCCCTTTGGGTGCCCAGTGACCATTTCACAAAGGTCATCTAAGACCCATTGGAAAACACAGATATTTGCACTACAATTCATAACAGTAGCAACATTATAGCTATGAAGTAGCAACAAAAGTATTTTTATGGTTGGGGGTCACTACAACGTGTGGAACTATTGTCAAGGGTCACAGCATTAGGAAGGTAAGAGCCACTGCACCAGCATTTCCCCCACCCCCTTCTCTACATTGTCTATTCATCATCACACACAAAGCCACAAGGGATACCGCAGCTTCGATGAACTCAGTGGATCTACCTGCTACTGCATTGTAGGTACGTTGTATGCACGCTTCACCGTTTAGCATTTGCCTTCTAAAGTCAAGATGAAACTAAAGTTATTCACTATTCAAAACTTAAAAGGTGAAAGGGGGCCAAAGCATTGTCATTAATAAAGCTGAGAGTAGTGGCACATGTACAGGCTCCAATACTATTAACAACATTGGCAAGAAGTTGGCATGGAGATATGCCCTGGCAAGTATTTTGTGCCCTCCAGCTGCACTAGCCATAACTCAGGAGAATCTAATTTACATTACTCAGCATTAGACCTGGAAAGACCTAGCTCATCCATCAATGGTCCAGACATCAGCAGCATTTGAGGTGTAATTTGAAGTTGATGAACATTTGCTGTCTAGGAGATAAGGCTATTTTCTCTATATACAAAAGAATTTGCACCTGTCTATGACAGTCAGAGCCAATTATGGGTAAAACTCTAATTTGTTTATGGTCTAGACTCCTAAAACAATAATTCCTGACTGGATTACTTTTCATCCTCAACAGAGAGAGACTCCCTGGCCATCAAGAGGCCTCCTGGAGGTCACTACATATGTATCCAGCACCATAGATTTACACTTGTGTCTTCTACGCCTCATCTCTCAGTCTTGTCCTACCTTGAATATTCTCCTAGCTAACCATCACCTACAAAACAATGTGCTTCACTTTTCATTGTTTCTCTCACCACTGGGTGATAAATAATGGTGATAAGTTAATAAAATAAAATATATTCAGTATTGCTGGAGTCACTTTTAAAAAGCACATAGTTCTCTTTGTATAAACACACCACAGTGGGATACAATCTTTAAAGAAATTTTTACTTAAAAGTAACTGTCAATGATAAAATTTCAAGCAAAACTTCGTGAAATAGATATTTCTCAACAAATAAGTGTCTTAGATTTCTCAAATCACACCTATCTTTACACTACTCAATCTCTGTTTAAAGAACTATATGCCTTATAGAGCTAGCCATTCCTGAAATACTCTCCCCAGATCATAGGTGTTTAAGTCTACGGACTTAAGTGATCAATATCCAGGTGTTATATCACTACCTATCCAGAAAGACTTAAATTTTTATGTCAGGTTATTACTAATAACCCGGAATTACTACTTTCTAAGAATTCCCAGAAAGAATGTGAGAACGCTTGATCTTCCACACACTAGAATGCAAGCTTGTGCAGCCACTTTGATTGGGCAGAAGAACTTAAAGTATAATCCACCCAGCATTTCCACTCTCAGGCAGACACCTACCACAGATACCTGTGCTCAGGCAGAAGTCCATCTAGAATGTTCAGAACAACACTGTTTGCAAAAATCAAAAATGAAAATAGTGTGTTGGCCTGTACAAGCGAGCAAGTGTGATATGTTCAGGCAGTGAAATCCTACATACAGCCAGAATAGATGAGCTAAAGTGCCACACAATAACTTGGATATATATCAAAAACCATGGCAGAAGCAAGAGAAGGGAGGAGGGTCAGTTCACACAAAACCAAGCAAGATTAGATTAGATTTTGATCACTTCTAAGTCTTCAAAAGGCTTAGAAGTGTAATCTCAAAATAATGAGTTTAATTTCTTGTCATTCTTAAGTTTTATCATTGATTCTATAAACAATTATTGATCTATTCATCAAATTTCCCAAATTTTGTGGTTAGTCATGTAATATTCTACTTTGGAGCCATGAAAGTGTAGTTGCTGTAATTATCATACTCATGGCATAGTGGGTGGCATTGTGAATATTAATGTTAATAAATCTATCAACTAAGATGCTTTCTTAAATATTTTCAAATCAATTCCTCATATGAAGCATACGCAAAATATTTATGAAATAGTCGCATATTAGTATTCACGTATGTTGTTCTTATGTCAGGACAGAGAAAACATATAGAAGAAAGAAACATTGTTACTGGGTCATAGCTACTAACAGCCAAACTGGTGCTATCAAGCATCTTGCCAAAAACCATTAACAGAGAATCCTGTCTGCTGATCCCTGAGTTGTCAATGGGAGTTAAGAAAATGAGGAGTAACCATGACAGACACAGACTGCAGCCAGTAGATCAGGTGCTAAAACAAGACTGGATTCTGTCCTTGCACCTAAAGCAGCCTTAACACTTCATACTCCCTAATGCGTTTATCCATGTTATTCTGCACAGAAATAAACGCAGTTGCAGTTCAAGGATACATCTGCTTGAAGATTACTGAATTATACAGGCCTGGCCTGAGAATAAGTCTTTTTCTTTTTATATGAACACGTTGAAGAGAGACTGCTTTTCCACTTGGCTGCATCCCCTGCATCTTCTCTGCATTGCTGATCCCTCAGTACCAGATGCTCCATCCAGCCACTCAGAGACATTAACACAAACTGTCAGATTCAGGCTGGGGAGGGAGAAGTAGGGTGGGGCTGAAGTCTTATATTTTAGATCCTGCAGGTCTATGGCTATTTTGAGTAGCAAGACTCTAGATAAGGAGAAGAATCACTCTCCTCTTTGTTGTTTTGTATAAGTCACAGGGTTTCAAAAATGTAGGGTGCATACATAGAGTTCAAAAGGGGAATCACAAACAAAGCCTTGCAAGCAGAACACTTTGAAGTCACGTGGCTTCATGAGATGAATGAGGATAGGGAGGGGAATGGAGGGGCAGATAATTGTTAGGACAATTTCTGCCAAACCGAACAAACTTATCATGGTGTTGGGGTGAGCTTCTGGAATAAAAGTGTTCACAGCGACAGAGCATTTATTAAAGTGGTTTCTGCATGTTGTACAAATGCCGGGCCCAGAGATTAAAGGGTAGATAGGGAAACTAAAAGGATATACAGGACTTGCATAATGCGGAAGATTTACTGCTACTGTATTCCAGACTAAATCAATATCTGGCATACTAATCGAGCCAGATATCCAGAGAACACGACCGTGCTTCACTTCTTCACTGTAATGGATTTTCTTGCCATTGAGTAACTTGAGCCTACAGATTGTATTTTAAAAGTTCTCCAAGACAAAACTCTGTTTAAGAAGATAATGTGTTTGTTGAAAACTGTGATACCTGAAGCCCAAAGCCACCTATTTTTTCAGGTAACTAAATGGCTCTAAAAAAAAATATATTCCTTATTGGTTACCTTAAAGAAGCATGCTGCTGTATAATACATAGGATCTGACTCCGAGGAGTCAGACCTATGCCAAGGCTAATGTGTTCGGGTAGCCATTTGGAAAGGAAATGAAAAGACATTAGTTCATGATGGAGGAAGGCATAGGGGACCCTAAGGAACCCTGATGAAGTGGTGGGTAGTCAGCAACCTCCTCCAGTTGGCTGAGTGCCCACCTTTAAAGGATGTCAAAGGCATGTAAATGCTGTACCTAGCCCACACTGTTAGGCTGAACACATTTCCCTGCCACTTTAATTCCTTGCTATTTACCTTCACCTCTTTGTTCTCTCCCACCCCGCCCCCACTTCTCTTTTCTTTATCTTTTTTTCCTCCACCTACTCTGCTGTTTAAAGGGCTGAGTTGAGGAAAGGTCCTCACTTTGTGCCAGAAAACTGCTGGAATCATCACCAGCCACATCTTGACCTGACTTAGAGTATCTTTCTGTATTCTAGAGCAGTGGTTCTCAACCTTTCTAATGCCAGTCCCTTTAAAACAGCTCCTCTTGTTGTGATGACCCCCCAAGCATAAAATTACTTTGTTGCTACTGTTACCCGTAATTTTACCATCATTTTGATTTATAATATCATATATAAAGGATATCTGATATGCAACCACCAAAGGAGTCACAACCCATAGGTTTTACTGTTTTAGATACCCTCAGACAAAAATAATAAATAAATAAATAAATAAATAAATAAATAAATAAATAAATAAATA
>JANHMN010000004.1:60983298-61085323 GCA_030674055.1 Rhabdomys pumilio
ATAAATAAATAAATAAATAAATAAATAAATAAATAAATAAATAAATACTATTTGGTATAGAACAAAAACCACTTGACCTAAAGCAGGAGCATAGGTCAGGAGGGTACTTTTGGGTCAACATAGAATTTACTGCTCATTCACAAATCCTATGTTTACAGATGTCAGTAGACATATTTTGTAGATTCAAGAGAGTGTGGTGGCTAGAACAATGTGCTTTTATATCACTAGGGTTCAAATCTCAGCTCTGCCACTTAACAGCAGCACATTGCCCATGTTACTGTGTGTTATTCCTGTTAATAAACTGGGATGATGACAGTGTTCAGTGTTAGCCCACAAAGAGGTTTTGCAAGCAATCTTGACTGTGCTTGGGTTGAGGGATTCCTAGGAGCTCAGGAAAGTATTAAACCTGAAAACTTTGAGGAGAGAGACCAAAATTGACAATTGTCTAATCAGAGCAAATTTTATTTTAGACATACAAACAGAACTGGCCAGACAGCTGGCTATAAAACCCTAAATAAAAATTTTTGAGAGAGGCCCTGGATGTGAGGAAGACAGACTTATAGCTGAGGGGTATCGGGCTTCCAAATGAGGGATTTGGCTGGTAAAATAAGCAAAGTTACAAAAAGGAACAGAACATAAGCATAACAAGGTAGTCGTAGTGACCTGAAACAAAGACATGATTGTCATTCCTGGAACAGGCAATACTGACCATGTGTAGTTAAGGTTACAGGTAAGGTATAGCCCAATTCTTGAGAAAAAGAGGTTTAATCATAAACAAGATTGAACTAGTTTGTCTTTATTATAAGATGGATTTAATGGCTAGGATGGGGGCAGGCTGATTCTTCAGAAAGCATACTCCTCATGGTGTCTATGTGACCACTTATAGAGACATATCATGGGAGCTCTGGCCTAATGAATGGCTCACTTCATTAATGGATTAAAAACTTTATCATAAAATTGAGAACTAGTGGAACTATGGGTTCTTGTTTGAAGAAGTCATGGGCATTGAAGGTTGTCTTTGAAGGGTGTACTTTGACCTGCCCTGTCTTATTAAGATTCCACAATCCTTCTGGTAGACCAAAAGATCTCTTTTCCCAGACAAATTCTCACTTGCATGATGTTTCTTTCTTGCAATGGGTCCAAAATATTCAGCCAACTGACACAGATTCATCCCTCTGAAACTGTGTGCCAAAGAAAATCCTTCTTTCTTAGAGTGTTTCTGTGAGATATCTGGTCACCTGGCCAAGCAAGGGACTGCATGACACAGTTCCCATCTCTGAAGTAGAACCAGAAGGGTGTGGCCTCCATGAGTATTGACTGTTGTTAGGTATAAGGCCTGTTTGTATTTTACTTTAGGTCCTCTCTGCCAAGGTTAATGATTCCATGATAATTAGAAACAGCTCAGTCTGGGAGGTGAGGGTGTGTCAGATGCTCCTTAGCAAAAATGGTATAAATGTTGGGATCTTCAGAATAGCCCTTCAGACTGTGGGAAAGAACTCTGAAAACATGAGTTCAAGAATGTTTCATTCTCAACTATGCAAAATACAAGGATGCATTATGAATTATGTGAGGGTCTTCACCAACTTTAAAGAACAGAGGCAGCTGCACTGTGAGCCAGCTTGTCAGAAAGATATTAAGGAAGACAAAGATTTAGAGAGTCACAAGGCAAGATCCCACTCAGATAAGCTTATTATTTATACTTACAAAGGCAAGCAGATTCCTGAGTTCAAGGTCAGCCTGGGACAAGCTAGATTAGGCCCAGGTGATGTGAGAATGGTGACCTTGGAGCTGGATCCCACCCAGCTAGTTTATTATCTGTGCTTATAAAGGTGGTCAGATTTCTGAATTCATTTGGCATGTAAAAAAAAAAATGTGTTTGCTGTCTTCTTCTAAAAATTAAGGGGCTAAGGTCATAAAATGCTAATTCATGGGATAATCAAAAGGGAACCTAAAGTCATCAATTGAATTGATATGTAAATAAAAGACTGGGTCTGTAACTTCTTAGAGAGATTCTTCTAGAATTTTTCTAGCAGGGTTTCTGACTTTGGTTGGAAAATCCATAAGCTATCCAGAGAGCTTTTAGATTTTTTTTTTCTAGCAAGAGCTGAGCTGTCTAGAGATCTCTGTAGAGCTGTCTTGAGCAGAATACAAGGCTATCAGCTTACACCCCACCTCATTGACTTCAAGTTATTTTTTGCTACTCCCAAACACCCCTTCCTCAGAAACCCATCTCCAAGCCAAGACTGGTCCTTGGCAGTCACACAGTGAATTAATAGAAGCAGCATTCAGATGTAATGAATGGCTACACTTGCAGCATTTGAAACATGTTGAGCACGGAAAAGTCACCAATGCTAGGTTCTAAGTCAGGCACAAAAGGCTTTGGGCAGAGTTTTGTTTAAATTTGCCTAAATCAACCATAGGCACATAGATATACAATACAATTAGCAATAAAAAAAGAAACTGTCTTCCTCAAGGGCTTCTTCCCTAGAACCATGTCCTGCCTTCTGTGGGCATCACAGGCAAGTGCACAGACACACATGCAAACAAAACGTCCTTATCCTGAAGATGAAAATAAATGTTATTTTAAAAAGAAAGAAATTTTTATTTTTTTAAAAAAATTAATTTTTCTCCCCCAATTTAACTTTTGACATTGGAAAAAATAGCTTTAATTAAAAAGATTAAAATTGTCTGTCTTTATAAAACAAGTATAATAATAATAATACCTACATCTAAAGAATATTATGAGCACAAAGAATGTAATGTTTATATGATACACATACCATCTGGGGTTATTTTCCCAATAAGATTTTTTAAATTGATTTAAATTCTTGCTTAAACACTTTGAGAAGTCCAACATCCTCCATAAGAATTCCGCACACTTCCGTGGAGTTGGCTCACAGTTCCCTTCCCAGCACTGCCCTTCTTCCTTCATTAGTGATCAGACAAGGACATGCTTATGACTGGGCAGTAGGCTGTGATGAGATTATCCCCAGAACAACGCTCACACACAGATGGGAGGTCAGAGCACTTCCATTGTCACAAGGAAAAAATGGTGATTTTTCTCTTCCCTTTGTTAGCACAGCAAGTTTTAAAGCTTTCTTTGTGTGTATGAGAGGTTTTTCTTGTTCCTGTCTCCTGGTTTGGTTTGGATTTTTACTGTGCTGAGTATTAAACCCAGGGTCTGGGGCTGGGGATGTGGCTCAGTGGTTAAGAATGCTTACTGCTCTTGCAAAGCACCCAAGTTTGGGTCCCAATACCCATATTAGGCTGTTCACAACTTCTGGCAGCTATAGATCAGTGGATCTGATACTTGTAGCCCACAATGGCACCTGCAACCATGTGTATATACTCATACATATAGTTTATACATACATATAATTTAAAATAGTAACAGTAATAAGTATAAAACTTTGATTATTTTTTAAAAAAATTTAAAGTATGTAACTTAAGCAAATATCACTTAATATTATTTTAGTGTTTTTAGCTTATGCATGTTTTGTTATGAATGTTTTGCCAGCATCCATGCATGTGTATGAGTATAGTGCTTGTGGAGGCCAGAGTGTGGCATCAGACCCACTGGAACTGGAATTGTAGATGGTTGTGAGAGCCATGGGGAGAAAAGAGACTCATTTAAAAAACCACTGCACATTCTCTGGGTCACTTTATCTCAGGTCACTGAATGTTCTTCATGTCCTAAAGTACCCCCAAATAATTTTCTATTACTCTAAAATTGTGTAAAGCCTTCCTTCTTCCCTCTCCTACAGAAAGAATGAGTAAATTCTTAAATCAAGTTGAGCTAAGGGGTGGCTATATTTCGAGATTGCTGCTATTCACATAATACAACTGTGTCTCCTCTCCAATTAATATGACTTTATTGGTTTATTCCAGCAAACCTTCAGAGTTCGGGGGTTGGCACTGCTTTCATATTATAACACGAAGTATAAAAGAAAATAACAAATGTAGATTCATATTCTCTCACCTAGCAATAAACAACTAATAACTGTCTGTATGTAGAAAAACAATTTTTGAGCAAAATTGGAATTATATTGCATGATTATTTTTTTACTTAAAAACATATCATAAGTGTGTCTCTATGACCTTGCTTGTCTCCAACAATTAACACTACATAGTGTTATAAACTTCTATTGTATAGTCTGCTTACTATCATTGTCAAACATTTGAATCCTTTTCATTTTATCTATTGCAAATGACGCCTTATAAATGTTTTTTGTACACAAATTTATAAATCTTAGATTATTTTCTCAGGACAAATTCTTCATGTTAAAATTATTGGATAAACACAATGAGCATCTTTAAAGGTATTAATTTATCTTTCTCAAACACCTTATAGGAAGGTTGTACACTTCTTAAGTCTCAAAAGAGTACTGTTTGCATAATATAATTATATAAAATGTCCTTAGTTGGTAGATGCATGGAGACAGAAGTGGAGGCCTTGAAAGCTCTGTGGAATTGGAGGGGACTGGGAGAGTGACTTTTAATAGATACAGAAGATACTATGATGTGGTAAAGATAGCCTAGATAAACGGCTGCACAATTGTGCTTTAAAACTATCAATTTTATACTTTTAAGGTTTGAATTTTAAAAGCCTGTATAACTTATACCTCAATATACTAGTTAAAACTATAGCTAAGGATATACACAAACTATCATATGTGTTACAAATATATTTTTGTGTTTGTCTTAGTTTTTAGTTTTATTTATATTTTTATATTTATATTTGTTTATATAGAAGAATTTAAGTATTCATGTGGTAATGTTTCAATCTGTTTATTTTTCTTTCCATGCTACAAAGGACCCTTTTACCATCACCATCAGATAAATGCATCGAAATACTTTTAAAATTAATACATATAATATATTTTGATCACAATTTCCTGCAGTTTTCCCCCTAACTCCTTCCAGATACACCCTGATTCCTCCAAGCCCCTCCCTCCAATAAAGCCAATTTGTGCTATTCATATACTCATGGGTAGGGGTAATCCACTGAAGCATGGAAGACCTGCCAGGGATCACATTCTTAAAGAAAACTGACTCTCTCCTGAGCAGCTATTTACTGTCAATAGGCCTTAGAAGTGGGGGCTTAAGCCCCTCCAGCTTTCATGCCGAGGTGTGGACTGGCTCGATCTTGTGCAGGTTTTGTGTAAGCAGGCAAGCACAGCTGCTGAACTCATGCACACAGGGGTCCTGTCATATCCAGAAGGTACTGTTTTGCCCTGCTTATTCCTGACCTCAGTTTCTAATAATCTTGCTGCCCCTCTTCCACAAAGGCCCCTGAGCCTTGGGAGAGGGGATATGATACAGAAGTTTCATATATGCCTAAGTATTCTACAGTCATGTTCGGTATTTATATCTAAACAATCATCGATGTTTTAGGTTGGAATTTCTTTATATTTAATTCATTTGGAATATGTTTCCTATGTTTTATAATTAGTTTGAAGACATTTTGGAGATGCTATTTTTACCCTGTTTTCTTTTTTGATTATTGAAGGGGAAAAATGAGGATTTGTAACTTTAGTGCCCCAAATTTAACTTTATTCTCATTCTGTGATTTATATTCAGACTGGAAAAGGACTTAGCTTCTCTGATAAATTAGAAACCACTTTCCCCTCCTCTCCACCCATCCCTCCATCCACACTACATCCTCCCCAATTATACTTGGCAAATTATATCTTTGGATATGTTACTTGTTGAGTTGACTTCAGAGCTATAATCTGGAAGTTTGTCTAATTGGACTGATTAGTTTTGGTCTTGTGGTCATGAAAGAACCTAGCATAGTCTGAAATATCAGATACGTTCACTGGCCAAAGCAGGGAGGTGTTGATGGCTCCCCTTTCATGTAAATCCAAATGGCTAGGGCATGTTTGGCTCATATTCTTTTGATTTTTGATTTAATTTTTTTACAAAATGTAGGAAGAAAACTGCTGCCAATGTTATGGTTTGAAAAGCTTGCTTTTCTCTCCAAAGACACAGAAAAAGTAGTATAATGAGTGGACTCACACAATGAGGTGGGGGAGACAGAGTAGATGAGACAGACAAGGCAGCATGTCCCTTCCTGCCATTTTATGAGAAGTCAAAAATAGCAAGGAATAAGAAAGAAAATCTGCTTATTATTCTTGAGCCTCAGCCTCAGAGCCTCAGAGTTCCCATGTTGCTTCTTAACTTCTCTTTATGGTGTCCAGTCTGAGAGACGTCACCTAAAGTACATCCCAGAGGACTCAAACTTTGTAATATATAAAGTCATGGTGAGTATCCTTTCCTTCTTACCGTCCCTCTCTTTTATTGGGGCATTTGGAATTGTGGATTGGGGTATTATAGTACATGGCAAATGTCTCCATCAAATGGCTTGAGGAACACATTGTCTTCTTTTCCAGGGTATAATGTGGTTCACCACTCAGCTCAAACTACCTTTCCAACGTGACTAGTTGTGTCTTGGTTATAAGTTAAATGGCCACCTTGGGTCTTTATTCTCTTCTAGTAAGAAGAACTCACCTATGACAATCTTGTAAAGGCTCCATGTGTGCAAGTAAGGAATCAAGAGATCAGGGAGAGACTAGGCTTGTTCTTGTAAGGATTAACTCAATCCTAGGAAAAGAACATAGACTTTATGCCAGGGTATGGAACCGATGATTTAATCATCTTCTAATAGGATTTAAAACTTGGGACTAAGTTTTCAATACATGTGCCTTTGGGAGAGAGATCAGATCTCATACAGCAGCAACCAACTTCACACAGGAACAAACAAACTTAAATAAATAAATAAATCTCACAATAGGTTCCTAACAGAAACTTTTTTCATCCCAAGACAGGCTTCTTTACTGACTCCTTTGTAAGAATCCTGCAGTATAAACATACAGATAGCTCCTCCTTGGGTTATCCTTGACAAATGGAGACAAGAGTCAATGCGTCAACATTCCTCCCCCTTGCTACCCTTGAGTCCAACCCTAATGCCACACAGAACCTTACAAAGACTGTCCTAGTTCCTTTTCTGTTGCTGTGATAAAAACACGAGGACACAAATCAACTTGCAGGAGAGAGTTTATTTTGGCACACCATCCCATCACGGTGGGAATCCACAGCAGCAAGAGTTTAAGTAAGACAGTCACATGATACCCACAGGCAGGAAGCAAAGAATGATGAATACTAGGGCTCAACTTGTTTTCTCCACTTTATAGCACCTAAGATCACATCCCAGGGGTGCCTCCAGTAGATAGGTCTACCTCTATTATTCTAATCAAGATAATTCCCCATAGGCTTGCCCAGAGGCCCACCCCCAAGGTGATTCTATATCTCATCGAGTTGACAATTGAGATTACCTAGCACAAGAACCCAGAGCAAAGACACTAGCCACCCTTAGTGAGAAACCTGTCAATCATGTGTTCTTTGTTTGGATCCCCACCCCAGCTCTTTCCTAGTATTACTCTCTTCTAATTTCTACCCCTTGGAATAAAATTTCCAGAAAAATCTCATAGTGCAAACCTTTGTTTCAAGCTGCTTTGGAGAGAAACCAGGCTGAGACCTACAACTCTTAAGTCAAGTCATATTTAACTTCAGTAATTCTCATTCTGGACTTCGGGACTTTTCTCTCTAAATGAGACAGCTGAGCTAGTTTTTGGGTCAAGAATGAATTTTCGTTGTTACTTTAGTATGTACTCTATAATATATATTTTCATATATATATATATAATATATATTAATATATATATTAAATATATATATTTTCATATATATATTAATATATATATTAAATATATATATTAAGTATATATACTATATACTATATACCATATACCATATACCATATACCATGTAATGTGTAATGTGTAATGTGTAATATGTAATATGTAATATGTAATATGTAATATGTAATATGTAATATGTATTACATATTACATATTACATATTATATTATATATATATATTATGTACTCTTTAATATATATATATATTTTTATATATATATATATATATATATATATATGCCACACTACCAGGTACAACCTAAGAGTCCTTACCTGAGCCTATGTTTTCTTGGTAGTATCATCCATCTCAGATCCTATTTTGACTTTTAAGGGGTGGAGAGATAGCTCAATCAGTTAAGTACTTGCTCTAGAAGCACAAAAATCTATGTTAGCATCCCCAGAGCCCATGGTAAGCTGGGCACAGTAGCTCACATCTGGAGTCCTAGTACTCTCACTTTGAGATGGCATAGGGAAACACAAGGATTCCCCAGTCATCAAGAGGCCAGTTCCCTTGGAATATGCCATGGAAAAACAACACAGATCCTGTCTCAACAAGGTGGAAGATAAGGACTACATACATGAACACATGCCATAATACACACACACACATATGTACACATCCAGAGTCATCCTTGTGATTAGCTTCTTATGTGATATGGATTTTTTTTTAATCTTTGGACTGATAACTTTTATTTGTTTACTTATACTACAGATGCAACAAAGGGAGACATTTTTCTTGCTTGCTCGTAAGTCTTGAGACTGTGCTGTTCCTGCACAGTTGCTGCTTCTTAAGAACTGCTGAGGTCCTGATGAGTGTCAGAGAAATAAGATTTGAAGGGAAAGATGAGCAGGAAAAGCAGAAGAACCTTTCAGTGGGGCTTTATGGAAGGGTAAGATCCAGAGATTTGGGGGGCTAGTGACAAACAGTGGGAGAATACATTTTTGCCCCTTCCTCCTTCCCAACCTTCACATTTACCTAAAGAAATTCTGACACCCCCAAAGAAGTGGCTTTGGCAGCATGAGAGAAACACAAGCTTGACTCTGACATCACTCATTCTTGAAGATCCTGCCTACGTAGGCAGTGTGTTTTTGTGGGTGATACAGAGCCCGTAAGGAAGACAATCGGAGAGATAATGGCACACGAAGTGGGCAGGCTGATTTGTTTGCCCACACAGGGCATTCTTCTGAGCCTTCCAGAATTTACCAAAGCAACTTTAGTTGGACAATCATATCTCCATTCTCTTGACTTTTCTGATTTCTATATCTGGTAGTGTGTTGCTACCAGACAGTACTATTGGGACCAGGAATAAATCCACCACATGAAACCCAACATTATTTCACTATGTGTATTACAAATATTTTCCCTTGCCTCAGAGCTTCCTTATTTATGCTATGGCTTTAGAAGCCATGTAACCCTCGCAGGACCTATGCAAGTGCCACTAGAAAGTGTAAGAGAGTTTTTATTCCACAGTACAAATCTTTGTCCTATATGAGATGGAGCCAGAGAATTAACCTCATTTCACTTCTTTCTATTGGGTTCCCCTTGAGAACTTGTTATTTATATGGACTCCTATATAAGACTGAGTAGCCTCACCCTTCGTACCAGAGTGTTGCAATCTCATTAGCACACCTTTATTCTGGCCTTCGCCTTTGCTGCCCACCTTACCTTGCTTCCTAGCACTTCTGTCATCTAGAGCTGTAGTTCCTAGCAAACAAAGCTTGAAAAGTTTTTGCCTCAAGCCTTGCCTTCTGAGGAACAAAGAACAAGATAGGGTGGTTGGGCAATGAGCCAATGGGGCTGGATCCAATTTAGGATATTAAAATGTAATGATCTCTGATTTTATAGATCTCAGTCTGGAAAGGCAGGTTGTATCTCTACTAGAACAGAATATAGAGCCTAAATCCTCTCAAATACAAACCTTCCATTTATTTTCATTCCTATTAAACAGATCTACTCCAACCACTCCACAGTACTATGTCTGTCTGCTATATTTCCAAAATGAACCCCATAATTGGGATAGTACACTACCTCTAACTAGTAAAATCATTCATATTCCATGTTCCCCATTTCCATTTTTATCCTAACTACCAGGCTAGAAAAATCATCCAAGCTAGCTTTAACTCATCCTTCTCTAGAACATTCCATGGGTTGTCATGTCATACTGGTTTCTGCTTCCTCCATATCTCTTCAGTTGCTCCCTTTCTCTTTGTCCTGACTGCCACTGTTCTGACTGATGCCTTTGTTCTTACTTGCCCATAGGTTTGTGGGAGTTTCCTACCATGTTTCCCTTGTTCCACTCTTTTTCTTCTCTACTCCATCTTGTCATAGTAACTAGAGGTTACTATTACAGTAAGTACTAAGTGCTGACCTGACAGGAATCTAGAAGTAGTTGGCAGACAAATCTCTGGGCAAGTCTGTGAGGGTGTTTCTAGATTGAATTAATTGAGGAGGAAGATACATCTAAATACAATACAAAGACACTATTGTATTCTTTATTTACACCTAACTTTGAGGTTTTAAGACTATAACCAGACATCCTTAAAGTCATAAGGTATCATACTAGTAACTACATATAAACAAAGCCCCATAATACATAATAAGTCTGTGAATAAAAATATGTGTATAATTTAAATAAAACCATCTGGGCTGACAATGCTCCCATCAGGAGCCAAAGACCACATGACAAAACCTCAACAGCAAACACAAGGATACCTCTTTTGAGTTGTTGGTCAGGGTTGTCCAAGGACTCCCTAAACAGACAACCATCTTTACTGTCCTTGGTCACCCTCCAGAGGTAGAAGGCTGAAGACACAGGCACTTCAGACACAGGACCCAAGGTCCCTGAATTAGAACTGACCTGAAGTCTTCCATGAGCACTAGCTTTCAAGATACCAGAAGACATCACGCAAGCTTCAAGAGGACAGAAGCAACCAGCACTCCTGCTCAGCTAGGATGCCTATCAACTACAGCAACCAGCATGGCAGCACAACCCTAAAGGTGTAGTAGTGGCATAAATACCTTGGTGGTAACCAATAATTCTCTATTTGGACTTAACTGATCAGCAAGAGGAAAATCATGCCTGGTATTTGAAACCTAGCCTAACTACTCAGGGCTAGTAAAGTTATGAACATGGAGGAGAACCTACAGCTATCTTTACTAGACAAGTATAATTGCTAACAATACTCTAAATATCTATCCTTGTACACACAGGTAAGTGTAGTCTTCACCCCTCACCAAAAAAACTGCTCATTGAAATTACAACTTTTATTATTAATAACAATGACTGCTATTCATTGAAGAAATACTTTGTATCAGAATCTAGATTAGGAGCTTTTGATAAATTGTTTATGATTTTCAAATTTACTTTTCAAAGATTCTATAAAACTATTCTCATTCTGAACATAGTCTACAAGTGGACTCTTTACACTTTGGGGCTATGAAATCAAGACTCATCCCACAAAGTGTCTCTTAGTGTTAGAAAACTTTAATCTAGGACAACTTGATATTAAGACAGTGATATTTGAAGACTAAGCAAAAAATATTTCAATAAAATAGACATACTATTTTCTTGACATTTATACAATATTCATTTCATGCTTCTGAAAAAGTTCTCTCAGTCCTTGACACCTTTTCTGGAGATTGCATGTCACTGCTTGGCATACATAAGAGGAAGAAAATACAAAGTAAGTAGATTGCTTTCTATTTCCTTATATTCCTGCAACACATTTCAAGGACTAAATTTAGGAATTCTTTTCCCTCTCAACAGCCATGTGGACAGCTCTTTCCCTATAACACTGTTCTCTGTACATCAACAGCACTCACGACATGAGTTCACACTAAGGTCTCACTCAGTTGCCCAGGCTGGCCTTGAACTAACTCTGTAGCCCAGGCAGGCCTTAAACTTGACATGTGTTTGCCTCTATCTCCTATGTAGCTGGGATTATAGACTAAGGGCCCTAGGCATGGATATATGGTGAGAGAGAGAGAGAGAGAGAGAGAGAGAGAGAGAGAGAGAGAGAGAGATGATAAAGAGAGACTGAATGCACAATTGTATGTTTAAAGAGAACAGCTCATAGAAGACAATCAACTATGCCTACAGACACACTTTGCCAGGGGATTCCTAAGCTTTTTATTGCCTAACACCTCCTCCTCTCCTTCTGGCCAGCTTCAGGTTAGATTTTTTTTATGGTTAAACAGTTCCACATCCATTTGTCTTTCTTGGGCCTCCAGTGGCTGATCATCACTCCCATGGTGACCTCAGTAGGCGTTGTCATTGGATGTTTCCCCTGAGTCTTCTTTGCTTCTTCCTCTGTTTATTAATAGAGTTAACAAGAGAGCTTCAGTCTCCAAGAAACCAGATGAGACAAATAATATCCCATGGCCCAAATGAAGACATTTTTACCAGAGAGAATGAAGTGCAGCAGTCTCCACTGACCAGAGACTTGGCAGCCTATTTTATAGATCTCATCATGCACCAGGCGGACCACTGGCAGCCAATGAAACCCAAGTGAAAATTCCAATCATTGCCTCATTTTTACCTAACTCTACACTTTTTTTCTGTATTCTTGTCATTATATGTTTGAAAATGTGGTACAAATTTAAATGTTTCCAAATAACATGTGGGGTTTCTGTTAACTTGCTGTTCATCTGAGTGCCTTTCCCTGCCTCTTGGTTTAGTTTTTTGAACTGGAGTCTCACACTATAGTCTATGCTGGGCTATTGTGTAGCCCAGGCAGATCTTGACAATCTTTCTGCCTCAGTCTACAGAGCATTAGATTACAGATGTGAACTTAGCTCTTTTGTATAAATTTAAAGATGGTCAGTAAATTTTATTCCCAAACTGTCTTGGTGCTGGCTTGTTCTCGATCAAGTGGGGTTTTGCGGTTGTTGTTGTTGTTGTTGTTGTTGTTGTTGTTGTTGCTGCTGCTGCTGCTGCTGCTGCTGCTGCTGCTGGTGGTGGTGCTACTGCATAAGAGAACATCTTTCAAGAGGTATCTGCCATGGTTTTCATTATATTTCAGAGAAACATGATCAGGAAGGCCATTAAGATACAGAAGTGCTCACCCGCTACATGCCATTGAGAATTAACTATTCCTGGATATAAGGTGTACTGACAGGCTCACACCTCAGCTTTAACCACTATATAATAGATAGAGCTCCAGAATGCAAGCCACCAGAAGTCTGAGTAGATCAACAAATCTATGCACATAAGAAAGAATATAAAGCTGCCCCCGGACAGAACAGTCTACAAAGAGAAAATCACTAGATGTAGCAGTCAGGGCGCTGAGAACAGTAGGGATAAGCTAATAGTCTGATGCCAAGACAAGTTACTTTAAAACAGACAACAGTGCAGAATGAGTCTGTAGCATGTTTTACTTTACTCTGTCCTATCAGATGCAATTCATTCCCTTTTCAGAATGTTTAATACTATTTAGTTATAAAAACACTTATTTTTAAAGATATAATCTTGCACAACTAAGATTTATGTTTCCTCTACCAATGCCAACTCACCTTAAAGTTTTTTTAAATAAGATTAAACTATTGTTTTATAAAGCTTATTTTAAAATACATGTGTAATATAATATAAGCATACAGACACAAACACAGACATATAATAGAAATTACTCTCCACAGGGGGATAATGTTCTCTCCAGAAGTCATAGACCACCTAAAAAAAAAGCCTCAGTGCCATGCAAGAGACCTCTCCCTTTAAATTGCTGGTTGGAGGGTCAAAGAGCCCCCCAAACAACATAGACGGTTGCAATTGCTCTTGGTTGCCTGCCAGAAAATGAAGACAAGACTTTATAAATAAAAACACAACATACTTCGGCCACAGGACTTGAAGAAACCAAACTGGAACTCACCCAGAAAGCTTCTCTCTAAAGACTATCTCTCTTAGTGTGTCGCAAATTGTCAAAGGAGGGAAGTTATCAATACCCCTAACCTGCTGCAAAGCCTAAGAACCACAGCAATGACTGGCTGGGGAGACATCGTCAATGCTACAGTAGTGGTACTCACATCTTGGGGTAACCAACAGGACCTAGGGTCTGCTCAATAGGAGGTAATTTTTTTGTTAAATTATTTTATTTATTTACATTCCAAATGTTGCCCCCTTTCTGATCTCCCTCCCTGAGTTCTTCACCCCCAACTCCTCCCCTTTGCTTCTGAGAGGGTGTTCCCTCATCCACCCTACCATCCCTACCTCATCTCCACCAGCATCCCCCTTCCCTTAATTTATACCTTGTATTGTAAACCCAGTCAAGAATCTATGGTCTGAGATGTTATAGATTCTTATAGAATTATAAGAGGAGAACCTACCACTATCATATTGCTAAATTAATATAGTTCTAACTGTCTTTAAATTTTAAATACTTATCCTCTCTCTCTCTCTCTCTCTCTCTCTCTCTCTCTCTCTCTCACACACACACACACACACACACACACACACACACACACACCAGCAAAGCAGTTTCTTTACACAGAAGGTTGAAAGACTAGTAGTGAGATATACAACTGGGGAAATACGGAGAACAAGTAGCCACAGATGCCCTTCCATAATTGGTTCATCTACAACACAATCCCTATTCCTAATTATAAAAGAGATGTAAAGACTGTAAGAACCAGAGGACAAGAATGACTGTTGTGAGAAAGTGTCCTCTGGACATGATCAGGAATGCTGTGCTCGTGAACTCTTAACAATGTGGCTTCATGAAAAAGACATGCAAAGACCATAAACAGCAGGCATGCCTGCATGGATGGGAATACTTTTCAGAAGGCCCACTTCCAGATGCAGAGCCACAGGCAGTTAAGGGTTAATGAGGGAGGGAAACTCAGTTTTCTGTAGAGTCAGGGTCCCTCCTAGTTTTCTCAACCCTAGGTGGTCTGTTACAACACAGGTATATAAGGGCTACACAGATTAGACTCAGTTGTGTTTGTCTGCAACAATAGTAATTATAGAAGTTATGAATTCAAGAGAAGGGGACATGGAAAGTTGGATGGGGAGAAAACAGAATGAAAACTAACTAAATGTAGTGTGCTTGTATATGAAATTCTTAAAAACACAAAATTTCTAAAGGAGATGGGAGAGCTCCATTCTTTATACACTTCATGCCACGCCTGATCCTCTGTTTCTAATGCCATATTGACTGACGCTTTCCATCTGGGACTTCCAGGACCCAGCACAGTTACCTGGAACCTGGGACTCATAAATAACAGATGATCATCTATGCCTGAGCTGGTATTCTTTTCTGATGCTATATTAAAAGTGTAAGTGATGATTGGAAGCAGACACGAAGTAAAGGGAGGAAAAACATGATAACTCATCTCTGCATCTCCTGCACAGCGCAGAATGGGAGCACTGACCCATTCTGTCTTCAGTGACCTGCCTCTATAAAATGCCGGAAGACCTGAGAATACCCGGAGTTCTCAGTGCTTTCCTTAAACCTTAGGAAAAATAGGAGTGCAAATGGAGACTCTATTTCAAACATAGAAGCAGCCAAACATATTAACAATAAAATTCTCAAATATTTTGCCGACCTCTTTTTTTTTTTAGGGGTTATTTTCACACTCTTCTCTTCTACCCTCTGATATTATTGCAAACTCTAAGTTACACCTTGTTATATAAATATGGCCTGCCAAGTTTAATTGCTATGTGGAGTTTTTGCTAAATCACAAAATTAAGGGTACATATGAAGCTGCTTATAGAAAAAATTGTGAAGTATTTAAGTGATGGGAACACAATGTTATGATTGGCAAGGATATACATTTACTCTACCTAAAACTGAGGAGGCTACATAAACAAAGTTGGGTTTCCATACACAAATGACCTTTTCCTCGAACACTCTGTAAGTAACACCAAAAATGAAAAGAATAACTGTGAAAAGTGATCCCCGTGAGACAACGCATGTCACTGACATCAGACGACATGTGAAGGCTTTTATTGTGAGAGACCACAGAAGAACATCATCCCACAAGATTCTTATCTGGATTCTGTTCTCCATTTACCACCTCATCATCTCTACCAAAAACATCTTAACAGAAAATAAAGCACTGGAATAAGGAGATTTGCAGGGATGGCTATTATTGCTTTCCAGGTGCCTCCTACCCCTCTTCCTTGTCCTCTTCCTTGTCCTCCTCCTCCTCCTCCTCCTCCTCCTCCTCCTCCTCCTCCTCCTCTTCTTCTTCTTCTTCTTCTTTTTCTTCCTCTCTCTCTCTCTCTCTCTCTCTCTCTCTCTCTCTCTCTCAAGAGAAGGAGGGGAAGTTTGTTTTCTTCAGACTGAAATGTAAACTCTGGCAAGTGGTCTAATAACTACCATGCCAGGATACATGAGCCGTGCATTCCTTGACTTTCAGGAATTGAAAGCTTGGGCTGGCCTAAGCTTCGATATAATGAGCATATATCTGGACATATAGTACTATAATAAATAACATAGATAGTATATATGTATATAATATAGATGTACACATTTGTATTCTCACCTATGAAGGACTTTGCCGGCTTACTATCTTCTGATACTTAGACTAGGCCCTATTATACTGAGATCTGCACACTCCTTTAGGCCACCACTTTCAAGTATTCTGTCAAATTCTCTTGCTCATTGAAAAACCACGATAACTTTTCTGTACTAGTCAAGAAAATAATTCAGCACTAGGGATTGCCTTGAGAAGGGTTACTCCTCCACAGGATCAATTAAGCATGTATCTCTTCCAAAAGTGAGCCCTCCATGAACAAGATGCCTTCAGCTGAATAACCGAGAGTATCATTCTTAGAACTCACTTCCTGGTTTTGGATTGAGTAGGTAGTGCTATAGTCACATACTTAATGGCCTCTCATCACTGAAGTAGGCAGGTTCATAGTAACTCACTGTTGTATTAGAACAGCTAGTAGAATCTAAGTTAAGACTTGAAGCCGTATGTGGTGGTACACACCTGTAATTGAAACACTCAGGAGGCTGAGGCAGGAGAATCACTGCCAACCTGGGCTACATAATGATTGTTAGAGTAAGCTGGGGCTACAGAGGGAGACAGAGTGAGCTGGGGTAAGAAAAAAACATCTCAAAGCAGCTTTTATTAGCATTTTCCTGATAGCTAATTATGTTGAGTATTTTTTTAAGGCTTACTGTTTGTATTTTTTCTCTTGAGAATTCTCTGTTCAGATCTATAGAGAACATTTTATTGGATGTTTTTTGATGTCTTAGGTTTTTTTTTGAGTTCTTTGTGTGTATTATAAATATTAATCCTCTGTCAAACAATGAAAAAAATAAGTTCTTAAGAAGTTTTAGCATTTTGGAACTATATGTTATATAGTCTGGGTAGTTAGTCAGCAATGTTGTAGGCGCATTTGCAAAGTGATGACAGAGAACTTCGTGTTGTTTTATAATTATTGCTGCCTAGGTAAGCCGGCTCCTCTCTCTCTCTCTTGCTTTCTCTCTCTTGTTCTCTCTCTTGTTCTCTCTCTCTTGTTCTCTCTCTGTTTTCTCTCTCTTGTTCTCTCTCTCTCTTGTTCTCTCTCTCTTGTTCTCTCTCTCATTCTCTCTTGTTTTCTCTTGTTCTCTCTCTCTTGTTCTCTCTCTTTCTTGTTCTCTCTCTCTTGTTCTCTCCCTCTTGTTTTCTCTCTCTCTCCCTCTCTCTCTGTCTGTCTCCCTCTCTCCATATCTCCCTGTGTCTTTGTGTCTCTCTGTCTCCCTCTCTCTGCATCTCTCTGTCTCTGTCAGTTTTTCTCTGTGTGTATGTATGTGTGTGTTATGGCAGGCTATGCTTGTGTGTGAAGTCTGGAGGTTGATTTGGGGCATCTGATTTTCTCTATCTCCACACTATTACTTTTTTCAAGACAGTACCCACCAGTGACACTGCAGCTTGTTGGCTTGGTTGTACTGGCTGGCCAATCAGGGTGTTGGGACTACCTTCATTGTAACTTGACCTGAAAATGTTTATTATCATATTCATGATACACGGAGGTGGATTTCATAAAGGATTTCATTCACACATAGCACATTCACCCATCCCTTCTACTTTCTCACCCCTTTCTTTAGTCTCCTTCCTTTCCCCTAACCATTCCTAGTGTGAAATTTTTCTCCCTATCGGTACTAAGCCAGGCCTAACTCTTCCTCATCAGGTTTCAGAGACAAACCAAAGTTTGGTTCACTCTGGGAAAACCAGTGAGTTTATTAGGCTTACTTTAGAGAGCATGAGTGAATGGTTGGGAGCATGGGTGACCCAAAGGCAGTTTCATCGAAAGGTTTTTGCCCAGAGTGGATGATAACTCTGAGGATTCAGTTCCTTTCCTCCTAGTTTCCCCCAGCCTATATATTATAGAGTTTTCTTGAGGTCCTGAGGGCCTGAGTAGTTATGGCAAAATTACACACAACTGGTTGGGAGGAATGGCTGGATAACCAGGTGAGGGTTCAAAGACTCTCCCACCTTGTCTTCTATGAGAGAACGTCAACCATCAACCAGCTCAGCTGTAGTGACCTTGTGCAAGTAGCAGGCCTTGTAAAGATGGTGGTCATTTTGAGAGGAAAATAATACACAATAGTCCCTTAATACTCATGTGTGTGTGTTTATATGTTTAATTTATGATCCACATACAAAATAAAACATGCAATATTTGTTTTTCTGAGTCTGATTTATTTCTTTTAATATGATAATATGGTTTCTACCAATTTTTCTATAAAACAACACAATTTTGTTCATTATAACATACTAAGACCCCATTGTGTTTATATATGCACATACACTCACAAACATATCACATATTCTTCATCTATTGATGAACATATAAGCTGATTCCATAACTAGTGTGGATAATACAGTAATAAACATGGAGTTCAGGTCTTATCTCTGCAGCATACTGACTCAGGTTCCTTGGGGGTATATCCCCAGGAGTGTTATAGCTGAGTCATCTGGAGGATCTATTTTTAATTATTTGATGACTCCATACTGATTTTCATGGGGCCTAATCTAACTTATAGTCCCACCAGTAGTGTAGTCCCACCAGTTCCCCTCACACCAACACCAGTATAAAATCATGTTTAAAAGCCCGATAGCAAAAACACTTGGTTAAACCAAGTATCCCACAACCAAAATAATTAACACCTTCTGGGATTTCTCAAGGTCCCTGATGGATCTGGTTCAGAACACACTTCTGATGGACCTGCCTACTTGTTCTTCCTGTGGTATGTGCATGTGGTTCTGAAGGAACATCCAAAAGGGTCAGCCCCTGCTCCATGTCATCAAACCCCACCATAGAACCTTCTGGAGCCCTCTTCTTACACCTGCCCACACTGATACCACACCTGGGATAGAAGACAAATGGTGTGTCCTCTGGTTAGTTTTTCTGTCAACTTCACTCAACTAAAAGTCAGCTGGGGAGAGTTTAGGCTGGAGGATTCCTCAGATCAGACTGGCCTACAGCCACATCTATGGGGCAATTGTCTTGGTTGTTGATTGATGTGGGAAGGCCCAGCCCCCTGTGGGTGGTGCCACTCGGTGCCACTCTTGGGCATGTAGTCCAGGGTTAAATGAGAAATTTGGCGAGCATGAGCCAGAGGGAAACATGCCAGAAGCAGTCTTCTTCCGTGATTCTCGCTCCTGTTCCTGCCTTGTCTCCCCAAAATGATGGATTATAACCTGAAATTGTAAGCTGAAATACACCCTTCCCTCCCCAAACTGTTCTTCGTCAGAATGTTTTATTGCAGCAGCAGGAAACAAAACAGAACAAGGTGCTTTCAGTCCTTTCTTTTGGGTGAACCAAAACCATTTGCCTTTGGTGGGTCATTTCACATCAAGTTTCTCATTCGGGTACTATTAAAGACATCAGAGTATGAAGAAAATCCCACATCTGTGAACTGTTTAAGTAATTTCTTTGGTTCCCCCCCACCCCCCAGCCCTGCGGTTAGGACCTCCAGACTACACAAACCAATCTTAACTGGAAACTCTGATTATTCTAGGCTTTTATTTTAATTGATTATTTTTGAGTCATGTGTTGATTGAGACTTTTAACCAATAGTTTCTAATCTAACGCTCATTTGCTTATACAAGTAACATCTATTCAATGCTTATTACGTTCTAGGCTCTGTCATAAACACTGGTAATAGAATGATTAACAATACAGACACAGCCTGTCTCTCTGGAGGTTTGCTTTTTTGAAAATGAGAATGGGGTAAGTGAGAAGTGTAAGGGATTACAGCGCATTCTCTTGACATGAACACAGTTGCAGTGCAAATGATGAAATCTAAGGGCTTTTTTTTTCAGCACACACAGGGGCCTTTTCTTTCTTAGGATTCTGTGCTTAGTGTAGACTGACCACGGAATTTCCTAGCGTGGAATATGGAAACCAGTATGTCAAGAGCTCTATGGTTGGAGCTGTTGTTAAAAGCTCTAAATCAAGGAGCGATCTTGGAAAAAGCCCAAGTTCTGGTTGAAATTTCCTAACTTAATTTTGGTGGTTAGGGTTTGGATTTTTCTGACCCAGTATTTGATATAAAAGCAAACACAGGATGCATTTGCGTATCTATGAGATCAAGTGTTACACACAAGCACAGTAGGGATGATTTTCAATATTGGATTATTTGCTGAAAGAGAAGCATTGTAGCAGGAAGATGAACGTTCTAAGCATTATTTATGAATACAAAATCGATAGCTTAAAAAAGCCAGGCTCCATTGTGCATAGAGATAAATGACGAATTCCTTCCACCGTGAGGTGTGAGTGCTGCATAGCAGGCCCTTCTAAAGCAAGAAGGGCCTTATATAATTGAAACCTGATCACATTTTTCCTCTAAGGCACTTTACCTACTTACAGATGTCCTCCGAAGCAATAATATTTGTATTAGTTGGGCTACACCATGGTTTTCAAGTGAACTTTCTTTTTGATTTGGGAGTTGCCCGTGTTGATTTTTCTGAAAGACTCCCTAGTTTAAAGGTTAAAGAGTCAAACAATAATAAGGAAAAATAAAAATATCAGATGGTTTTTTTTGTGTTATTTTAATTATTCTTGCTTGAATCCAGTGACATTGTAAGATAATATTTACCAACTTGTCTTCCCAAGCGTTAATGATATAATGACAACAGCTGGTATTGATTGAATGTTAAATCTGGGCCTGTCTCTGTGCTGGGAGCTTCCCGGGCCCTGCCACATGTTATCTTAACATGGTCTAACAGGGAAAATCATGTAATCCCCATTCTACAGATGAGTAGACTAAAATGGAAATATTTGAGGAGTCACTAAGAATAAAAGAAGCAAAGAGTAATGCTATATCTTGAAGCCAGGCAGTCCAACATCACAGTCTTCCCTCCCCCTTTACTCCATAGAAGGATGGCAGGAAGAAAAGAGTTCAAAGGCTATATGTAAAATTAACCCAAGTAAACCAATATTGGAAACACCACCCGGTGAAGAAATTTAGCATGGCTAGCATCCTGTGAGAGCCCTGTCTTTGTACCTTGCCCAATAAGTGTTACTTCTGGTTCCTCACCAGGTAACTATTATCTTGACTCCTACCTGGAATCCTAAGCTGGGACGTACTCAAAGTTCTACCTCTCTATACATTTTTTTTGATAAACGAAACCATATAACACATTCCCTTTGGGATCCGCCATCTTTCATCAGCCTAATTGTATCTGCTGTTAACTCTTGTTAATAGTCAACCATACAGTTGTAAGATTATTTTCTTTATGGTAACAGATAGTTTTTAATTGCTATTTTAATATAGGATTGCACTATAACCTATTTATTCATCTCATTGTTGAGAGGATTTCATGCTTCTACTTTGAAGAGCACATTCATGTCTTTTGTACTTTCACACAAACCAGTGATTTTTGAAATGTTTGTGGCAGTTTACACTTCCCCTTACATGAGAGCTAGAGTCATTCTGCATCTTCACCAGCACTTGGTATTATTTGCCTTTTTGTTTTGGCCTGTCCTGGTGTGTCTATACCACACTGTACTGTGGTTTTCAACTGCATTTCTCTGACAATACCAATGAACAAATCATCGCATATTTGTACGTCCTGGATCTAACTCTCTGGCACCTTCCTCCTCTGCCTTTCCTTTTCATGATTTCAATGGTACTGGATATGAACAGGCGCCCTCGTTCATCACTACTGAACCATACTGCTTCAGCTCTGTAAGAAGATGGCCACTGTCAGTGTTTGTCATAGAAATGAGAATCTTAACATCTTTATCCATAACATTCCAAAATCGTGCTTTGTCACTATGGCCCAGTGAACCATGATTGGTTATTTACAAATGCTTGGGTTGTCCTTAATGATCAGACTGACTTGTGTGACACCTAAATGCCTATGAACCATTCTCCTAGAATATCTATGAAATGTCTGTGCTTAAATTTTTATTATGAATATGTAAACACAATGTCACCTATGAAAACTTCTCTATAAAATCACACTATTCACCTAACAACTTTAGGAATAACGGTATAAATGTAAACTGACAGTTTCATTTTTCCAGTCCCTATTTGGGGTTATTTTTAAGAAAAGAAATTTATCATTCGTGTTTGTTTTGTTGTTTCTGTTTTCTTTTTAACATTTACTCCTCTGGGGACTTGTTTTCTTAGTTTCTAAAGGAAATGGGATTTTTTTACTCATGGGTATAGCAGAGAAAATCAAAGTTAGCACCCAACAGATACCTATACTCCATTGTTATGGAATCAGACTAAGTGTGCATTTGCAGAATGGATAAAGAAAATGAGGCATAAACCACAATGGGATATTATCTAGCCATAAAGAGTGAAATTATCTTGTTTGTAGGAAAATGGATGGAAAGGAAAGAAACATGCCAGACTCAGAAAAACAAATAGGTTTTCTTTCATATACAAGATCTAGGTTAAAAACCAACAGCACGAGGATAGGAATTTAACTTAGGAAGAAACCACTTGCCTAGCAGTGATGAGGCCCTAGGCTATGTCCGTAATAACAGAGAAAAAAGGAAAAGACATGAAAAGAGAAGGACTGCTTTGGAAGAGGAAGGAAGCTAAGGAGCGACAAGCAGATACAAGAGGGTCACAGGGGGGCAAATGTCATCAGTGTGTCTGTGCATGCTTGAAAATATCACAACAATCCCATTATGTTATAGCATTCATATATTCTAGTAAAGTAACTAGTAACCAAAAGTGTGATTCGCTAATGAAGTTGGCATCCGCCCAACTTTGAGAATGTGGCTCTCAGCCTTCCTAATGCTACGGCCCTTCGCTACAGTGCCTCCGGATATGACTCTCACTATAAGATTATTCTGTTCCTCCCTTGTAGCTGTAATTTTGCTACTGTTATGAATCACAATATAAATATCCAGTGTGCAGGATATCTGATGTGCAACCCACGGGTTGAGAACCGCCACCCTAGTGTGATATACACAGTTTCGACCTAAGTTCAATGGGCCTAAACTAAGTCTTATGTCTCTGCGTACAAAGGAGGACTGGAATCAGAGGGAGCCAGGAGTAGTTTGACACAAAAGATCTATGTATCCATATGATAACTCTCCCCAACCCCAGTAACTCAGTATTCCTCAAAACATGTTGTGGGAGAGAGGGGGAGACTGTATGCATGCACTCCAAGATTGAAAAGTTTGTAAAGTATTGGGTTAATACTTTCAAGAAATTATTGAAACAATCAACACTATATAAATCATTCCAGGACTCCTCAGACCCTTTACAATTTATTTCAACTGAGATATCTCTTGAGAAAGGAGCTATTGCGCATAGAATTCCTGACTTACCTCACTACGTGTCTGTTTTGACTAATTCTCTTGCAGAATTAGTAGGCATGGAACCACTATTCCTCAAAACACGCGTTAGGGAATCTTGCTTTAACAGTAGGCAGCTATAGAAGGGTTTAGACAGAGGCCAGATGTGATGAGACTTGTGGGTTTACAGAGATCGCTTTGGCATCTAGGTGAGGAATGGGTTGTCCGGAAGGAAAAAAGACAGATAAGAGACTGATGCAACGGCCCAGGTGAGAGCTGACTGAACAATCTATCATTTCCCAACACTTACGCATGTGGCCTGCTACCAAGAAGAACAAGGCAAGAAAAGGGGGGAAAAAAAACCACAACCAGTGATCATTTATTTGTGAGTTTTTCTGGCAGCACTGACAGACACTTTGTGATCAAGATCATTCCTTTGAAGGAATTACCAAGGTGTATAGTTTGTTTGCGGCCTCTTTCCCCAGCCACGCCCCAGGACCTGCCACTTACTCTTGGCCTTGGCTTTTCTTTGCTTCTGAACACTGGTTTATCACTGCTTGAGGGTCCCTTGACTTGATACTGTTTTACTTTGACAGCGTTTACTTCCTAAAGCCTGCTTGAAGTCCTGACACTTCTTGTCTCCAGGCCCCCAAGCTCTACAGTACCCATGCTAGAAGCTGGGCTGCTGCTAGCTGCCACCTGCAGGTGAATTTCCTTTCCCTATACTGGGTTTGTAAGCCTCCTGGCTCTCCCAGCTCAGTCTCCAGTTTGTAGAGAACTCTAAACTCATCACTCTGGCTGAGGTGTGACCCTGATTTCCCAGGCCTGAGCATTTCCTGGGACCAGCCTGCCTCTGTTTCTTACTACCACACCAAACTGGCATTTCCTAATCACCAGCCACTCCCTTCTGCCTGAAGCCTCTCAGGTCACCACAGCTGTGCCAAAAACTTGGCTGAAAAGACAAAACTAAATGCTACCTGGGACTTTTCCCTAGGGGATTTCCGAGACTTCTTTATCCTTGCTTAAGGGCCTCTTTGGACCTAGTGATTCAGTTTTTCTAAAACATTTGCCCAGGGAGATAAAGGGTCTTGAAGGGGAGAACTTGTTCCACCCTGAACCTACTCCTTCCTTTTCACTTTGAAAGGATGCTTCTCTGTGTTTGGCCCTGAAGGAAGGAAGCAGGCAGGGCTTGGGTGTCTAAGGAAAGCTGGCTGGGACTGCAAACTGCAAACTCTGCGCAGAAAGGGTTTCCTCTCTCCTTCAGGCCCTTGGGACTGCGATTTTCATTCTTGTCATGTGGCTTCAAGGCACTCCCATCGTAGGACTGCTCAACCTTGTCCAGTTAACCTTGTTATTCCACGCAGAGCACATGCTGTCCCAGGAGGGGCCCAGCTGGGAGGGGCGCAGAGGTGCTAAGCCAGGAGATTCCAGGGAGAGCAGAGCCTGTTCACCAAGAGGGGTGCCTGGAACTGAGGTCTGTAACAGGCAAGTTCTGAGCAGTGCCAAGGGACCCAGCTGGAGCAGCCCAAGCAGGAATTACCTAGCAGAGACGCGGATACTGCTGCTGGGTGCTCTGGAATTGGAGCAGACATATATCAGCCTGACATCCTCCTTGCTACCCCTGCACTTCCTGGATGTGGGCTGGTCCTCTGCTGCGCCAAACTATGTGATCTCTTTTAGTGAGCTGGCAGGCACACACTAGGAGCTGGACTGAACAGTGTATGTCCCTGTTCAGTGGACCTCGCTATTTTACAACGCAACAATCAGCATACTTCTGTGAAAGCAGCCTGTCCCCTTTCCTGAATTCTTGAAGCAGTGTTCATTCAGGAACACATTTTAAGCTTTCTGGTCCTAATGAATGTCAGATCCATGTTAGGGAGAAGAAAAATCATGTAGGGTTTTGCTAGAGGAACAGTTAGTTAGTCTTCCCCTACGTGATAAAGATGTGTAGGCACCCTTAAAATACTCGCTCACAATTATTCTGCTTCTGAGAGACTTACTTGACTGTTAAGACCCAAGCCAGCTCTAGAAACATCTGAAGCTTCATGTTTCCATCTGGCCTGGGGGCTGCTGAGCGCACAAAATTTCTAGCCAAGGCAGATTTTTCTCTAGGAGAACATTTTTTTTTTCCTGCAGATTTGAGCTTGAGGAAAGCAACAACAATCAGTGTCAGGTACCTTTTTTCTGGGATTGTGGTTGTCTGTTTATTTTATGGCTTTAAGACATCAGATAAGGAGAGGAGGTTAATTTTCAAGAAGAAAATCACAGTTGATGGAAAGCAGGCTGGAGAGAAGTTGCCCAGTCACTCTGGGGTCTTCCGACAGTTCATTTTACCAAGTCACTGGACATCTGAGCTGAGTACCTGTCTAGCAACAGTATGAACTTCCAAATTACTTCCCAACCTAGAAGACCTTTTCACTTTAGGTTTCGATCAGCTCAAAATGTAGTACACTGTTGAAGGAGTGAATTAGATCAAACCCATGGATTTTGTGGTAGTTTTAAAGTTTTTAGAGTCCTTGAAGTCAAGCACCAGGATTTCCAAGGTCACAGTTAAAAACATACCCAAAAAGGGCTGAAGATACGGATGGGGTGGATGGGTAAAAGATGCTTCACAACCCTTGTTACATGATTTCCTCAGAACTCATTTAGGAACTAGACATAACTCATGTGTCAGTAAAACAAGCACAACCCAATGGGGTGAATACCCTAAGGCTCACCAGCCTGGCTCACACAGAAGGGAAGAGAGCTTGTCTTAAGCAAGGTGGAACCTGTAAACACCAGAAGTTATCCTCTGGCCTACACATGTGGGCATATGTCCCAGTTTGCTTGCTGTTGCTGTGATTAATAAATAATGTCATTCATTACTGTTCCTTCTCCTACCTGCCACCTGCATCCCAGGCATCCTTCCATTGAAAGGCTTGCAGCACAGGACATCCCCAGTCTCTAGTTGGGTTCACTTACAAAACCCAAACCCTTCTTAACTGCCTTGAAAAAAATCTCCTGGCAATAAATTAGGTCCCAAGGAACATTTTATGTCCCAAAGTTCTTCTTTCTAGATGCCAATGGTGTGAGCAGTTGCTAGTATAATTTGATATCTTATAGAAAATTTTCTTTCCAATAAACACCTCACAGTTGCAACATTTGTCACTAGGCAAATGCAACATGGGTCCTCCTGCCTCCTTGGCTTAACTCAGTGTGTTAGTGGACAGGAATGTGTACATGGGATGCCTTGATGAGCTGAACTGGAAAAACAGCAGATAAATGGAGTGAGGGAATATTTCATCCTATTTGTTGATTCAGTCTCACTGTGAATGCTCAAAGCACATGAAATGAGGGTCTTAGCACAAGGGTGCAGTTCCTACTGACATCAGCAGTCTCTTCCTAGGGTGTTCAATGGTCTAAGTGCAAAACTTACCTTAGACCATTTCTTCTCTGTTTTCCTTTTAAATGGTTCCAGGAGGAACAAAAGGGCAATTGCTGACACTTCACCCACCTCTGCCAAATTATAGGCCTAAACATATGTTTTATTTTTATTTTGTCCCTATGTGTCTTTGCTTTTTTTTAACCAAATTAAAAAAAAAAAAACAAATTAGTATTTTTTTATTAGTTTCTGGAAAATCCTGCTACCACGCATAAAAGATGAAAAACTAAAATGATTACTCTTTAGACAACTATACTGTGTATTACAGATGCTGTCAGGAAACCATTCACCAAATAATAAATAGATAACTAAATGTACAGGTATGTCTGAACATGTAAGCACAATAATCTAGACATCACAGTGAAAAATATAGAGAAGGATTTTAACAATACTCTAGAATTCTATGAATTTTAAAATCACCCCTAAATTAGCCACTTACAGCAGACAAGTGCTTAATGTGTTTATCTACAAAGATCCTTGGAAGAGCATTTCAGAGAGTGCCCATTGTATAACAGGATAACGGGGACAATACCTACTCTAATCATCCATGGTGACATAGCTATTTCTGTGGTTAAAGATTTCTTACAAACATTAATTGACTAATCTTCACAATAGTTCTGTGGGAGGCAAGCAGTGCTCTAATGGCTTCATTTTCCTGATGGAGACGCTGAATCAAGGAGAGATGAAGTGACATGCCAAAGACCACAAGAGACAAAGCACCAGAAAAAAGAATTAGAACATAGCAGGTTCTTCATCTCAGCCCTCATTATAAATCACAGGAGCAAGATAAAAACACATGATAGCAGATGTTATTTGACAAATAGGATCTCAAAAAAAAAAAAAAAAAAACCCTGAGACTTCTAATGTTGAGCAATCATAAAATTGCCAATAATAAATGTCTATCTTAAATAAATCACGTACTTTATCTCAAGTCCCTGCTGAAAATAAATTCCCCAAGCCAAAAAAAAAATCAGACATTGTTATGTGCCTGGCACAGACAGTCCTTATCCTGGAGGTACAGAGGTGGTTCTGAACAGGCACAGGTTCTTTTGCCTATGTTTTAACATAAGGACAGCCACCAGTTTTTCGAAGCAGTTCTCAACCTGTGAGTCGAGACCCTTGTGGAATGACCCTTACATGGGAGTCACATATCAGATATCCTGCATATTAGATATTTATGTTACAACTCATAACAGTAGCAAATTTAGAGTTATGAAGTCACAACAAAATAATTTTATGGCTAGGAGTCACCACACCATGAGAAACCTTAACAAAGTGTCTTGTAGCAAGGGAAAGATTAAGAACCACCATTTTAGAGGATACAAAGAACTCAAAAACACAACCAAGCAAGCAACCCCATTAATGAATATGCTAATGAAATGAACAGAAAGCTTTCAAAACAAAAATTCAAATGGCCAATAAACAAAAACAAAATATTCAACCCAATTAGCTAATATGGTTTGAATGTGAATGGTCCTACCCACCTCAATATTCAACCCAACTAGCTAATATGGTTTGAATGTGAACGGTCCCACCCACCTGAATTGTTTGACACTTACTTGTTTGAATACTTGGTCCCAGCTAGAGGACCTGTTTGGGAAGGTAGCGGAACCTTTGGGAAGTGGAGCTCTAGGAGTGATTTTGAGGTTTTATAGCCCAGCCTCAATTCTTGTTCATGCTGTGCTGTCTGACTGCAGATACAATGTGAGCAGCCAGCCTCCTGTCTGTGGCCACATCTCATTGGGCATGATGAAATGATACTCTTGAACTACATGTAAGACCTTTCTCCCTTAAATTGCCTCTTGCTGTGTCTTTCTTTGGTTAGAGCAACAGAAAAGCAACTAATCCGTTAGCCGTTAGAGAGACATAAGTCAAAACTACCTTGAGATCCCATCTTACCTTCGTCAGAGTGACAGTCAGTAAGATTAAGTAACAAATGGTTGAAAAGATGCAGATGAAAGAACCTCTGGTACTCTGCTGATGGGAATGCGAGTTCATCCAGCCACTATGGAAATCAATAAGGAGTTTCCTTGTCCTGCCTACAAGAAGTACTGCAGTAAAGGTAACACAGGAATTGTGGGAGTGACCAAGCCATGACTGGCCCAGCTTGAAGCCCATGTCATGAGGGGAACTCACTCTTGACATTGCCTGGAGGGCCAGAACACAGTGGCAGGGTAGCCCAGAGACCTAGAATAGAAAATGATTCCTAATAATATTCTGCTGTGCTCATAGATCAGAACCTACCCAACTGTCATCAGAGAGGCTTCTCCCAGCAACTAAAGGAAACAGATGCAGAATCTCACAGCCAGACATTAGGCAGAGCTCAGGGAATCCTATGGAAGAAGAGAGGAAGGATTGTAGGAGACAGATGGGTCAAAGATACCACAAGAAAACCCACAGAACCAACAAACTTCAGTTCACAGGGGCTCATGATGAATAAACAGACAATCTGGAAACCAACATGGGACTGACCTAGGCCTTCTACCTGTATGTTACAGTTGTGTAGCTTGGTCTTCTTGTGGAAGACCAAGGGCTGTCTCTGACTCTTTTGTCTGCTTTTAGGCCTCTTTCCTTCTACTAGGTTGCCTTGTCCAGCCTTAATATGAGGAGAGATGCCTAGGCTTACTGCAACTTGCTATGCCATGGCTGGTTAATACATAGGAAGCCTGCCCTTTCTTAAAGAGAGGCTGAGGAGGCATGGATGGGGGAAGGGCAGAGGCAAGGTTGGGGGAGGGTTTCTGGGTATTTACCCAAAGGGCACAGGGCCAACATATATATCACTGTTCATAATAGGTAAATTATAAAACTGCACTAAGTGTTCAACAACAACAGAGAAATGGACAAAAAAATGTGATTTTATATATATATACACAATTAGATTGTTTTTAGCCATAAGAACAAGCACAGAACTGTTGTTTTCAGAAGACACAAGAAGAGATAATTGTATTAAGTAAATTAAGCCATTCTCAGGAAAAATAAATATCACATTTTCTCTCAGCTGTGGGTCCTTGATTTCAAATAAGAACATAAAATTATTTGTGCATATATGACATGAAATTAGAGTCTTCAGGGCTATGGAAATGGTTAAGTCAGTAAAGAGCTTGCTACGCAACCAAGAAGGAGACCCAAGAGTTTGATTCCTATAACCCAATACAAATCTAGAAGCAGTGTAAATACTTGTAATCTATGTGCTAGGAGGTTGAAGACTGGAGGATTCGGGCAGTTTGCTGACCAGCCAGTCTTACTGAGTCAGTGAGCTCCATGGTCAGTGAGAGAGCCGCTCTCAAAAATCAAGATGGAAAATGACTGAAGAAGACACACGATGTCAACCTCATGCCTCTATACACACACACACACACACACACACACACAAACACACACACACACACACACACACACACACACTCTCAGGCACACACAGATGTGGCACGCACATGCACAAATGCGTACATACAAATGAACACACACAAGCAACTGTAGCTACACACAAAACAGCAAAACTGTCTACACTAACAAGGGAAGACTAGAGGAAGTAAGGGAAGCAGAGACAGTACGAGGAGCATATTCTCAACGTATATAGGTAAGGGGTTACTTAAAATGAAATTGATGTAACCTAAGCATGCAGTGTGTACAAAGGATAGAGAGGTATGTGGTGATGTCCTAGGCCTTCACATTCAGATACTATTTGCTGACTCACCTGGACAAAATTCCAAACTACACTTTCCTGCAGTATGCAATACAATAACTGGATATACAAGTTTATGCCTGGGAGCAATAGTTTATAGCATACAGAGCAGGTATGCAGTAGCCTATGCAGTCCAGGTCTATGGAAATACACTCTATGAAGTTTACATAATAAGGAAATTGTCTAGCAATACATTTTTTTAAATAATTATATTTTATTTAGCCCAATCTTTGCACATACTATAACTTTAAAAAAATATATCTGCTAAAGTATAGGCAAGGATGGGCAAGGTTACCCAGCTTATTCAGTGCTAGCTGGCTAAACCCAGCAATCGAAATTCAATTCCCTGCTCCCACAGCAAAAGGAGAGATGATTCCAAGAGCTGTTCTCTTAGCTCCACGTGTATGCTATGACATACATACATTTGCACTCATGTGCATACACGTTCAAGACAATGTCATTTAATTTAAACTTGGGTGAAAGGTCTACTTTTGATTAAGAAGTTTTACAAATAACATTTTGATTATCCCATCAGTTCTTCAATACTGGCGTGTAATCCTTTCCATAGTGTTGAAGGAACGGTAACACAGAGAGCTAAGCAATGATTTCCTAGCCTCACAGCTGGTCAGAGTTTCTGGAACTTTGTTTTTCTGAGTTCTCAATAAGTCATGTTGAATTTTTCAGCATGGCTATATCTTAAATATTAACAAGTATCTTACTGCCAGTGGGAGTCAAGAAACCCCTGTTATATGAGTGAGAAGGAACAGAGGCCCTGAGAAGATGGGAAGAGTTATGGGACCCAGTGCACAGAGAAACGAAGGCAACACGTTGTCTTTTGAATGATGCACAAATAACTAGAAAGAATAAGTTGCAATGTAATAATCATTGTTTCAAAGATTAGATCAGCCCCTACGACACAGGCACCAGACATAGGTTCTTTTCTGGACTACAGCAGCATCACACAGATACCCACCTACTGAAACTGAATCCATTTGTCTCATCATCTGAGAAGGGAGGAAAGAAACAGCAGTCCTGGTGAATGGATTCATGAGAAGCAGACCAAATCACCCAAAAGAGCAGGAACCAATATAATTTCTACCACTAAAATAAAGTTCTCATATTTCTTAGAAAGTATTTCCATTGTTAAGTGACTCATGGCTGTGTATATATAACGAGATTTTTTTCAAAAATCTTATGCAATTATGGAGGCCAAGAAGACCCTTGAGTTAGAGGTTCAGAAGAGACGTAAGCCTAGGAACCAAAAACACTGATGCTACAGGCTCTAGTCCAAGTCCTAGTTGAAGGTTGTAAGAGGTGATTCAGTAGAAGACACTGAAGAAGAAAGGAGGAGTTCCCTCTGTGTTGGTTCCACTTGTTTCTTTGTTTATCAGATAAACCGATGCCATTGGAAGGGTAAGTAGTTTTGCTCTGTCTACTAATCTAAGCATTAGCCTCATCTTGAAATACCTTAACGGTCGCAACCAAAGCACTGCTGGAGCAAATATCTAGGCATCCATGAACCAATCACATTGACAGAATTAATTCTGTCATTGCATATCACACATCTCTCTCCAAAGTTTCTACTTGCACCTGCCTGTTGTTCTACTCAGACAGCAACAGGCACCAGAAGTAAATAGTGCTAACAGTCACATTTTTGGGGTCTTATACATTATTTATTTTTCTAGTTTAACTAATACAATGTATAGGCACTGTTAGAAATGCTTTATGGATAACTCATTAATCTCCATGACAACGTCTAAGCTAACTGTTATTATCATTCCTGTTTTGAAGATGGGGAAACAAAGGCAAGGTGTGGGCTCCAGAGTCTCAACACCATCATGTGATGAGACTGCCTTAGTCAAGGGTACATAGTCATTGTGACCATGAAAGTGGACAGAAACAACCAGAGGGAAGAAGGCTTCCTTAGGCGAACAGGTTTCTGGTCTACCATGATGAGTAAGGCATGATGAACAGCCTCATGCAGGGAGCATTGAGTAGAGGTTGTTCATGAAATGACATGCCAAGAAGCAGACAGTGTGACAAGAAGGAGAATTTGGGTGGCCTGGCTCCTCTTAAAGGTTCTACAAAACCTCTCAAATGTTCTCTCAAGTAGCAATTGTTAAGCATACATGTCAATAAACAGCAGTGTTCAAATATGCATGTATGGGGAAGAGTTTGGATTCAAACACACCACACTCATCAAGTTGGCTTCGGAGCCCATGCTTCTACCCACTATACTATGATATCCTGAAACTCAGAGCAGAGAAGTTGGAGAAGGGTCTCAGAGATGCAAAAGTTAAAACACTGATACACTAAGCATAGAGCTGATAACCATACACAATTGCTCTGATGGTATACAGTTATCTCCATTGTACTTTCGTCTTGGCCAGGAAGAAATTTCCCAAATTGCATGGGGGCTGGATTTACAAAATAATTGTTCCATATTTTTAGAGTGAGATTAAAGAGCAGCAAGCCGCCCATTGCTCCAGTCACCATGGGTCTCACCAGTCACAACAGTGGGGTAAATAAACACTGGGCCTAGCAGACATGTCAAAGCAGTGTAGGGATCATACAGTGCCTCTGAGGACCCAGAGTTTCGCCCTAACTTTTCAGAGGGAAGTAAAAAACACCTAAGGGCTCATGCAGCCTTGCCATCTTACAAAGATGGATCCTGAGATGAGCCCATGCCAAGGATATTAGCAGGGAAGAACCCCTACATCTGGAAGACCAGATGTTCCAATGGTTCCTACCCCTTGATCACTGTAGTCTGGCTTACGGCCCCAGAACTAAGAGGCAAACCAGGAAAATGGACTGAATAAATGACCACCCAAGATGAATTCAAATGGAATATGAGTAAGTTTAAATTCAGGTAGAAAAAAAATGCTATTTTTTTTCCTCGCCTGGCTTTGTAGCACAAACTATACCTGTTTAGCTATAAAGAAGTAAGACCTGATGACCTTTGCACCTTTGCAGCCAGTTTCTATTTCTCTGCTCCCCATCTCTCCAACCCCTTCTCTTTCAAAGCCAAAGAAAAATTCTAAAACTATTTTGGGAAACAAAAATCACTATTAAACTGGGTATACAATTTCCAAACGGGACTCCGGCACAGAGCAAGCCTCCCTTCTCCAAGTGTGCTCCTTCTGCCTGTTTCTTGAAGACATCAGTCACATTAGCACAGACTAGGACTCACTAGACCTCATCATCAAAATGACTGAGTGTGGGTTAATGATGCTTGCCATCCATTCATTCAGACGAAGTTGCTCAATTTTGCTCCATTTGAGGCTAAGACGGAAAAGATTTAGGGTTTTGTGAAGTCAGGATCTAATTCAGCTTGGAGTCTAGTTACTACTCGAGCCAAATCTTTGAAGCTTTTCCACACAGTGGAACAAATATTGTGTTAAAGGACCAAAGGATGAAAAGTTCACTGCAAATAAACTCAGCTCCTGCAACCTAAAGGTAGTGACGGCTTGTGTAACTTCAGGCTGGACCAGGAAGCTCTACGTGCTGAGGTAGCATTTCTAGAAAGCTGAGCCCCCGCACTGCTGCTGAGAGAGCTCTTCGTGAGAGTAACAAGACAGAAACAAAAATCAAAAGGAAAATCAATTCTCTCAAAATTCATCATTAGATCCTAAGTTTCTCTGAAATAGTCTCAACGTTGTTTGTGATCCAAGAAGGCTTTTTTCTCTCAAGCGCTTAGCTTCAACTGGAGGTTTTCTTAACTACTGGTTTACAGAAAGTTAAATAAGAAAGAAGCCTTCCTTACCTGAGATTGTCACTGGGGGAAGCTAGGCTTCAAGTTGCCCACCAAGGCGACACACAACTGTGTTATTGTTCTACTATGAAAAAGAAGTCAGATCAGTTTGAGTTAAAAAAACAAAAAGAAAACAAAACCTTGCCTCACAGTAACTTTCTGGAGAAATGAAACACTAAGTACAAGCACCGTCTCTAAAGACGACTTAGAACATGACTAGAGAGATCAACCTTTTCGACAGACATATTTTCTGGAACACTTGGTTACTAAAAACAAATGCTACAAACCAAATAAAGTTGCTGATGTGTAAAACCCTCAGATTTGGTGAGCTTGCCTTTGGAAATGTATGTAGACTCCTCAATGCTATGCTAAACTGGCTGATTAAAGCAGCCCCAGAGCCGTCTTGAACTCAGTCTCTCTTACACCTTTCCAGAGAATCTATGTGTTACACAAGGCCCATCAGCCCTCAAGTTGACTTTATCAGCATTTGTTGCTTTAAATCATCCTTTTTACATTATTTATACTAGAATTTTTTATTCAATATTCAAAATGATAAAACATATACATTGAGCCACAAATAAGGGCATAATTCATCGCCATTTGAAGCATGCCTTGTAACACTTAAGTGGTTTATTAAACTTGTCTGCTCCTATATTAGATACATTCTATCCTTGACACCAAGATGTGTGTATGACACATTGATCATGTTTAAGATTCCTCTAAGTAACATAAACTATTTCATCTGGGAATTGCTAAGAGTTCCAGTCTAAAGCGAAAATACCTTCAGCATCCAAATATTTCTCCTAAATATGAGTCAGACTGAAGCTATCACATAGAGTTATTTAAGTTATTTAGGTGGTCTCAGCTCTATCCCTTGTGGACATAGTACCACAAAAAAAAATTGGAGTAACTTGCCATTCTTGGAACTGGCAGCCTCTGATCAAAGGAATGTGTAGTAAGCTTAGGGGGGCAGACTGACCCCTGCTTAAGAGGATCTCCGTCTCAGGTGAGACTGAGGGTATGTCTCTGTGGAAATCAAGCTGCCGTTTGACTTGAGGATGATAGGCATCTTCTGGGGCAGAGTCCCCATTTACTGATGCGTGGAAGAGATGTGTATTAGAGGTGAATAAAATGAAAGTGATTTTTGTCGGCACAGTGAAGGAAGTTGCAGTGTTCGGAGGAATAGTAAATGTCAAAGGTCATTTCTGTTGGAGAACGTAAGAACCAGAAGGAGAAAAGGAGGCGAATAAAACCACGGTCGAGAGCCAGCTGTGGAAGCGCACACTTACAACGCCAGTACCTGAGAGGAGTATATGGAACAAGTCTGTTTTACGAGGGAGACTCCATCTCAAAGCAAAGAAACAAACAGAACCCCACAACCTCCCCCAAAGTGTTTAGGTTCACTTTAGAACATTAATAAACACATGCCTTGTTTATTGCTTATCTTCCACTGTACCCCTCTGAGGTTTTCACAGAATGGATATTACAGTACTATTGTCTAACCTCTAACTGGTAAGTCGCATTTCTTAAATTATTCATGTAAGCAATATTAGCATGTACAGAGCCTGGGATGTTGACACTAATAGAAATCACCAGTATTTTATAACATGCCTAACAGGACACGGCAATTACAGATATGTCCAATGCTAGTTACACTCTTACTCTTTTGACATAATTGTACTTACTGGACCTGCTGCTAGACCTCCCTATTTAGAGCAGAGATAAAGAGCCATGCTTATAGCAATGCCCATACATTGATTTTGATATTTTGATACTTACACTTTAATAAGTCTCTCTCCGAATATTGTGTATCTCACTTCATTCTTGTAAGGCACACTTTAGCAACTGGCTGTCTCTGAATACTGTGTATCTGACTTTACTCTTTTAAGGCATGCTTTAGGTAAGGATGGAAGACATTGTTCTGTGGACCAGAGGTTTCAGTAAACTGGCCAGTGAGCTTGCTCTCCCCATGGCTCCCTACTGTAGTCAGTCACTGTGAAAAGAACAAAGGTTCTTCTGACTGGGCTGGAGAACAGATAGGACTCTCTTCTAGATGGAGCTACTTTGGGCTGTCTTCTGCAAATATGGTCAGTTTGGGAATTACAAGTGATTTAATGTCATCCGTTTGATTAGATTTTTGCTCACAGTGTCAAATAGAAGGGAGTCCTTACATCTCCTCTTCCCTTGATTGGAGCAAAATGAAAAACAACGTGAAGAGCCCAGGTCCCCTAGGGTCATTTCCCATGCGCATGCCCCAAGGATCTTAGGCAGCCATTAGAATTTTATGACACCAAGTTATTGGCTATATTTGTGGCAAAGGTACTGTGAAATAAGATAAGAAGCCTTGGCTGTAAATCTTGTCTCTCTGCTGTTAAAAATCAAACAGATTCAACCATCAGCTGGTTAGTATCTCCTTACATCTCACTAATCCTGAAACATTCAAAATGTGCTTTCTTACAGCCTCTGACAAATAATACTGCAGCTAACATTAAATTTTTTGGTTCCCTCTGGGATACTTTTATCCAGAGCTCAAGAATAGTCTAACCAATGACCAATGATTTAAAAAAAAATCTATGGCAATATTATAACTGGATACATCACCAGTTATGTTATTGAACATATACTGCCACTTTTCTTTGGTATATGCAGACAGCAGACATCTAACTCTCCCATGTGAGTGAGTACAGGGACATTGGAAGAGAGCACTGCATAGAACACCGTGACACCACATTTGGAAGTTAGACCCTACTTTTTCCTAAAGAACAAGCTTGTCTCCCATTACCATGTGTACTGCCTTGCAAACAGACAAGCCAGCAGTCCAGGCCTTGTGTTCTCCTCACAGCATGGTTTACTCTAAGGAAGGGAAGAGAATTCAACTAACGCTGTGAGAACTGACTTTAACTGGTGCCCATTTACCCAAAATGCCCTTTAAAGTGTCAGAGAGACAGTTCCATCTGTACTTACTTTGAACAAAGGGTCTGAGGCAGGGGACTTGAAAAAGCCCAAACCACCTTCCATCTTCCAGTTGCTGTCTTGAGCACAGCCAGTTGTAGGAGGGAGATTCTCATGAAAGGTGTTTCCTCCTCTGGTTTTCAATGTCACCTTTATTTTTTATCCTCAACTTGATCTACTTTATACAATGAAGCATAGAAAGACCGCAGTGAATATTTCATTCTACAGAAACAACCTCATGTTGAAAGAACCATCTGATAGTCCTCATGGAGTCCTTTCTTCTGGAACCGGCTGGAGAAAGAAAATGTTCCTTCCTGCTTATTCATGTATTCTGAGTACCAGAAAGAAAAACCCCAGATAACTAGCTTTTGGTAACAACACGTTCCTCTTCTTCTTCTATCATTCATTCACTCATTCATTCATTCATTCACTCATTCATTCACCAAATTAGCATCCATGTGAACAGGCACACTTGTTGCAGCTCTGCCTATTGAAAGGATTTTTTTTTCCTCTCTTGTCTTTCAAGTCACTGAATGTGACTATAAGCAGCTGTCACTCATTTTTGGCTTGCTCTCAAACACTAAATTAGATTTTTCCTTACCCCAGAGCTGGTTGTGTAGGACTTTCTCCACTCTTATAGCTATGAACATGAGAAGCAAGAAAGCAGGGCTTTTGTGACTCCTGTGAATTCAAGGGGTCTGGGCCATTGCTCACACAGCTCATCCAGGGTGTGTTCTTTCTATTCTCCAGTAGGTATTTGCTGTGATTGGTCCAGTTTGACTTCTTGAGTCAGTGAACCTGACAGAACAGCTAACATCTAGCAGCTCTGGATGCATACTCCATGGACTCTCATGGGTAAGTTTTTCTTTTCTACCAGGGCATTATTTGCAGGGGTAGTTTAGCAAAACTTGTATAATTCTCTGCTGTGGTTGTTATAACCTTGGTCCAGATTCTCAGGATCCTGTAATGCAAGTTTCCCACTGGGCCTTGTCACACTGACCGTTTAGTGATGTCTCCATGACCTAATGATCTTGGCAAGTGGTATGTCCTCTGGGCCCTTAATCTTCTAGTAAGACTTTGACTGGACATAAGATATCCATTTTAATATGAATAGCTCTCTCAGGCCTGTTCCTCCCCGAATTACCAATGCATGCCATGTCTACTGTCCCTCTCCTGTGCTTTTAAGGACCATGCTAGCAGCAGATATACCTATTCCCTGAAATTCCTGCCAACATCTTAAATCTTGTGTCTTGAAATCAAGGAATTCTGCCCTTGATTAAATGTTTACCAAATCAAATCTCGGGAGACTTTCCCTAGCCACTGCTGTATATGTTAGCTCGTTCATACAGACTCTTCAACGAGTAGTAATCTTCCTCTTTCTTTATCTTACTAGCATATCTCTAGCTGATTATGCTAAAATTTAACTCCAGTTATTTCCTGGGAATGTGACAGGGAGATGAAGGCTGCTTCCAAGACAGATACTTTTTGCCTTTCTGGGAAGAAGCCTGGCCACTGCTCCAGCCTGAGAAGCTTCCCCCACACCCCCACAGCTCCAGTCTCCAGAAGAAAGGCTCCACTTCTTACTACGAAAAAGTAGGCACCTTTACTGTCACTGAGGATGTGAGAAAGGATTCAGAGTTAATGTTCCGAAGGGGATTAACCCAAATGTCTCTGGCTATTGTTCCCATCCAATATTTGGGACCCAAGAAATCCTGATCTGAAAGGGCTGTGACTTCAGCCAACAGATGGCCTTAGCTGAGCCTTCTTAATTAAACATCTCTGAGTCCAAGCTGCTCCATCTATCAAATCTCCTATTCTGCCCATCTCAGTTATGACAGCTATTCCACTGAAGGAGATAAGAACTTCTCTGTTAGCTACTAAAAGAGGCCCCTGGCTCTCTGAGTCCCAGCCTTTAACTCCAGTGGCAACTCTTGGCCTCTGTTAACCCCACACAGGACATCAGGGAAGCTTGGCAGTAAGCAGTTGATGCCATCATGTATCTGGGCACGACTCCCTCTCTCCTAACATTTGTCGTAGTCAACAGGACATGCCTTGGTATGCCACTAGTAAACTGATTAGAAACTGAGCCACCACCTGGCCTAGAAACCCTGCATCCCAGTCACTACACAGGATGATCTTTCTATCACAGGGGGTGTCCGTGAAAGATGAAGGGAAGGAAGCTAAGATAACAGCAAGAGCCTTAGCTGTGCTACATGGCTTGTCTCCATGAGGGAGATGAAGGAAGGGAGGGTGGTTGGGTAAGAACCGCCTCAGCCTTCAGTGAGATTCATCCGAGTTGAGATGAAGCTCTTCATAGTTAAACAAGTAGTCTATTAATGAACTTTGTAGAGGGGACAGGAGAGATGGTTCAGTTCATAAAGTGCTTGCCTCACAACCATGAGGACCAGGGTACAAACCCCAGAACTCATGAAGAAAGCCAGACACGGTAGCAGGAGACAGAAACTCCTGTGCTGGGGAAATGGGGGATGAATCAGTGAAGGATCCTGAATCGAACTAAAACCAATTAAAATGTGATTGAACAAAACACACAACACTGATCTCTTTCCTCCACTTCTCATACACACACACACACACACACACACACACACACACACACACACCTTTGTATAATAAACAAGGAAGAAGCTGTCCTGCTAGCTTAAACAATGTGTTGTCATCAACATCACAGTCTATCTTGGCCTACTCATCTGGGGAGAATGACAGTCTATCCACACAGGCCACCTCAGTCATTAGGAAGAGCCATGTTTTCAGGACGTGCAGTCCAATGAGCCTGTACCAGTGCCCTCCCACCCCAGAGCTACATTCCTTTTTGTACTGGTCTCCTCTCATTTCCCCTCAGAATCTGTTCTAAGGAAAGGAGCTAAAGTTTGTATTTGTTGGTTTTGTTTTGTTTGTTTTGTTTTTTGGAGACATCTTACTACACAGCGTTGGCTGGCCTGAAATTTGCTTTGTAGACCAGGTTGACTTCAAACTCAGAAATCTTCCTGACTCTGCCTAAGTGCTAGGATTAATTTTAACTTTAATGACTCTAATGATGAAAGACTTACAGCTAAGCAAATGTGAATACCAGATGCCAGTAGGATAAAGATTCTATAATAGATTTTTCTGACACAGAGACAGTATGTGGTGACGACAGATAGCTATTTGAAGCAGAAAAAAGAGCCCTTTCATCACACCCTGCAACTGCTCTTTAACCTGTGGTGACACTCTGCACTCTTAGGGAAGGCAGATAACTCCACAATCTAATCACATTTTCTCCTAGAAGATGTAAACTTTCAAACTAGGAAAGAGATCCAGTGGAGACTATGTTCATCCACAGAAAGCAGAGCTCCTCATTTTTGAATGTTTATGAAAATGAAGCAAAACCAAGAGCTCTAAGATGTCATCTCTCTGAAGGTGCTGAGCCAGCTCTTTACCTAGCCAGCTGTCACCTCTGCTGGTACCAGCAACAAGAACCCTACAATGTGTGTCTTTTATTGCAGCGTTTACCATTTAATTCATATCAAGACAAAAGTTGCTACTCACACTGCTATTCGTGGATATGATACGTCGTGCTTTAATTAGTCTTCTTTCTCCAAGACAGGCATTCCTAAGGGCTGAACTCTAATTTGTATTTTTGTTTCCAGGGTTCAGGTTAATGGCCAGCATAGAGGTACTTAGCAAGTATTTATTAAATATTTGAATGAAAGATTAGTATAGAGACAGACATCTCAGATCTTGCCCTCTTGACCAAAATACAATTAGCCTATGCATCAGACTGGGCAAAGAGTTAATTCAGATTGCTCCTTGATGCTGCCAGTCTCTTTAATCCATCACCATGTCTCTTCTTTATTTTCTACTTGGTAGGATTGGCTTCGTGTTAGGTAATACATATGTAATAAAAACTCTAATTACCGGTTAGACTCGTCTGTTTATTATGATACTACTCTTTTATTAAAACTAGATTTCACTCCACCACGAACTCAGCTATAAAATAGAGCTCTTTTGCTTCCCACCAATTCTATTGGCGCTCCTTTTTAATTCAAATACTGCTCTGGGATCAACAACGCAATAAGACGTAATTATGTTTTAAGATCCATGAACTGGGTGTGAAAATGCGTGTATTTTCTCTCTGGGTAGTTGCTCCAGGAGATACACTGAGAAGTGTATTTTTATCTTGATGTATGGGGATTTACAAAGGAACAGACCCCTCAGAGTTGGAAGCAGTATTTTGTAGAAATACCGGAACAAATACCACCCGTCACCACTCGATTATGTTCACAACGTACTCCATTATCATCAGTATGTGAGCATAAATCCTCATAAGAAACCTCCCAGTATTAAAAACCATAATTATAACATGTATTTATTCCAAACATATGTACCACCATTTCAAACTACCCACCAGCTGAATATATTTTGCAGCTTTCAAAATTTGACTAGCGCGAAGATGGCTTTTATAAATGTGATTTATGACAATTTAGGTGCAGAAAACCATCGTAATTACAAGTACTGTAAATGTTTTCTCTCTGCTTAAGTAGCCTCACTGAGGAGGACAACGTTCATTTCCTGTGGGCTGGGCCCTTTGGCTCCAGCCTTCTCCACAGCCAACAGGCTGCTGTGTTCCCAGCTCAGCCTCACCAGTGAAAGATTAACAAAACTTTTCAGCGCTCGGTTTGCTTTTCCCTCTGGAGCTATCCGTTTTCCCATCGCCAAAGAGGGCAGCCTCTCCTAACATATGTTGGAAATTGTTGTTCGACTTCACAGAGTACACAAACACAAGACTTTTCTCCGTTCTCAGTGCCAGAGCAGACGTTTCAATGGAATATTTCATTCTAATGCAGAGCCTGTGTGCCAGAAGAGAGGCTTTGCAAATGAAATTCAGGAGGGCTTTTTTTTTTTCTCTTTTAACTTTGTGGTATCTGGGGTTTCTAAAAAGCACAAGAGACCCGGCTTTCAGTATAAAAAGTTTAAACTTTTAACCTACCTGGGTTTGAACAGGATAATAAATTGTCAAGTAATGATTCTTTGCCAAATGTTAATAATGTTCATGAAAAGTAAAACCGGAGAGTCGTGGAGAAGGCTGTGATACTCTGTACCTTTCTAGCACCTTCCATCTCATTAACTTCCCACTGGTGCCCCCCTCCCCTCACCCCACCTCTCCCCCACAAACACCCTGCAGGCATCTCCACACCAGGGGAAAGTCAAGCCTTGAGGAAAGGAACTAAGACTTCCCTAAGGTTACTAAGGGAGTGAAAATGCAGAATCTCCAGTTTACAGTTACTGCTGTAGCCCCTAAAGCTCCCAAGGCCACTTGGTAAATTATACTGTCAACAGCACTCTCTTTTCTCTCTTTCTCTTCTGTAAGTATATAGTTAGTAGTTTAAAAACTGGCTTGGGGTTGGGGGGGGGAACCTTAGCTGCCAAGTATCTTGCTTACGTACAGTCAATTATTTCTAAAGGACGATTTAAAGATCTGTAGTTCAGCATCTTGAGGCCAACAGACATACCACAAGCTGAAGTTCACTCTCGGTAAACCTCCGACTTTAAAGGAAAGTTAAATGTTTGGATTTATTAACACTGCATATTAATTAGCAAGTTTTTATTTTATTAACAAGTAATATAGAAGGGGAGTCTGGATGTTTAAAATATAATCCAATTGCTGCTCTATCTCAGTTTATACCAGCTCCTACACTATCCCATAAGTGAGCACAGAGGGCTTTATGTACAGGCATTGATGGAAACTCACCATATAGATGCTATTTACAGAGAACAAGACCTGGGTCGGCATGCATGCTTGCGTGCAGGCTTTCCTTTCCTGCCAGCTTAGGGCTCTGAACGCCAGCTCAGCCAGCTCTGTGAACCAAATCTTGGCCACCAGTGGAGGAACTTGCGTTTCTTACAGTCAGATTGTCCTGGCATCCTATTACTCCGTAACATTTTTACTCCACAAATATTTCCTTGCTATTGTTCTACAGTCAAAGGTCCATGCCTCCAGAACCGATAGAAAAGCAGGAATAACACAGAAAATAACAGGCACTGAGAAAAAAACAGCAGCCACAGCATATGGAGTGAGGGAGAAAAAGAGAGAAAACAGACTGTAGTCTGAGCCTGATGTAGTCCGAAATTTGCAGTTTCTTGAAGGAAGCTCTTTGCAGTAAGTGCAGCACGGAGGATGCAAGTCACAAGCATCCTTGGCTGTTGCCTTTATGGAAATTCAGATGCCAAATATTTGGGGGGCTGAACTCAGACATAAAAGCCCATTAAAAAAAAAAAAAAAACTTCTGCCTTTTATTTTGCTGTGATCAAAAATATTTTACCAGTCCTTCCTTATTTTTATTGTGAACGCACCTCTACTTAGAAATAACAACTTGGACTGATGATGACGTGCGGACTGTAGGTCAAAGGTTATGATCTTAGAGACAAAGAGAAAGCAGCCCTGAGGAGGTTTTGCTAACAAAGCTGTATGTCACCAATGCACTTTCACAGAGAACAAGTGTGAACCATATTTTTTCAGCTCAGTAAGCCGTAGTGAACATTGATATAGGCTTAATTTCTTACAGAGTATAAACCGTAATAGCTATTCCAGTTGATACATCAGGATTAAGTCGTTTCTCATTATTTCTTTCTGTATGGTCTCCTTGGATTTCAATTTCTCTGCTGATTTATGACAAAGTCTTGAACCATTCTAAATTTTCTTAAAAGTATATATATTTTTCCTCCATGTAAACTTGAGATAGTTATTCTCATAGGCTAAAAGAAGTCTCTACTATCTGTGAATGAAGTTTAAAGGCAAAAAAAAAAAAAAAACAAAAAAAACAAAAAACAAAAAAAACAAAAAAACATGCAGCCAAACTCAACAGGTTTCATTCAGAGGTGTAAACACGGCTATGTTCATACAGTCAATCAGACAACCTCTAAAGTCTATAGAGGAATGAGGGCAGACAGGAAAACTGCACCTGAATGAAGAGTCGTCACAAACAAGCTGTCATACAGAAAGGCGAAATGGCATGTAGTCTGATCACGCCCTACAGTGGGCAATGCTAACTGTATATGCTCACTTTTCTATTTGTTAATTCTCCCTCTCCTTTAGCTCCCACGCTTACTCTGAAACATTTGTTCAAAGTTCTGTGCAGGATGAAATGCCCATATGTAGACTGCTGTCTTCTAGGGGTAGAGGAATTCAGGAGACACACTGAAGACATCATGCAGGACTTCTTTCTGCACCATCCCACTCACCTTCCACATCGGTTCATTCTGAACCAGCCAAATCCTGCCATTGACTTAGGGCTCTACTCTCCCTCTCACTTACCCCACCAGAATCCTCATGGCATTATGGGCAATGTTTGGATGAGAAACAAGGTCCTTTGGAGGACAGTCTCCACTCAAGCCAGAACAGTAACCCTGGCTGAAGTCTACTGCTTGTAGTATCGTCTTTCAGACTTCTATGGAACAGAGGAGACAGTCTGTAAAGAGCTTGTTGCACAAACATGAAGAATCAAGTTCAATTACCAGAACCCATGTAAAAATAGTCTTGTATATACTGTACACTAGGTCCCTCCACACTAAAATGGCCAAAGACAAGCAGGTTCCTGGGGCTGATTGGCCACAGCTTAGAAGAGTTGGCATGTTCCAAGATAAGTGAGAGACCGTTTCTCAAAAAAAAAAAAAACACAAAAAAACAAAAAAAAAAACAAGGTAGACAGAACCTGAGGAACTACATATACACACAGGAGCACATACATGTACCCACATATTTAATATACACACAATACATCTGTACACACAGAGAGACTTCTCCTTAATTAATATATACAAATATATTATTGATACATACTAATAATTCACTATTTTTGAATTGTATATTTGTGTGTGTGCTGTGTGCTGTTTGGGTGTGCATGGGTGCACAGATTTATGCCACAGCTCCAGTGTTGATCTCAGAGGACAACTTGCAGGAATAGGTTCTTTTTTCTACCATGTAGGTCTCATGGATCACACACAGGTTGAAAGTTGTCAGGCATGGCAGCAACTATCTTTACTTCTTCCACCATCTCATCAGCTCCAACAACTTAGACCCTTTTTCCAGTTTCACAGTTTTCTAGATAGATGAATGAATACAAATGAAATCCATGGTCTGGTGTAGGGGCCCAAGCCTGTAGTTCTAACTGCCCAACTAATTAGGAGGCAGAGGTGGAGGAGAATCTGTGAGCCTAGAAGTTGAAGGCCAGCCTTCACAAGTAGGAACGATGATCCGAGTACCTCATGAGGGAGTCTAGCTTGTTCTCTTAAGTTTTAAAAGGGATTTATTCATATTTATATTTATTTTATATTTATTTATATTGTATATATGTGTGTACATATGTGCCTGGTGAGGATGGAGGCCACACTAGAGCGTCAGATCCCTTGGAGGTGGAGTTACAGGTGATTGTTAGCTGCTGGATGTGGGATCTAGGAACTGAACTTGAGTCCTCCAGGAGAAATGCATATCAAACAAAGACACAAATAAATCCACAGATGGCTTCTTAATGGGGGTGGGGATTAGGAGGGTAGGGTGGAAGTAAGCCAAGTGGAAATGAACTCTCTCTTCCCTTGTTCTGTAATTAAAATGTTACTGAATGTCACCGTCTTTGGCCCTGAGCTACACATTCAGGGAGCAATAGAGACAAATAAATTTGTTCCCTGTCCTCAACAAACTAAGAGGCTAAGAGAGAGAAGGTGTGTGATAAAAAGGAAAATCTCTGATTGAATATAAAAGTAAATATTGAGAGAGTTGTTTTGATGCTTGTGACCAGGATAAATGACTGACTATTCAGGGAACCCAATAGATATACTTATTAAAGGAAATCACACAAATTTATTTATACATAGAGAAAAAGCTCAGTATGACAATGAAGACTCTTGTGAGAGCCCACACCCTAATCACAGAAGACCTCCACGAGGAACAGTTTTTGAAGCCCACTCTAAAGGGTGGAGAAAAACTCTAGGCAGAGGTGCAGCATTCTTACCCATCCTGAGCCTAGAAGAATGGAGTACATCCAGTCACAGAAAGAGAGAGACCAGAGTACTCAGAATCAAGGAGAACCATGAGATGCCCCATGGAGAAGGAAGGAGGTGAGAGATAGGGCCCTAGGCATATGGTCACTACAGCCCCAGGCTTCTGTGACTGTCAGCTTCCTGGCTTGAGCACTGGTTCACATGTGTTTACCCTGACACTCCAGGTTGACAGACAACTTCCATTTTCAGCTCACATCTCTGTAGACAAAAATCCAGCATGGCTCATCTGGAATGCCTCTCCCCAGGGTCTCATAAGACCAGAACCATGGCGACAGCTTTCTGGGGACTATACATCTGAGATTCCTGTCTTTTTGTCTGCCAGCTGGATTTTCACACCCCCTCCTCTAGGTTTCCTCACTTGCCCTCACATGTCTCTGTCCAGCTTTAAGGCCGCCGTGGTGTGAAGTCTTTCTCCCACTTTGCATTTTCATGATTGCTTTTGCAAACAGTCAGAGGAAACGGTCATGTTTGAAGGACTTGTGTAACTACATGTGTCCCACTTGGAAAAATCTCCCTTTACATTTGCAAAGTTCCTGTTACCACAAAATGGACTCCATGTTTTGTTTGTTTCATTTTTGTATGTTTTGTTTGTTTCTTTTGATTTTCATTTTTTGTTTGCTTATTTATGAGGAAGAGGGATCATAAATTTGGGTGGGCAAGGGGGGGAGGAAGTGGAGAGGATCCGGGTTGAATTGGGAGAAGGGAAGGGATATGATCATAATATATTGCGTCAAAGAAAAATTTAAATGAAATTTCTGTTTTATGTTTTCCAGTTTGCTTCTCTGTTACTGTGGTAAATGCCATGACCAGAAACAACTTGGGAGGAATGGGTTTATTTACCTTGTATTTTCATGTCATAATCCATCATTCAAGGAAGTCAGGATAGGGACTCAAGCAGAAACAGACTCAGGGGCCATGGAAGAGAATTGCTTACTGACTAGCTTTCAGCTATCTTTCTTATATCTCCCAGGACCATCTGCTCAAGGGTGGCACTGCCCATAGTGGCTAGATCCTCCAAATCAATCATTAATCAAGAACACGCCCCCACAGGCTTGCCTACAAGCGGTCTGATGGAGGCGATCCCTCAATTAAGGTTCTCTCTTCCCAGATAACTCTAGCTTGTGTCAAGTTGACAAAAAACTAACCAGCACACCATGTGATATATCACAATCCTGGGAGTAACACTAGAGAGCAAAGGTCAGAAGCCATCTAAAAATCTGTCTTAACACAGGGGTCTGGAGATAGACTGAGCTGCAAATGCTGACAGGACTATTAACTGTCTCAGGATCTGGAGCATGTTAAACAGACATCCTCATCACTAACAGAACAACAATGACAGAAGTGCTCAGGACACATTTGCTGCCCCTCCTGAAATAATGTCTGCGGAGTGCCCGGTAGATCATGGATTGCTTCAGAGCTTAACAAACATTAATTATTATGTTGGGAAGAATTGTTAGGCTATTTTCTATAAACAAAGAAGTAATTTTGTGTGGGCTTTGTATTCAATTTAAAGATGGAATGTAGCTATTGGAGGGATAATAAGAGTCAGGGGTACATGAATGTACCTTTTAAACCCTACCAGTAATCTCTCCTTACTAGTAAGTGGGCTCATGTTTTACACTGAGATAGGAAGGTTTTCTAAGATAACATATATCTGCAAAAATGAGAGACTGAAAGCACAATAACCAGAGGAGAGTCCTATCTGCTCTCCGCCGTTCCAGTCTGCCTGCAACCTCTACTGCTGATGCTCAGACATCTTTTGGCAAGTGTCTCTATGCCACGATTTCCTTATCAGACAATAAATACAATACTGAACCTGTAGGAATTAGTGTGAGGATTTCAAAAGCAGTAACTGTAACATGATTAACTGTAAAGTACTTGAAACAGGTACCTGGCTCATAGCTTGCACTCAATCAATGTCAGCTGTTATTATATAGAAAGAGAAACAGGCCTAACCTCAGATATTAATGTCAGGCCCTCCTCTGCACATGGCTTTCACAGACATGATCACAGTCTTCTGAGAGTTCTAGGTTTGCCAGCTTCCTAAGTAGCACTAATGAGGTCTTGCCTAGATACAGCCTGCAATTTCTGCAGTGAATCTGGTTTATCGAGCGTATTTCATCTGTTTGATGGAAGCACAAACTGAATTTGGGATGCTGTTCTATATTTTTAAAGTTGAAGATGGTAGGCTTTTGTTATAGGCATTATGTCCTTTCTTTTCCTCAAATCTCCAGGAAAAGGCTTTGCCAAAGTTGCTAATCCTTTAACTACTTAATTGCAGTCAGCTCCCCTCATACAGAGTACTGTAAGGTTCACAAGCACATTTCTAGAATTCTTGCTGAATCCATCCACTCAGTGGCGGAGGAAGAAAGGACAACCCTCAAAGGGAGGAGTGTCCTGGGTCATAATGAACCCCTTTCCTACCCACAATATGGCTTCTAAGGAAGCCCAGAGGACATGAAAGAGGTGGGGAAAGAAAGAAGGAAGCAGAATACAGGACGGTTGTCAACTAAAAAGCACCTCCCATCCTAAATCTCAAAGCCAAGTCCTTGAAGGAGATCAAGAATAGAAATAATGCCACAGAAGCACAAAGCTGAGACCAGGAAAATGTAGGAACTGGAACAGCGTGGGCAAGTCTGACCAAATAGAATTGAGAAGCAAGATCTGTCCCATAGGGGATGATAGTGGGAAGACTTGATACCAGTGACCCCTCAGCTCTGCACAGAGGCTGAGTGGAGACTCAGAGGGCTCAGCCATCCTTCAAACATATTGATTAGAGAGACTGACTCAAGAGTCTGGTGCTGGAGAGAACTACCGGAGAGCCAGACTGTAGGGAAAAGCACATCTCGTGTTCCAGTCAGCTGCATACTTTATTTTCGTGGAAAGGACCACAAGTCACTGAGGAAATCTGGCAAAATGAAGAAACAACATTAAGTAGACAGAATGAAAGGCCCCACAAAAGTCAGTTAATAGGAAATGAGGAACTACTGGGATTAGTGTCCTCTGCGATCTGTATAAAAAGAGACTGCTATTTTTTAAAAGCCAGATAAAAAGTTTTAAAGTACCAAAGAGACCAAAGAGTAGAGTGGACATATTTGATATCTCAACCAATTGGAAAAGAAGAGGATAGAACTGGTTTAGGGATGAGTGGAAAAGAAGCACCAGTAGGTGTGTCAGTGACCTAGTGGGTGTGCCAGTGGAGCAGGGGCTTCTGAGACATGAAACAGATGCCCCCGAGGAGAAAAATAAAACAGGGGGGAAGAAATAGTACAAATCAAAACAAGAGTTAAAGGTCATCTCCATGACCTGAAGAAGAGATGGAGATTTATGACTACCAAGATCGGACTGTCACCAGTGAGACATAGCTAACACCTTGTCTGAAGACACTACCTGTCTTAGCTAGGGTTTTACTGCTGTGAACAGAAACCATGACCAAGGTAACTCTTATAAGGACAACATTTAATTGGGACTGGCTTACAGGTTCAGAGGTTCAGTCCATTATCATCAAGGTAGGAGCATAGCAGCATCCAGGCAGGCATGGTACTGGAGGAGCTGAGTGTTCTACATCTTCATCTGAAGGCTGCTAGCAGAATACTGACTTTCAGGTAGCTAGGGTGAGGGTTTTAAGACCACACCCACAGTGACACACCTACTCCGACAAGACCACATCTTATAATAGTGCCACTCCCTGGGCCAAGCATGTACAAACCATGCCATTAGCAGTTTGAGCATAAAGAGAAAAGCAGAGGGGCTGTTGCCTGAAAATGTAACGAGCTCCCTAATAAGAATAGCTTTTGTTTGAAAAGAAAACGCAAGATCCTCCATGATTCTAAGACTCTTATAAATTAAACATGGGAGATAGTTTTAAGGAAGCCAAGTGTTTGTTTGGAAGCATAGTTTACTGAAGTTAAGCGGTTCCATTTATTTCTTCTTATTAAATTCCAATAAATGTAAAATTGCATTTAAAGTTGATGATAGGCTAAGGAATCATTAGAGTTTGGGATGCCATAGTCACAGTGGGAGCATCCAGAGTTGAAGAATGGACCAGTGGAGCAGAGAAAGGGAGGCCATACATGAAAGCAATCTGCCTCCGTGGTGATTTGAGGGCAGCATGTGAGGCTCTGGGTATCCCCCTGGAATATCTCTTCATTGAGTGAAGCTCACTACGGGTTATAAATTCCATGATGTTAAACACGGGCAATTCTAAGTGTTTGCCTTTTGAAATATAAATATTGTACTGTACTGCTGGCAGGATTAATGCGTTAAATCCCTCACACCTTAGCTAGATGCTTGTCCTCAGCAATAGAAAACTGTCCTCAAATTCCACTCAACATCGTAGTCACCATGGGAACTTAAAACACATATACACATTCACATGGCCCCCAGTAGACATATAAAAGAGAAGGTAACATTACAGTAAAGCAGAAAAGTGTTGGATCGGAGAGCTTTGGGTAAAGTTATTCTTCTACCTCTAATGAAACTAACTCACCTAAGTTTCTTGTACTTTGCTTCCTTCTAAACCTAGGACAGTGGTACCAGTCCTGCAGAAATCAAGAGGATTTAAAAAGATGAGGACAATATGATGTCTGGTACTCACTAGCTGCTCAAGGAGCAGTAATGTACCTCCTAATTTTATTTAGAGATGCATCAGAAAACTCTCAGAGCATCCACTGTTCATACCGTCTTCTGTGTAAAATTACTCTAAATACTCAGCCAAGATTCTCAGACTGCATCAGCAATCGTCAATCTTCTTGCTGGCCACTCCTTCGATGACATTAACTGCTAATCCTTACTCTTCTAAAAGCTGTAGCCGCTTGAAGTGGTAAGTGTCTTTGTTCCAATGTGTCATGGTTACAGAAGGACTCAACCCCAGGCTCACAAGGGCTGCTCCTTTTGAAGTTTATCCAGAGAAAGAAAAACCACACCCAAAGAAGAGTGCTCCAATTTAGTCATGCCCCGAGGATAAATAAGCCAAATCTGGGGTAAGGCACAGTGGGAACAAGAAATTCAAAAACCAGTGAATGAAAACATATTAAACCACATCCACTCCCATCTTGCAGAACCAGCCATTGAGATTTTTTTTAAACAATTATTTTCTAGAAAAGTATTATGGCTGGATAAGATGAGCTGAATGAACTAGTCCAGAAGAAGGGCTTTATATATGAGGTGGGCATCCTCCAGATACATGCAAGCTACAGCCTTGTCTTCCTCATTAGCTCTTCTGATTGTCCATTGTCTTCATGGGGTTTATCTGTGCTCCAGAGTAAGTAGCTGATGTTACAGTCTGTGAGCATTACTCTTCTAAGTAGCTCTAATCTACTAACCAGGCTCCTCTTTTTAAAGACTTTGCGATATTAGCGAGAAGCAGTTAGTGGGTAGCATTCGGTGGCCTTTTCCACAGTACACAGGTTCATCTGCTTTTCCAAGGAGCTCTGATTTGGAATGGCAGTTTATTTCTCTCTGAGAAGTATCTTCCAATCCTCCCTGGGAATGATGGTGGGGTACAGCAGTACAGTGCATGCTTAGCTTGCCCAGGCCTTGTAAGAGAAAAATAACATTAACATATATACACATTGACCTGCTGGTGATTCAGGCTTTTACATAGTCCCAGCCATTCAGGAGGCTGAGGCAAGAAAGTCACAATTTCAAGGGCGGGCTGGGTCATAAAATGAGTTCAGGGGCAGTTTGGACAATTCAGTGAGATCCTGCTTCAAAATAAAAAGTAAAATTGAGTCCTGAGAGTGTGACTCACTGATAGAACGCTGACTGCACACGTGAAGGTCTGGGTTCAACAGCCAGCTCTATAGAGCAAAAGCCCTTAAGGTAAATATAAGTTTTCCAAAACTGACCCCAGTACACATACCATTTTTTTAGTGTTCACTTTAATGTAATCTTTAAATTCCATAAATATAACAACCACTCAGAAATACACTTTGTAACATTCTGTAAGGGCTTTCTACAACCACAGTGTCTTGTTTAACAACATTAGCTATACAAGCCCGAGATGCTTGTCGAGGAGGAGCTGTTGCCGCTGGGTTCTTACCTGGATCAAGTGGACAGGGTTGGGGAAAGTCTTCCTAATGGAGGAAAGAGTATTTGCAAGATACCAAGCAAGATGCCAGCACGCACTATGACCTGTGCCAAGGAGAGTGGAGCTTGTGGATGAGGAAGCAGAGCCTTCGCAAGAGTAGTAGAGTCCTGTGAGGAAGGAAGCCCATAGTATAGTCAAGGCAGGTAACAGACAAATGAACAGGAGCTGGATACAATTTAAAAAGACTGTAGAGAGCCCAGAAGCCAGTGTTATTCAGGTTTTGTTTTGGTTTTCATCCTTTCTTTTTTGAATTAGTTAGTTCTTCATGGACCTCTGGGCATTATTATTTTGTATTTTTTTAATATTCCATAAAATCCTCCTATTGATCTTTATTTGTGTTCACCTGTTATCTTTGGTCCAACCCTAGCTGTTCTGGGGTATGTGAACTACTTTAGCAAACCAATGTAAGCTGAAAGGAAGAGTTCAAGTCAAGTGACCTCTAACATCAGTTTCAAAGATGCTTGGTACTCTTCTTGTATCTATAGGTAGTTATTATATCTCTAAACTCATTTTTGTTATTTTATTGTAGTGAAATATATACAACCCAGTATTTACCATCTGGAGATTTTAGTATACGATTTTGTAGTGTTGAGTATCCACATCGATATATTTTTAGATCCATAGTGACTCCCAGAAATTGTCCACCTTGCAGAACCGCAGAACTTTACCCACTAAACATAAACCCCGTATTCTATCGCCTAACCGACCTGCTGGCTACCAGCATTCTACTTTCTGTATCCACAAATCTGAACAAACTAGGTAGCCCACATAAACGGAATAATATAATATCTCTCTTTAAGATTGGGTTGTCAAGATTCAACCAAGCTTTAGCATATATTAATTTTTCCATTTTAAGACCGAAGAATATTCCATTGTGTATATAAGCTACATTTGAAAAATGTTTCATTTTAATTTATGTATATGTCAGGATGCGCTGGATGAAATATCTGTGAAGAAGGGCCTTACATATGAGACAGGCAATCCCCAAATAAATTCAAGCTGCAACCCTGTCTTCTTTACGGGTCCTTGCTCTTCTGATCTTCCACTAGCTCCATGGGGTTCCACTGTACTCCAGAACCAATGCAGTCTACAAAATCACTCTTTTAAATGGCTCTAGCCGGATGCATTGTTCTAATGCACTGCCAATAGAAATGTAAAATGGTTCGACCGCTTTAGTGTGGCAGTTCCCTAAGACAATAAACATGTCCATTATGTGATCTGATTGTTCTGCTTCTAGGTAAGCAGTCAAGAGATCTGAAGGCATATGTTTTCATGCACATTCAAGATCTTGAATACAGATCAAAAACTGTTTTTGTGGTCAAAAACTGGGGGGGGAAGAACATCCACCAACATCTGGATGGATACACAAATTCCACCAACATCTGGATGGATGCACACATATATGAACACTATGAACACTACGGTTTATCCACAGAGTGAAATAATTATTCAGCTTTATAAAGAAAACTACTGATACATCCTATATGAAGGCTGCATTACAAAATAATGATTGCTAGTGAAAAAAACCAGGCTGAAAAAAAAAAGTGTGTGTGATTCTGTTTCTATACCATTCAGACAACAGAGTCTCATGCCTAGTAGTGGATGATAAAGACACATAGTGAAAGGAAAGGAGGACCACAGTGCGGTCTAATAAACAACAAAGGTCATAGCCATGCTAATTGTCTTTATGTGCCAATGCTGTCACAAATGTCTGATCATTCCAAACTTCATAAAAATTTAAACTTCATATATATATATATATATATATATATATAATCGCATATAAATTATATCTTAATAAAGCTTAATAAAGCTTCTAAAATTATATTTCTGGCCAATAATAAGTATGAAATAACTATTAACATGTGCTACAAATATATATTATTGAGTAAAAGCATTTGGATAAGTAGCATTGAGTGGGTCTATCGCTTCTCATCTTGATTATGAAAAGTCAGAGCATTAAGAATTCCCTTTATTGGAGTTGGACTGGGGATGGACACCGTAGAGTATAAATGATGTTCAAGTGACTGTGGTCCCAGGAGGATGGCCAAGAGAAGTAACTTGTCAAAGGTCAACACTAACTGGAAGTATTACAGTTTCTATCTGAAATTCCCCCACCCCACCAAGGGTCAGGTGCTGAAGGCATAAAGCAAGTGTGTTCACAGGTTGGGTTTTTTTTGATTGGTTCCAGGGAACTCTACTCTTACCACTGGATCCCATCATAATGAGTACTTAGAGTTTGTAGGGTCTTTAAGCAATGGACCTAGCTGAAGAAAGCAAGTCACCTGTGCCCTTAAAGGGTATTTTTTTGTCCCTCCTCCTTCATGCTCTTTCTCTTTCTGCTTCTTGGCTCCTAAGAGATGAGCACCAAGCACAGACATGGTTAAGATTCTCACAAGCAAACTAGTTTACCACATAACTCCACTTGGTCTCACAACTAACTTTCAATGGTTATAAACAAGGCACTATAGCATGATTGCACCACTAACAGAGAAATTACACATGCCCTGCTATGGCTCGCCAGTGAATGTTGAACAACTTACTTTTCCTTATTTAGGCTACCTGAAGCTAACGTGTCTTGAGGAAATTGTGTCTATACAATAATTGATGAAGAATGGTCCAGAACGTCTCTCTGTTCTTTTGAGGCAGGTATCAGTCTGTGAAACACTGTACTCGTGCATCATGCATTTCTTCTGAAGGACACCAGGGAAGTACATCTCCCCTGCCCCCATTCCACATATCTGCCCATCACAGAGTGTGCTCCAGTGGGAAGCACTCACAGTTCTGTATTTGTGCTTAGTATTTTATCAACAAAGATTTGCCTTTGGGGAGAGAAGTCATCGACTGCTTGCTCGCCTTCTCCCTTCCCACCATCCCACACATTTGTTTCTATGAATAAAACTGTCATATTCCTGCCCACTACTCATAGACTCAAGCACAGTGGGGGAAATACAGTGGGGTCAGGCTTTGAGTTTCCGATCAGATCACAGGTTCTTATGTAGTTTCACTACCTTCTACCCTTAAGGAACTTGTTCAAAAGAAGCATCTGCAAATGTCGGCTCCCTGTTGTCAGTGAGATTTTTACCCCCAGGGAAAGCCTGGCTGATAACAGTGATGTGGCATACGTGTATTTAAAGCTCAGCCGACATTTCCAGCTGTTCAGTGTGTTTCTCACCATGAAGCCCAGCCAAAGTTACTTTTAGGTAGCCTGAGCTTAAGGAGAAGAGAGATCAAATGCCTTTTGTTCCTAATAGGCTAACACTCCAAACAGCAACACCCTGGGCCTGCCAGATCAGGCACTCGGGACTGTGCCTCTTCACCTGATGCCAGTAACTGAAAGGACACACACACACACACACACACACACACACACACACACTGCTCTATCGTGTAGCAGTTACAGAAAAGAGATTGATTTTAGAGATGTTTTATCTATGTATCCCGTTCACAGACTTGTATATTAGGACTTTTTTTTTTCTTCTATGGAGTTCCTGATAGTGTTTTCTTCATGTTTCTCTCTCTATCTCTCTCCCTTTTTTTCTCTTTCTCTCTCTCTGTGGGTACACATGTGTGTGCATATATGCTCCCGCTTCTACATGCTTAGGTCCTACTCAAAACCATTACTTTCTTGGACTATAATAATCTGGTGAATATTTGTCTTTCTTCTGTGTTTTTTTCTTGTTTTTCTGTAGAAATGATTCCATTGTTTCATTAGCTGGAAAGTCTGGATCTGATCTTTGGAAGAAGGATTTGGAACATAACGACCGTGCCTTTTAATGAAAAGATTAACAATGCTTCGGAGCTGAATAGTCCTGTATTTGTTTAAAATGGACCTTGCAGTTTGCTCTCTTGAGAACATACAATACCAACTCTTGTCCTGGGTGTATACGCCATTCCAGTCTCCTTGCCTGTGTTCTAAATAAAGGTAGTATGACTATATGTTTAAAATAAGAAATAACTCCAGTGTGCTACAGCTTTGTTTATAAAAATGAACACTAGACATTTTCTTGGATCTTGAAAGCAATGACATCCTATACTGATGCCCTTTCTGTAATCACAGCGCTAACCACTTCCAGCCTCTGGTATTGTGTTGCAGTATTGCTGATGATGTTTAGTTTTACACTTATTAAAGAACCATGTCCCACTTGATTATCCCCGTTCCTGCATTGCTGGCAGAGCACGGACCATCTAGTCCGCACAGGATTACACACACTTCCACTGATTTTGCTGGCTGAGCGTCAGTGATGTAGCTTGGCCAGGAATTCTCAGTCTGCCTTTTCCTAATTTGGTACTACTGTCAGCTTGTCCCTGACAGCACCATGACACCCCACTCTCTTCTGTTTGCTCACCAGGGGAGGGGACACATGTGACCTCGGCTTATTGCTGAGGAAATGAAGCACACTCATTTATGCGTTGTTACACACAGATGAGAAAGGCCAAGACAAACAGTGACAGAGCATGCTGAACGCTGTAGGACATTGAAGGCATTCTTTCAGTCTAGGACTAGAGCCCAGCAAAACCAGAACCAATAGTGTGACATTTCTCCTAACTCCCTTCCACTTCCACTCCCCTCCCAAATTTGCATGAGTACCTCTGAAGGAAGACATTCAAACGAATCTTAGTGAAGGGACAGTCAGGGCCTCAGCAACTATCTAGTCTAAAGGTTTTCAGATTGTTCCGAAGAACTCCAGAGAACCCTTCAGTCCCCACCTGCCCCGCCCCCTACCCTGAACTCCAGCCCAAGGGCTGCCCTTTCTTATTTTATTTAATCATTTTGGTTATCTGGCCTTTTCTTCTGCTCTCCTTAGGGCCTCCAGGCTGCTGCACCTGGCTTTCTTCTCTCCCCTCTTCCTTGCTGTCCTGAGGTCCCTTCATTCCTCCTTGACTTGCTTTTGTACTGCTGATTATTATTCATGGAGCACCCTGCTGTTGCCTCAAGTCCCAAGTCCCGCTGCAGGCAGAAGAATTTGTGGAAATGATTGCTGCAGTCATTTGCCTTAGATGCAACCTAGGCCTACTCCACTTGGGAGTCCAAAAGGTCCTACCATTGAGCAGGAAGTTACCTGGATGCACTGGGGCTGTGAGGGTATTCATGTACCAGGGGAGTCCTGGAATCTCACCTAGCCTTACTCTTACCTATTCTCCAAGGCAACCAGGAAGAATAGTGCCCTGCAAGAAATTTACTCTTCAGGGAAGGAAAGCCTATGGGTGGAAAATAAAATGGGGGTTCTGGGAGTGGATTGAGAAGCGAATCAAATGCCCTGTAGCATATCTTACACAAGGGTGCAGAAAAGTCTGATGCTTAGAGCCTCCGAGATCAGAGTGAGCAGAGATGTGGCCTTCAGATACCCTGAGCAACAACCCTGCTTCCTTGCACTTAGGAGCATGGAGGTAAAACTCTCTGGACTAGGGGATGGGCAGAGGCTGCGGCATCACCTGTATGGATTCAAAGGAAAACTTCACCCCTGAGCCACCTGTGGCACCTGTTTTTGTGTCATGATATCTTTCCTTCATGCTTGAACAGGGCAGAGTGTGATTTACAAGCAGGACGCTGTTTCTTTTTTTCTTCTACCCCTGGCTTAGGAATCCCCTCGCCTTTCTTCTTTGCCATAAATAACCTTCTTACCTTAATGCCCTGTGTTAGAGCTGCCAAACTGGAGTTTAAGAGGTTTACTGCTCTACTCGCTTTCCATTTGGGGATCTTAAGATGATTCTTCAGATGAAAAGTTATCTTCTTTGTGCTTTCATTTGGACAAAGATGGAGTTCAAGGCTCTCTTAATGGGCCCACAAAGTGGTTGGGTGATGATTGGTTTCCTGGCATCCCTGTGCAGGGAGATTGAGAAAGTTGTGCTTAATTCTTCCTCAATCAAACAGGTCAGGTGATGTGGCTGGTAAGGCGTCTCTGCCTAAGTTGTTAGCCTCTCTGTCTTGGCTCCAGGCATCCATTCCTTTGTTACCTGTCTTGCCACTGTGAGTCATCGAAGCATCACACTTTTAAAGAAAAGTGTATTTCCTAAAGACATTAAATTGATGACAGTACTTTAGTCTGGTCATTCCTTTCAGAGGCATTGTGAGTCCTTTCCATTCAAATGGCTCTTTAGCCTGTCATACTGTCAAACGGTGGGTATGAAGAAAGACATGTGTTTGCACTTGTATGTCAGCTCCCGACACTCGGATTTATTTGTACATATGTATTTTGTTTGTTCAAATAAATGTTTCATCAGATGTGGAGTGCAGTCAGGAGACTCAGAGAAGGAGCAGGTACGATTCAAAAGCAAGTGAAATCTTTCTCTATAAATTCTGACTTCTGGTTAATTTTGAACATGATTTGGAGGAAGAGCCAGCACCTTAGGGAGCTAGGGCCTGTATTCGTCTTTTAATGTTATTGTTATGTTATACAGTTTACGGCATAAATAATTGAAATGATAGTACTAACGATTTAGGGACCATTCAACTGTTGTGTGTGCTATATTTCTTTGATACGGACTTTTCTGAACTGCACACACATCTACAACAACTCCCTGTTTAATGAATGCACAATGGTAACTGAAAATAAAAGACTTTTCAAATGGATACACTTTTTTTCTTAACTCATCACATTTAAAAGCACTCTTCATTGTCTGTTAATAAAATACCACCTAAGCATCCTTAGAACAAACTTTCCCTTAATTCTTTGATGTTTTAAAACTAAAATTTTAATATACTATTACTATGAAAGACAGAAAAAACTTAGCAAATTGAATGGTATTAAATATCATTAATATTAAAAGTAAATTAAATATTAAATAGATATATACTTTTTTACTGAATGTTTGGCTATATATTTAAGGTATAATAAAATATATAAATTAGTATAATACATTAATAATTTTATTTTTATTAATGGTTTTTGAACTTACTATACTTAGAACATTTCTCTCTGCCTTTTACTCCCTTCAAACGATTCCATTTATCCCTCTTCATACTCTTTTAAATTATGGTTCTCTTTTTCATTAAATTGTATTGCATGAGTACATGTATATACACCTATTAATTCCTAAATATAACCCGTCCGATTCCTATATTGTTAGTTGTTTGTATTATTTTCAAGGCTGACCATTTGGTATTGGATAACCAATTACTGTGCTGTTCCCTGCTAAGACTATTTCTCCTATTCCCCCATTCCTCGGTTGCCTATAGTTCTTTGTGGGGTGGTGAGGCCTCATGGTCTTTTCCCTGTCCTCTTTGGAATCCCCATGAGTGTCGTTCTTTTTCAGATCACGTTTGGGCAGACATGATGTAAGGTTTCTGGGTGTAGCTTCTGACATTGCTAGGAAATGTAATCTCACGGCAAAGTCCCTGATCCTCTGGCTCTCACCATCCCTTTGCCCTCTGTTCTACAATCTTCCTGGAGCCTTAGTTGTGGGGATGTTTTGTATATGTGTCTGTTGGGACTGAGCTCCACAATTCTACGTTTTGATTGGTTGTGGGTTTCTGTAGTGGTCCCTGTCTGTTGCAAAGAGAAATTTCCCTGATGAGTGGAGAAGACTACACTCATGTATAAGGTATAAAGACACATGTTTAGGTTGTGGGGATTATACTGGTTTAGTAAATTAGTGTGTGTAGGTTCCCCTCTAATATCCATGACTTCACTAGCCCAGGCTAGCTTGCTAGGTTTCCAATACCAAGACTGGTTAGAGAACTGTTAATTACTAAGGTGTACGTACCACTTCTGTACCCTTTCAGGTTATTAGGCCATGCTGATAGATAACGTTTGTAGACATCACAGTTTGGTAAGACTGGTGGCTGCTTCCCTCACTTGGTAGACTGTGTGCTACCCTCTGGTATCATGAAAGCTAGTGCTCAGAGTTGAGGACTTCAGTTCAGATCCAGCTCAGGGGTGTCTAGGCTTCTAAAGTGCTTGGTGTCTTCAGCAATAAGTCCTTCCACTTCTGAGAGGCAACCGAGAGCAACAGCAATTGGTTGTATGTTTCAGGACTCCCTAGGACAGCCCTGGCAAACAACTTAAAACCAGACATCTCAAGTCTGGTATTGAGTTTTTTTTCTTAGATGAGAAATGAGAAAACTTTATTAAAACTCCGTGTGAGTGTGTGTGTGTGTGTGTGTGTGTGTGTGTGTGTGTGTGTGTGTATGAGAGAGAGAGAGAGAGAGAGAGAGAGAGAGAGAGAGAGAGAGAGAAAATATTAGAGTTCTTTCAGATAAATAGTAGTATAATTCTTCTTTATGGTTTTTAAAAGATAGCATTATTGTTATTTACGTAATAATTTTTATTAGTATAAAAGAATCGATGGTCAATGTAATGTTAGCAGCTGCCTTTAAAATTATTTATTTATTCATTCATTTACTTATATTTCATGTGTTAGAATGTTTTGGCTGCATATAAATCCCAGGAACTGAAATTACAGATGACTGTCAGTCGTTGTGTGAGTGCTGGGAATAGAATGTGGGTCCCTGGAAGAACAGCCAGTGGTGCTCTCATCAGGTGAGTTGTCTCTCCAGCCACCAGTATTAATGTTTTCACAGTCTATGAGGGCAGCTTCTCATAGATGTCTATGCTTCAGTTCTTGGCCTAATAAACAAAACACTGTAATGAAATGAGTTCCTTGAGGATATAGATAATAATACATGTATCTTTGTATCTCTAGTGTCTACATATAGAATATGCTTAGGAAATACTCATATGATTTCATGGACACCAATTTGATCTGATTCTTTTTCTTCATATCTGTTTTTGAAGCAAAGTCATAAAAAAAGAAAACAGACTACAAATAAGCTGAAATTTATGAACCCCTCTTTATGTATTATGTGCAGCATTTGTGAAGAAGTCAGAAGGAAACTGAGGGAGTTGTTTGTTTCTTTGTCTTTTCCTTCCATTATGAGGGTTCTAGAGAGATCAATCTCAGATATTGTTGGCACATTGGTAGCAAATCTATCTAGTGGACCTTCATCTAGTGGGCTATCTTATTCACCCCTTAACAATTACTTTATGTCAGGTACTTGACATCAATGAGATCATAAAAGGTACACTACCTGAATGAAATTATAGTCTCTATTGCAATTTTGTATAAGGTGAAACTAATATTTAGAGAATGGGAAAGATTACAGGAAAACACATATAATAGTTGACAAAACAGGATTATAAACTTGGATTCTCAAGTCTATAGCTTTAAAGTTTTCTATCCCTTCTCTAATAATTTCAATAAATGTATTAAATGCATGCCGTGCAACAGCATGCATGGTTCTAGACACCAAAAACAGCACTAAGTAAGACAATTTCCGACCCTTGGCATTCCCATTCTTGTGGAAGGGAAGTAAATTCATAGTCTCTATTTCAATACTACGGTTACTTGAGCACAGTGCTAAAATACACGGCATCTACATTCTTGTGGGATGGAAGCAGATTTATACTGTAAATTTGGTCACTATTTAAATACTGAGGTCATTTGAGTGCTTCACTGAAATATGTGTCACATACATCACATGAAATACATGTTATCTAAAACTAGAAAATTGGGGGTGTAGACATAGTGTCGATAAACAAGATAAACAGAATAGCAATTAGTACTTCATGAGGTTGTGGGGGGACTCCAGCACCATCTGAATGGCTTTACTTGTCCTTAGGTAAGATGAGAAGCAGAGCAGAGCTGACTCACACTTGAATAGTGAAAGAAGGGAACAGATAATAAGAATGATATCAGTAATCCTTCGTTTGCAGTAATCTAGACAAAAACCAGGGAGGAAGCAGGAACCAGAGTGTGGGGTGCACGGTGAGGGAGGGAGAGATGCTTGGAGCCCGCTCATGACATGCTGATGGGTGGACTGGGTGCCTGGAAAGCGTCTATAGTTACAGTTTCCTTGTGACTGAGAATTCATCCTGAGAGAAATTCTGAACATCATGCCTAGTATCCCACTCATATTTAATAAAAACCTACCCACAGCAACTGTCCAGAAAAAGACAGAGAACAAATAAGCAAATACAGACAAGAAAGACCACATTTCTTGCTTGGTCCAGGACCCTGTGAGCACACTAACATACCAAGACCCCGCTTCTGTGCTTCAGACTATGGGTGGGCTTGGGAATGAGAAGAAGGACAGAAAAGAAAAGGGAGAAAGTGGAATTTTCTGAGAAGCCAAGTGTACTCTGAAGCTACTGTGCGCCTGGTCAGTTCCACGTTAGTCACAGTTGACACAGCCATGAGAACTGAAGAAAACTCAGACACAGTTTTCTCTGAGAGGCTTCACCAAGAAAACATTGGAGGAGTCAGTTATAAGAGGCCAGAAATGAAGGACCAGAGGAAAACTAGAGGTATGGCACACAAGGATGCTCAGAGGACATCTTTGTAAATTGTTGAGTCTGGCCTCACAATGAGAGATTTGGGTTTCCTGGTTTTGTTTTTGTTTTTTAATCTATAATTCTGTTTTGGGTGAAATGGTCGGTTTCTTATTTACCCTGTATTGTTTCTTATCTAATGATAGGATAATCTTCACCATTTTATTGACAGAAAGCATGTATTAATAGAATTCTAAAAATTCATTTTTACTCTATGTTGATTTTTAGATAGATTTTTAAATTATAAAAATAATATAAACTTACTCTAAAAGACCCAAAGTTATGCAAACAAATAATTGTAGACTGTAAACATTGCACAATCTTGCAATCCCAACCAATATTTCTCTTGTTATTGCTTTTTGTATGGCCTGTCAAGACTCTTCTATGTATACACAAATACATATATATGAACATAATTTTAAAACTGGTACCAAAAGAGAAGAAAAGAACTTGACAGTCTATTCCTTTAATAGTATATTACAGTTTACTTACAATAATGGGCCTTGAGGAAAGGCTTCTTTAAATCAAGACTAAGATCAAATTTTAATTTAAAATCAGATTTATATTTGTTAGGACATAGTCTTAAAAGGAAAACAAAAAAATCTTGAAAAAAATATATATATGATTTGGATTTTATTTCTACCCATGTGGGTTTCATAAAAGGAGAACTCAGACATTGAAGTTTTATAGATTTCTCTTTTTGGTTGCTGTTTTGCCATGCTTAACACTTAAGCCAATGTTTTTGTCCATGTTGGAAGACCACTGAACCCAGTGGCTACAAAGAATCTTACGAAAAAAATCTATCTGTACAAAAATACATTCAGGATCTATCATTGCTACCAAAGGTTCTAGCTTGAAAAGCCTCTAAGATTCCTGGGATTGAACCCTTGAACCTGGGAATTTCTGTATTGCCAAGTACTCTATCCTCACTGAGCCATAGCCATGGCCCTCTTTTAAATTTTGAGACAGAGTTTTACAGAGTTTTTCAGGCTGGCCTTGAACTTGCATCCTCTGGAAGGTAGGGTATTACAGACCTGGCTTCCAGTTATTTTCTTGTCACCAGTATTCCTGGTTTGTCTAACTGTTGATTTGTCTAAGATTATCAATCAGATCCACACTGTACGTCAGACAAGCCAAGTGGAGTATTTACTAGTACAGTTGCCAAGCAACACTCTCACTGTTGCTCATCCGACAGCTGGGAAATAAACCTTACATTTTCAACCCTCATTTCTTGACTTAATGTTATAACCTGCCTTCTTCTAGAGTTCCTTTTTGTGAAACAGTTGTATTAATCTTTCTGTAAAGTTCCTCTTTATGTTTTTGATTATTTTTATAACTGAATTATTCATTTTTTTCACATTTATTTACATAGTCTTATGCCATTCTCCCTCCCCCAGCCCCATCTTACTATATGAAATATGCTTCTTTTCCTTCCGTTTATTTTTTGTTTCTGACTTTGTTTGGGTGTTATTGTCATTTAAACATAATTTTTTTGAATCCTTTTTCTGCACTTCTGGGGATTGAACCTGGGCCTTGCACACAGTAGGTAGGCAAGTACTCTACCCCTGTGCTATGTCCCCAGCCCAACATGACCTTCTACATTGTCATGTTAACCACGTCCATTCTTATCTTCTGGATTTTAAATGAGGCCCTTTTCTCATTTTGTGAAGCATTGTAGATTGGCTTCCAATGAGAGATCTTCAAAAACCAAAGTTCTTTGCCCATCACCTGTAGGTTTGATGGTAACCTTAGCATTAGAGTGGGTCGTCAGTATGTCCACGCATTCGAAGATGAGTGTGATAAATGGTATAAACACTATTGATGCACTGTTCCTCTGGTAACCTGGAGAACACATGTGCCTACTGAACTTGTCTGATTATAAGTTACAACTACAGGAGCACGGCGAGGGTTTTGTATATAGAAGTCACCAGATGTTTTATAATGATTGTGTTAATGTGAGCCTCAGGATTAGCCTAGGACCAGTGCTACAGGTCAAGACTGAAGCTCATTGACCAGGTTCTGTGGGGAAGTTTGTGCAGCGCCTGCTGGCACAATACATAAACACCCAGATTTATTACTCTCTGTCTCCAGCACTGAATTTGCCCACAGATTTATGAAAGGGAAAACATGAAATTGCGATTTGTAAATATTTGAAGTTTACTTCTGAGATCTAAAAAAAGGCAGTAAGTGGGGGTAGTAATAAATCCAAAATAGAGGTTGGGGAATGCAGTAAGTTTGCAATTATAGGAATATAACTTAAGGAGGAATCACAAACAATAAAATTTAATAATTTCACCCTTGGTTCATAAGCCACTGAGCTCCAGCTGACATAAATTATTAGTCCAAGGAAATAAATGGAGGTGAAGAGAATGTGTACTCAGAAAGGAGACCACTGGCAGGTTGGTAACTAGAGCTTGAATTCCTGTTCCTTTGGACAGGGTGGTTCTCCTTTGCAAACTAGAAAAAAACTTAAATGCCTTTAAGAGATGTTAGATTTCCTGTTTTAATTTTTTATAAATTTTTACTGGATATTTTATTTATATTTCAGATGTTTTCCCCTTACCCCATTTCCCCCCCATACCCAGGACCCCCCATCCCATCACCCCCTCCTCCTGCCACTCACTCCCACTTCCCCACCCTCGAATTCCCCCACACTGGGGCGTCCAGTCTTCACTGGACCAAGGATTTCCTCTCCCACCTATGCCCAACAAGATCATCCTCCCCTACATACACAGCTGGAGCCATGGGTCCCTCTCTACGTGCTCCCAGGCTGGTGGTTTAGACCCTGGAAGCTCTGGTTGGTTGGTATTGTTGCTCTCCCCATGGGACTGCAAATCCTTTCAGCTCCTTCTGTCTTCTCTCTAATTCTCCCATTGGGAACCCTCTGATTTTAATTTTTTAAATTTGATTTACTTTTTCACTATGTCTATGTATAGTATGTTCACGTGATTACAAGTGCCTGCAGATGCCAGAAGAGGGTGTTGAATCCACTGAAGATGAGTTACAAATGGTTGTGAGTTGTGTGATATAAGTGCAAGGACCAAACTGAGGCCCTTCATAGAAGCAGTACAAGCTGCTAACCGCTGACATCTCTCCAGACCTCTGTAAGAGTGTTTGTCAACATCCACAACACATAATGTCTTCTCTGTAGTCTCTAGCTGATGACATCTGGGAGACCCCAAAGAGTTGCTTTATCCTTTTTTTTTTTTTTTTAATTTTTCATGTCTTGTCCATCTGAAATCTAGTTCCTCCAAGAATCAATTTTTGTAACTAAAAACCTACAAAAGGTAGAGAGTGTCTCAAACTTGCAGAGCTAATAGCAGGCTTTATTCGAAAAAGGTGGTTGAATCTGGGGTGTTTAGAAGGTCCTCAGACCCAGTGAATTGACAAGTTCCACCTTGTCAGTTAGCAACTGTGAAACGTTGGCAAATTATTTAATTTCCGTAGCTTTGATCTTCTCGTTTTAAGACAGAGTTGTTAATACCTAACAGTAGCATAACCATTTCATGCCACATTCCAGACTGTCAAGCGGCTTAGAATCTCCTAAGATTAATGAAAACACAATCCAATAGGCTCAACAACTGCAAGCACTACCCACTCTTCCACAGGACAGAGCAGAACATGCAGCTCACTGTGTGGATTGTAGGGAAGGGGCTGGATTCTCACCCCGGCTGGACACTTTGGTGCAGCAGGGACCTAGGTGGACAGAGGAGGTGCTCACTCATGGGCAGAGATGTATTTTAAATTCTGAGAGGTTGATTTAGTGTATGGTCTAGGGACAAGCATTTTTGAGATGAAGATTAGCTGAGCAAGAAAGTTAACTGGGAGCTTCTTCAATAAGGGAAAGGTCCAGGACAAGGAAGGTTTCATCCTCACTCCTACCGTTGAATACTGTCCTGGGACAGCACAAGGCTCAACATAGCTTCCCTGAGAAATGAGTATGACACCTTACGCGCAGCAGCGAAGAATGCAAATCCACCTATCGGTTTGGCTATAACAGCAAAGCATTTGAATGTGATCCTTCATAGATGAGAAACAAGAATAACCAGTTGATGCAGATTTACATACCGACATGAAGTTATATAATAGACACAATTAGTAAATTCACCATTCTCTCTCTTTGAAATAACACATAAATATTGCTTGTACCAAAAAGCACACAGAAATAGGGCACAGAAATAAATCTAGGCACACATGGTTAAATGAACTTGGACAAGGGTCCCAAGTGTATGATGGAAAAGTGGGTAGAAAACTATACAAAATCGACCCAAATGAATTAAAGACTCAGACACAAGGTGCTGGCAGATGACTCAGTTAGTAAAGAACTTGCCCTGCAAGATGTGGCAATGCCTGTAATCTGAGCATTGGGGAGGTAGGGGCAGGTAGACACCTGGGCTGGCCTGCTCTTCCAACTGCATTAGCAGTCTGCAGATGAGAGATCCTAACTTAAAAAACAAGGCAGAGAAGAGGTAAGGATGGCAGCCAGCACTGACCTTCTTCCCACGAACACACATAGATGCAATCCCCATAAACTCACACAACTCCACAGTCTGGTCGTAAGACCTAAAGTTACAAACTTCTAAAAGGAAATGTAAGAGTCTGTCAGAGGCAGTGATTCCATGGATGAGACACCAATGTTACAAGAACGGAATCAAAAATAAACAAGTGGAATTAGATCACCTAAAACACTTCAGCACAACCAAGGAAACACTCAAAAGAGCGGTCAACAGCCTGCAACAACCTACAGAAATGAGAGAAAATATTTGCAAACCCTGTAACTGTTAAGGGATTGATGTCTAAACATAAATAAGGAACACATAAGATGCATGACCAAAATTAAATTAAACTGACTAGAAAGTGGAGAAAGGACTTGAAAAGATTTTTCTGAAACAAAGAAATAGAAACAGTCAGCAGGAAAAGAAAAAAAACATTCATTATTTCTAATTGATGTGTAAATGCCAATCAGAGCCACACGGGATATCATCGTGCACCTGCTAGACGTTACTAACAACAGTGACAGAAACTTGTATTGGTGACATGTGCTGCTAAAGACATAGAGAGGTTGAATGAGCCCTTGCTCCCTGTTAGAACAAAACTGACACAGCACCATGAAAGGAAGTGCAGAGCATCCTAAAACAATACACATGGAACTGCCATGTGGTCCAGCAATGCTGAAAACATTTCCAAAAGATCCGAAATCTGGATTTGGAAGAGACATTATCACCAGTGTGTTCATTTCGGTGTTTTTCAAGGTAGACAAGATGCGAAAATAACTTCAAGGTTTATAAAATGGAGCAGAGCCAGGTTTACTGGTGCAGACTACCTGTAATCACTGTTAATGGGGAGGATGAGGTGGGAAGAATACCATCTAAGGCCTACCTGGGCTTCAGAGCACATTCAGGGTCACTTTTTTCAGCTTAAAGGGGCTCTGTTTTCAAAACACAACAGAAAAAGAGCCCTGGGCGTATAAAGTGCTCATAGAGGATTTGTGTTCAAACCTTAACAGTACCATCATAAAAATTACAGATAACCAGTAGCGTATACTATTATGAAATAGGCTGAAGTCTTAACAAAGAGGCTTCTCTGTGACAACCTTGAGGACATAAGCTAAGGAGAAGTAGTTCACAAACAAACTGACAAAGATCCACCAGTACACAAATGCAGGGAACTAAAGGCTAGCCTGGGGATGAGGGGATGGATGATAATATGGGATGGGCATAAAGTTGAGTGGTGTTAATAATCTCTGGATAGCTCCTATGCAACATTTCATCTGTCAGTAACAATATAGTATTATACAATTAAAATCTAAGAGTCTGAATGGGGCCCTGTTTAATATTCTTACCACAATAAAAATTAAAATCCACTACAAAATTGCAAGTCTGAGAGCAAAGGAGATGACTCATTTGGCTAAATGCTTGTCACACAAGTACAAGGGCCCAAGTCTGGATTCCCAGCATTCACATAACAGGGCATGGGTTGTGGCATATAGCTGTACTCCCGGTGGGTGACAGAGACTCGAGGATCCCTGGGGCTCACAGGCAAGGCAGCTTAGCTAAGGTGGTGAGCTCCAGTTCAGAGAGAGAGAGAGAGAGCTTGACTGAAAAAAAATAAGGTGAGAATGAATGAGGAAGTCTTCTGCATTGACCTCTGGCCTCCATGTGCATGTATGTCCATATATGTGAACATAAACACATGCTCACACATAAGCTCCTCCACACATACATATACACATATAAAAATAAATAAGTAAGATCTCCAAAAGTTAAGTAGAAGAAAATTCATGATTTTAACTTGAATAGACATTCATTTTCCCAAAATGACTACAAATTATAGTTAAGTGATGGGCTATTTTTAAAGGGGAAGAACTGAACTAGAAAGAGCTCACCTCATATAACTGGCCATGCCTTGTATTTCAAGCTGAGCATGTTCTGTCTTAATGCTACATTTATATTTAACTATAGCCCATTTAAGTTATGTATCAAGAGTCTTTCTTGATTCTCAGAGTGTCCAGACTCTCCTCACACTCAACTTTGCTTCTGGAGAATTCCCATCTCCCTGGAAGGCTCCTTTTTTTTTTTTTTTTTTTTTTAAATTGTTGTTGATTTCTGTTTTTTGGTTTTTTTGATTCTCTCTTTTCCTTGCCCTTTTATAGGGAAACAAATGCAAGCACTATTAGATGCAGCTGTTTTTAATTAACCCCTTCAGCTGTGTTCCAGATGTATGACTCAATATTACTAGGGCAGCTGATGGTTTCTAAGGAGGCATACATATTTATGACATACCAATATGTTTAACAAAGTTAACTCATCTTACCCCAGCCCTGCAAGATGAAACCAAAGCTTCTGTTCTACTCATAAAATCCAGTCAGGTGACTCATCAGGTCCAAATGCTCCTGTGATGAGCTGAGCTGTTCTAACAATGGGAATTTAGGATGCCAGTAGGTTCGTCTTTTGAATATGAGTCACCAAGCACTACACAAGACAGAAATGAATCCCCCAAGGACCACAGTGGGGCCTTTGGAAAAGGCTACTCTTCCATGTGACTTCATTCTGAAGCTGAATGATATCAGATGTTAGGTGGGAGGAGATGTGTGGCTGCAACTGAAGCACCAATCGAAGTGTCAGGTTGATGCTGGAGCACACCTGCAATCCCAGCTCCTAAGGCTGCTGAGGCAGGAGGACCACAAGGTCAGTGCCGACCTGGGAAACCCGGAGATGCTGACTCATGATAAATTAAAATAAAGGACTGTGGATGTAGCTCAGTGGTCCTAGGTTCAGTACCTACTTGGGGGAAAGGACCAGAGGGCCAAAAAGAACAGAGCAGTCCAGCTGTGGAAAGCTGGAATGGGGGCCAACGAGGAAAGAACGCCAAGGAAAGTGAAGTAGTAAAAATGAATACAAGAGGTGGAAAGAACGTTCAGGGATAAAGATAGAGCTCACCAAGACCTCTCCTCCTCTTCCTTCGCCTCCTCCTCTTCCTCTTTCTCCCCGCTTCCCCTCCTCTTCTTCTGCCTCCCTCTCCTCTTCCTTCTCCTCCTCTGCTTCCCTCTCCTCTACCTCTTTCTCCTCCTTCTTTTCCTCCTCCCCTCCTCTTGCTCCTCCTCTTCTTCCTCTTCTTCCTCCTCCCTCTTCTTCCCTCCTCCCCCCCTCCTCTTCCTCTTCTTCTTTGACCTCCTCTTTCTGGCACTTTTAAAATACTTCTCTTTCCAATGTCCAAGAGTGTAGATTGTAAGGTAGAAAGGCCATAAATAGAATCAAAATCTGTCTCTTCCCCAACCCCCAATCTCCCATGCCCACTCCCAGCCCCGAAGCAGAGAGCCCAGTAGGCTGCCATCTATGCTCTAGTAGCTGTTTCTTGGCTTGTGTAATGACTGTTTCCCACTACTCCCTAGCATACCTGGCCTGGGCCTGTGAGTTGTTCTTTGCTAATTGATTCTGCAAACAGCTAAGTTGATGTAAACGGCCCAAATACTCAGGCAGGAGAGAGGGCTCAGAGGTCAAGGGTGCTTGAGGCCTTTATACTCAGACTTTGGTTCCCATTACCCACAACAGATATTCACAGCTCCTAATAAATCCAGCCTCAAGGATCTGATACCTGTTTCTGGCCTCCACAGTCACCAACCCCCCACACAGATAAAATAAACCTTTTTTTTTTTTTTTTTTAAAGAAAAAGAGTACAAGTATTAATTAGACATACTCGTGCCTTCAAAGACCTTTTAATCTTGTTAGGACTTGAAAGACATTTCCTAAATATAACACACTGCAAAATCGGTCTCAAGTCTTGGGCTGGGCATCAGATGACACAGAAACAAAATCCCAGGAGAAGAGAAGAGAGGGTCAGTTCTTTAAGATAGGTATCCAAGGGTGACCAGTGAAGTGTTCAGGAACTACTTGATACACAAACCAGTCATTTGAATTAATTTTTGAAATAAGTTCCCACTGTTAACCCAGACTGACCTGGAACTGACTATATATGCCTTGTCTGGTCTCAAAGCCTCTCAACTGCTGAGGTTATAGGTATGAGTCAAATGTTCCTCCTATCAGAAAATGGCCTAACTAGGTCATTTTGAAGCAGCTTCATAGAGAATGAAAGGTGTACTACATACCAAGTTAAACCAAGATTAACATACCAATATCTGAAGGAAAGGAACTGGTGGCAGCACAAAGGAAGAAAGAAAAAGGCAATGAAGGTACAGCATTGGGACAGGAAATGTTGATGCTGCAGTGTCAGGGTAACTGTGTCAGCCTGTAAGCTTGAATATGAGATGTGAGATATTAGCAATGGATAAATATGTAGGTGAGGCAGGACAGCTGGCCATGAATGGGATGATGATGATGATGGTGATGGTGATGGTGATGGTGATGGTGATGGTGATGGTGATGGTGATGGTGATGGTGATGGTGATGATGATGATGATGATGATGATATAACAACAATAATAATAACAGAAAGGAGAAGGAGGAGGAAGAGGAGGAGGAGGAGGAGCAGCAGCAGCAGCAGCAGCAGCCAGGAACCCTGGGGAGAGGGGGAAATAGTCCATTCCATTCCCCACAGTCAACTTGGGTTTTCTTTGTATTGCTGAAAGAAACATTCTATACTAAACACCTATTTTATGTAGCAAGTTCTGCTACAAGTGGGAAGGTTAATGTCATCCAGGGCAGTAAGAGTAAGTAAGGAGGCTACAGACTGGCCCTCCTTCTAATTTGTATCACAATGAGGTGGTTTTGTTGCTGCTGTCTTGTTTTTGTTTCTTGAGAGTTCCCACAGAAGCCCGGGTTACCCTCTTAGGTACACATGTCCATCTTTAAACCCAAGAGGGTGTGCAAGAGGAATTGGTGCTCTGGAATCAGGTTAATCCCTGTGCTTGGAGCTGCCAACAACCTGCAGAGGAGCAGGGTGAACTTTGAGCACTCTTACCTGATGCCACTCAGTCTATTTGGAGATCTCAGTGTCCAGCCTAGTTTAAGGACTTTGAGCCTGGGCTGTGGGGCTGGCTGATCAACAGCCTGCAGCATGAGGAGAGGGGTGGGGTGGAGATAAACGGAGAAGATAGCAGAGACTGACCAGTCCCAATGCACTCCACTGGTTTCAGTTTTGTTTACGGCATTAGCTTTGTGCTTCTACGTGACCTCTTATGAGAATAGCAGAAATCGGAGTAGATAATATATGGGCAGAAACACAACTAAATCCTTTAAAAAAAAAAATCTGCAAACAGCTATCCTGCTTTTGATTCTGCATAGCTTAGGTCTTCATACTAACCCACCAATATGTAGCCACCAATAATGTAAGTCACTTCATGGAGCCTCAAACATTAAAAAAAAAAAAAAGGCTTTTATCTGTCTATCTATCTACCTATCTATCTATCTATCTATCTATCTATCTATTTCTATCTATCATCTGTCTCTATGTCTATCTTTCTGTCTGTGTATTATCTATCTCTATAGCTATCATCTATTTCTATGTCTATCATCTATTTCTATCATCTATCTATCTATCTATCTATCTATCTATCTATCTATCTCTATATCTCTGTAAATGTCTGTCTATCTACCATCTATCTATCTCTTATATTTTTGGTTGTGAGCCTAGCCTTTAACAGCTGAGCCATCTCTCTCTCCAGTCTCTCTCTCTCTCTCTCCCTCTCTCTCTTTCTCTCCCCCCTCTCTCTCTCTCCCTCTCTGTCTCTCTTTCTCTCCCTCTCTCTTTCTCTTTCTCCCTGTCTCTCTCTCCTCCTATTTATCTATCTTCCTATCATTCATCTATCTATCTATCTCTGTCTGTCTGTCTGTCTGTCTGTCTGTTTGTCTGTCTGTCTGTCTTCACTTAAAAAATCAGTTCTCTCCTACCACCACATGGGTCCTGAGGACTGCAGTTAGGTAGGAAGGTTCAGGACAAGTACCTTTACTTGCAGAGTTTCTCATGGGCCCATTTCAAACTTCTGGGGAATGGCACACAAATCTTTCTGCAAGATGATGTCATACAGACACTTGTACTTCTTTGAAAGCAAAGCCCATGTCTATGTAAAGCCAGGAGTGCTTTTCCGTCAGTCACAGACCTGGAAGCAAGGGTGCCTCTGCCCAACTGCTCATGTTTCCAAATGCACCGCTCCATGTGGGATGTGGGCCAAAGGCAGTTGAACCAAGGTAGAGCCACTAACTACTAAGACTCACATCCATCTCTTATTCTTGATGTTGTTGCGATATCACAGTCAACCAAATACTTCTCCTGGCAGAAAATTGTTCAAATAGAACAGAGTTTTATTAAGGTCCTGTGGTGAAGAAGCTGGTTTGGTTAAACTAGGGTTAATTGTAGATGCCTATGATTACCACTAAGGAAAAAAAATCAATGCAGATTCACTTAGCTGATTAAACCAAACCTGTGTTTGATTTTATTGTTGTTTACTCCTTCATGGAATTACTTTCATTCATCCCAGATTCCCAAAACTCAATCTCTTTTTTTTTTTTTAATTTTAAATGATCCCATAGATCAAGGACTACTAGGATTAAATGTGAGTGGCTAGAGAGACAGTCACTGTCATTGATAATCAAGGGGCCCTGTCGAAATAGCTAAATGTCTAACTAGGAAACTGTCACAACAGTATAAAGCAAGCAGGGAGAAATCCCACTAGGGGAGTAGATCAAATAAAACAGAGGAGTATTTTATCCAAGCCTATTAAAATAGACAATTAAAAACAATACAGTTGTCCCTGCAGGAAAACCACGGTGCATTGACTCACTTACATATGCAGAGCATGGTGCTCCTGTGGTACCTCGCAGACAGGCCCTTCCCAGACTTCTGCAGCACACTTTCAGCATCACCAAGTACAGCCCAGGTCAAATGATGTTCAGGCTAGGGGACCATGCTATGCAATGCCTAGGTCCAGAAGAAAAATTTTACATAGTTCAAGTGATAATTTTCACGACTATAATACAAAGAAGAGATTTCACAGGAGAATAGTCATTGAACAACTATTTGTCTAAAAGATGAAGCAAGGTTCATGACATCGAAGAATATTTATTGCCAGTTGAATGGCCATAGCAATGAGCTCTCAGTTATCATGGGGTGAAGGCAAGCATTGTGTACTTCCAGGACCCCCAAGTTCATCTAAAAGAACCTTCAGTTAACAAATGGTTCTTGGATATCAAGCCTGTGCCTGACACCATCCTAGGCATAGCTCAGAGGGCCTGGCCCAGAGGAAGAAGGGTGCTTTTACTAAGCCCACTTTCCAGTAAGAAAATGTCCAAATTGTTCTCATTTATTTTGTTGCTACTTCTCTTGGCAAGAGTCCTCTTACACTTGAACAAGAAAAGTCCCTCTACTGGGTCTTACGTTTCCTAAACACACACACACACACACACACACACACACGCACGCACGCACGCACGCACACGCACACGCACACGCACACGCACACGCACACGCACGCACGCACAAATAAATAAGTATATTCAGACAGTGGAGGTGGAGCTGGTGGCTACCTTGGTGATGGAGCACTCTCTCAGCATGCTTGGATGCTCGGGCCTTGGGTTTGATTCCCAACACTGTAATTAAAAAACAAGAAAAGGAAACCAAACTAAACAAAAACTTCAGGTACTTCTGTCACCAGGAACCTGGTTTTCATCCCTGAATCCATTGCTGTCATTTCCTCCTGGGGAATAATTCCTATCAGCCCCAAGGGGGTGCTCCTCTCCCTATACCTCTAAAACAAAAGCTGCTTGTGTCCTAACACCAGAAAAGCTTGTGCCCCTGAGCCTTCATAGAGGGCCTCTGAGTTAAAGAGATGAATGCGTTTAAGAGAAAACACAAGCAGTTAAGCAGTTGAACTCTGAAATAGCAAAAAACGTAATACTTTGTTACATAGGAAGTACCCATGGTGCCAAGCGTTTCAACAGTCTGTTTCCATTGAATGCTGCAATAACAAACAGGTGTGTGGAAATGACTACAAATGTTACATGCAGTATTTACAATCATTGATTCTAACAGCTGCAAAACAAAGTTTTGTAAAATTAAATAATTACTCTGACATTTCGATACCAATAAGACCAAGATGTCACATGTGTGGAATATGGTACTATCTACAATGCCAACCGGGTTGACATTGAATTCTATTGTTTTATGGTCTTTTCCTGGGAGGTCTTGAACATATAACATATATTTACCTCTCCCCATAGGGCATGGATGACAGACCAAAGTAACAATTTGACTCAAGTCTACCCTGGTGAGCCGTCAGTTTACTGAGCTTTAATACAGAGCATGAGTGGAGGGATACTTATAGGAGTGTGGGTGACCTTGAAACAGCTGCATTTCCAAATAGTCTCACCCTGGTGTGGATGACAACTTCCCCATAGTGATGGACACAGAGTCCCCCCAGCCCTCGTGTTAACCTTCTGCCTCCATATATACCTCCTGATTCCAAATGCAGCTGGGCCAGAACTGCATGCAACTCGAAGCACAGATAGGGTCTCAGGAGGGACTGGCTGGAATAGCAGGTGAGGGAACACCTTCCTTCTGGGAGGGGGTGTCAAGAGTCCAGGATTCTGAATGTCTCTTGCCAGTAATCACAGCTGGGCTGACTAATGCAGTAACGGTTATTAGATTTGGAGAAGAGCAGCTATGAGAGCTAAGACAAAAATTGGTATTGTTTGACCATATATTTAAAATAGGTTAAAAGCTAAAACGTTACCTTAAATCTCTAGGTGGAATTTAAAACTTCTTTATTTAGACATCTGTGGTATACATCTCCATTTAGCCTCTTGCTCTAGTCCATCCAGACAATAGGAGTGAGCCCGCTTCTCCTCCACACTGACATGAATATAACCTACACTTGGATAAAGAAGTAACTGGTATTTCTGAAGTTTTAGATATGACCATGGCCAAAGCAAAGGAAGCACAACGAATGTACATCTGCTGAAGGAATTAAAATTAACATTTCAAATGTACCTCCATAGGCCCAGTTTAATTGACGATATGATGAACCCTGTCTTGAGGGCTTCAGATATAAGCTGTCTGAAAGCTTACCATCTCGACCTTAAGGGCTTATTTTATCTAATGTCCTTTATTTTCCAAACTCTTCATTTAAAGGCTCTTCTTTGTAACCAGTTGATGGACCAATTTCCCACATCTAGCCTCGATACTGCTGTATTCATTTGAGGTTCTTAATAAATAAAAGGCTAATCGACAAGTAAGTGTAAAGCCTTGGTCTAACATCACATCACAAGAAGTCACAGCAGTTGCTATCATCTTATTCTAAATAATCCAACCTCAGAAACATTATCCCAAGATTTAGTCCCCATTTCACGGTTACAGAAAAATGTTCATTGTCACACAGATGTACTATAAGAAGCCAGAGAGTGCGATTCACTAAAGACCCTGTTAGTAAGAAAATCACAACAGCTGGTATTATGGAGAACATTAAGAGTGCTTATTGGAGAAATAATCCCAGATCAACTTTGAAGAGCGTGAAGCTGAATCTCACTAGGGCAGTTCCAGTCCCCCCCACTTACAGCATCCAGAAATGAACGGATCTGAAAACATGGCAAATGATTTATGATTTCCCTTATATCTGGAAAGGGAGTATGAACGAATAAAAAGATGAGCCCAAGAGGCTGCATGCGTAAGTGTGAGCATGACAGATGAAAGGCAATTAAGAGAACAAACACCATCATACTGAGGAATCTCGACCTTACAGGGGTTCTGAAGGGGACCAGATACTTGTTGTCTGTTAGACAGACATGCTATGATTCATAACACAGCATCCAAACAGCACAGTAAACAAAACTCAAAGCTGGGCAGTGCTTAGCTATGTGATACCTTTTCAGGAGAACCAGCCTCATTTACTCATACCCACAGGGAGCTCCGGGTTACTGGTCACAAATGACTGGGCCAGGTCAAACCCTTGCTCCAAACTAGATAGCTATTTTCACAGACATCTGGAACTATGAGTAAGATAGAATAAACTGAGGGACTTTGGCATGAGTCTTGTCTACTGTGAACTCACAGAACCAGAAAAGAGAGCTGACTGTATGACTCTGGGTGCAGCTGTCTGGGAAGTGTGGAAACCACATAGTTGCATAAGTACCAGCATGGTCCCAGTTCTGTGCTCTGTCCTTGGGAAAGCTAGTTCCATTTGGACTCTGAGATTCTTCCATATCCTTCTAATCAAGTCCACTTCTGAGCAGTTAGTTTCACTTTCTTCCAAAGTGTGTGCACACATGAGCACGTGCACGCACACACACTGAGCACATTTGTAACATGCTGGAACCTTCTAGAATGTAAAAGATCAGGCCCACATCCCCAGTAAACTCTGTAGTGAATTTCGGGAAGACTTAGGCTTGGAATGAAATGTTAAATCATTTTATTTTAAGATCTAAAAATTAAAGAATGATAGAATTTAGGGGAAAATATTTTGTACGTTTAATGAATTCCTGTTAAACCTAGGGGATTTTTAACAGAGAAAGACACATGGTGTAGACAGGTAAGGAACTAGTTACAAGAAAAATTCCAAACTTTAACCTTATTTTTTTTTACTGCTTACCTTGGCAATGTTTCTTATATAATTCATGTGGTATCTTGCCCTAAGTTGAATGTAAATTCACTCCCAGGAGAGCTGGAGATAATGTCACTGTGAATATTAAATCAACCAGCAAGAGGTGGGAAGGTGGTGACCCAAAAGATAAGATCAGATACAAATCCAGTGAACTACTCAATACAAACCCAAGTGAGCCCAGCAGGGCAATAAACAACATGAGAGTAAAGGGCAATAAAAGAGACGCTGAGGAAGAGGACAGTGACAAGCAAGGCTTTGCCTGACTGCTACCTAAAATACCACGTAAGCGATATCAGCTTCTGCAACCAGAGTGATCGAAGACCGTATTTACCTAGTTGTGGAAACTTTCACTGGAGTTGTAAGGAATATACCTTCTGTTATTCTGAGGTGATGTTCCTACCACAGGACAGGCAAGGAAAGCATCAACTTGGAGCTACCGAGTTTAAAAATGATCTTTGTGCTTCAGTGGTACGCAATGACAACTTCACAGCTTTCATCAAGAAAGAAGTCTTTTTGAGCCAGGCAGTATAATCCTAGCACTTGGGAGGCAGAGGCAGGTGAGTTCGAGGCCAGCCTGGTCTTCAGAGTGATTTACAGGACAGCCAGGGCTACACAGAAAAACAAAACAAAACAAAACAAAACAGAAGCAAAACAAACAAACAAAAAAGCTACATCAAGAAAAGGATAAGCTCTAAGGAAGTAGACAAGATATACAACTCAGGTTCACCACATCTGCAGGTAAGGCCCACATTTACCATGCATTCCAAGTGTCTCAATGCATCCGAATTTTTTAGTGTACAATCATGATTAAACAGTAGTAGGCACGGACACTCATTCCTGTGAAAAATGAATTCAGAAGAGCCATGATAACTGTATGAAATCTCCTTCTATGACAGCCACGACACCAAACTATACCAAGTGTTTGTTAATATTCTTTCTAAGCCATAAATCATTTTATGTATATTTTGTTAAGATAACTGAAAGAAACTGAGCTTGTCTGTGACCAAAGTTGTATCCTTTTCCCCAAGGAATTTATTCTAGAGGTAAGACTCTGTGTGGCGTGGAAGTATTAGGTGAGCTGGCCATTGTTACTCATCAAATGCTAAAATATACTTAGTTTTGGGAAACTACATTCTGTTCTGGCTAAAACTGACCTGAAATCAATACTGTAAACCTACATAATTTTAATGACTCTAAGTAATCAATAAATCTTTTACTTAGGAATAATAATACAGAGAACAATTATTTGCTTAGTATACAAATGAATGCTGTTTTCCAGTGTTGAGATGAACCAATCATTTAAAAACAATGAACCTTAATATGTATTTCTGCAGAGCCTATTGTGAACAAAGCTATAAAATATCTTGTGTGCTGCTAGTACAAACATACATTGGTATTTCCTTTCCCTCAGGGAAAACAACTTAAAATTATGTATAAAAGCTTTGGTTTGTATCTTTGATACTATGATTCTACTATATGTATATTATATATCTCAATAAATAATTAAATGTCTTCATAGTCGAGTGCTACCAATTAAAGAAGCAATATGAATTTTTTGTGAGCACTCCCCATAATTAGGTGAGGAAACCATAACACCTTCCAACTCATTCTGTGAGGAAACCAAAAATATCTTGATGGCAAAACCAAAGACAACATCATGGAAAGCAAACTAAAGACTAGTATTTCTTACAATAACAGACAAATATTTTAAGCAAAATTCTAGCAAATTGAGCCCAGCAATATATAGAATAGTTATATATTCCATCAACATCTGAATTATTGCTGGAATGCAAGGTTAGTTTAATATTTGAAGACAAATAAAAGTACTATTATATTAATTCAATAGATACAAACCTACATGATCTCTTTATATATATAGGAAAAGAATTTAACAGTGCCATTATTATTTTATGGTAAAAACACTCAATGGACTAGAAAAAGAAGGAATTTAATGTGATAAACAAGAATATATAAAAATGTACAATTAATATCACACTGAGTAGTAGTATCTAACACCAAGGAAAACACAAAAGTCATTGTTTCAACTTCTGTTCAATGTTGCACTAGAAGTACTAGCTAGGGATTCAGCCAGGACAATTAAGTAAGAGGTCATTCAGACTTGAAGGGAAGTATGAAGACCATCTTTCCTTAAAGGTGTCATGATCTTTATGTGTATAAACCATGAAGAATCAAAATTAAGTAGACCTAATGAAAGGTTTTGCAAACCTACAAGGGAAAATACCATCATATAAAATGATATTTTGTTTCCATGATTGCAATGAACAACCCAAAAATAAAGGATGTTAAGAAAATAATTCATAAAATTAAAAAAAATTAAAAAGAAAATAATCCTATTTATGTTGGCATGAAAATAATAAAATATTTAAGAATAAAGTAAACCAAATTATTACATAACTCAAACATTGAATGTGACAAAGCATTAGCATGTTATAAGTAAGAACTCAGTCTATATTTATTTGTACATTAGAAGATTTGATCTTGGTATGAGAAATATTTTCCAAAATTGATCCACAGATTCAAAATGCCAACTACCAGATTGCCACATGGCTTCTTTGTATCAATTGCTTACCCAGGCATTAACAAGAATGAGTGAGAGGTCCAGAATGTTCTAAATAACCCTGAAAATAAAGTGCAAATTTTACAAGATTCATTCTTTCCTCACTGACGCCCTGAGTAGACATGCTTTGTGATGTTCAAACCTACGACAAAGCAATAATCATCAAGATTATATAAGTGGCCTAAGAATGATGTAGAAATCTATGAGCTATAATGGAGGGCCCAGGAATAAATTCACACGCCTATAATATGACCGATAGTTTTTAGATAAGAATGACAGAACTACTCAGTAGGGAATTTCTTCATTAAGTAAAAATGGACACCTCAACATGCAAAACTACACAGCTGTGTTTCCCACCTTCTACCACCTGCAGCAGTGAACTCAAAATGGATCAAGGAGCTAAAGTAATATTCGAAGCTCTAAAGACCTTACTTCAAAGACTATTGTCAAGAAAGTAAAAGGACATCCCATCAGATAGGAGAAAATGCCTGTAGACCATGTACCTAATAAAGGAATTGCACGAGGGATATATAAGGGATTCTTACAACTCAATACTAAAAGATACATTTGCCAACTTAAAATGGAAAACAAGCATCTAAACAGTCATTTCTCCAAAAGAAATGCACCAGTGGCCAAGATACAACCAACAAAGTGAGCAAATCATTATATGCTCACCATAGCAGTATTTACATAGTGGCCAAATAGGAAGCAAGCCAGATGTCTAAAAATAAGGGGATATTTACATGAATTACAGTACACCCAAACACTGAAATATGATATAGCCATTAAAAAGCCTGAGGAGGATAGGGAAATGATTAAGCCAAGCAGTGGAGACAGACTGCTTACTTGTGAGTCCCAGCCCTACCAGTTGCTAGAGTCATAGCCCTGGGCGAGTTCCTTAACATGTCTAAACTTCATTTTTTTTTCATCTATAGGTTTTTGCTAGGATTAAAGGTAATTATCCATGTGAAGCGCTTAGTAGCCTACACAGCACATAAAGAATGTTAAGTAAATGTTTGAAAAATGATTATGTGCTGTCATTAAAATGTTGGCATCCTTAAGATACAGTGTCACGAAAAACATGGGGTCTGTGTGTACATAAAATATTCTAAGAAAAAAAAAACTCAGAGTGAGTGTCAGGTGGCCGTATAGACAGATGAATTCCTAAGATGGCCAAATGGCTATATATATATATATATATATATACAAATGAATGCTTTTTTCCAGTGTTGAGATGAACCAATCATTTAAAAACAATGAACCTTAATATGTATTAATTGTATATATATATGCAATTTGTTTTATCATATACATAAATACATCGATACATCTATCTTTCATATACCATTCTTCTTTGACAACTCTTCTGAACTTAATATGTTCTTTTGTTTTCTTTTGTATGTGCTTTCTACAAATGTCTGTTAGGAGGAGTTGCCATTACTAGATGCCTTCATGGTTCCTAGAACAACTAGGATGTTTTACTATTCGTTAACCTCTAGTCACAACCACCAACATACACACGCACGTATATGCTTCTGTTCTAGGACTCTAACCCAGGCCCACATCCATGTGAGCATCACTGTGCCCCCTGAGGTCCACGCCAGCCCAGCCACTGTCTTCTTTTCCCTACTCTCCCTGCTGGAGAGCAGCTTGCACGTATTACAAGACATCCCTTATTTAACATACTCATTTTTAAATTCTCCCTTTGTTGGTAATTAGCAATCAAGTTCTTAATTAGCTTAAATCCACCTGGCTATTTTGCACCTAATAAATTAATTAATTCAATTCACATGGAGAGGAGTGCATTTAGTGCCATATCTCAGTCATTACTGACCATCATTGTGCGGGCTCCTGCCTATGCAGTGAAGACGAGACATCCAAGCAGAATGCTTATCCTCCACTGCTTTGTAGTCTGTCAGGTAATTGCAGAGTGTGGTTAGTGTTTTTAATGTAGAAAGGGATTTAGCAACAGGCCTCGAAAGACAAAACAGAAATTAGAAATCGCGTACCTGTTACACGCAGGTTCATGTGTAGGCTACGGCCTTCTCACATGTACCTGACGCTGCGTGGCTCCACTCATTTCAGACTCAAATTGCATTTGCTCCACAGAAAAATTGTGAGATTATATTCTCAGTTGTTGCAATAGGGGTTGCTGACCGGACAGACAGAGGTTACAGGAACGTGTCAAAAATGAAGTTCACGTAATTACTCTTTGCCCCCAAATCTCCTGGTGAGCCTGTAGTTTGGGGGAAGAGGGAAAAGTTAAGATTTCGTTTTTAATATCAGCTTGAAGAGAGACTTTTATAGAGAGATAAGCTACTCTCTACCATTTAATGGAATTTGTTTTGAAAGAGAAACTTCTCTGGGGGGCCATGGATAATGGTGAAGTAGCCGTGTGCAGAGAATTCTAATGTTCAAAATACAAAATTTAAAAAAGGTTAACTCATAAAAACACTATCACATGTGAGCATTTAAAAGTTTCCAGGTATCTGACCTGGTAACCTTGATTATTTAAAAAAATAAAACAACCCAAATGTCCCAAATGTAATTAATAAATCAAAATGCTTAAGGGCTAGAGTTGTGGGCAGAGTGTTTGGCCAGCACACATGAGGGCCTGGACTTAACCTCAAAAATTTTAAAAGATATGGATTGAAGTATACAGCTGTGCCTTAATAGTATATCGTGTATTGAGAAGTCAGGGTCATGAGGACGAGAAGGCAGCAGCACTTTGGACCTGGCCTCACAGATGTACAAGTTCAATGCCTGATGTGGGCAGGAAAGTATAGCTTAGTCCTTTTTGTTTTTATAACCATTGGCTCTATTGGGTCACATTCTTTTACAATTTATATAGTCTTTTACAATTATCCTTCATAATATGGTGGTTTTAAATATATATATATATTTAATTGAAAAACTATTATTAATATTTGTGCAGTCTGCGAATAAAAGAAATCTCGATTCCATTAATGGTCATATCCCATCCCCCTTCACGCCAGCTTTTAGCATCATTAATCCAATTTGTGTCTCTATGTACATGGGTAATTCATACAAGCATAACGATTTAGGATAGGACTTTTGTGACTTGCTTTTTTTCATTCAGCATAGTGCTTTCCAGGTCCACTCACGGGGTAACATGTATCAGTAATTCATTCCTCTTTGTTGTTGAATGATATTTTCTTTTGTAGATTTAAAATGTCACTTCATCGTTCATTAGTTGACATGTGTAGACGTTCTTTCACTTGGGGACTGCTGTAAAAATGTCACTGTGAGCACTCTAGTGAAGGTTTGGGTGTGTGGCTTGGGGACAGAAACCCCTTGTGTGACAAGTCTGTGTGTTATATTGTCCAACATAGATTATCTTCGTCATCATAAAACACTACGATCAAAAGCAACTTGGAGAGCATGAGGTCTATTTCAGCTTACAGCTAGAGTTCATCATGAAGGAAAGTCAGGGCAGGAATTCAAGACAGCAACCTGAAGGCAGAAACTGAAGCAAAGACCACTTCTTACTGCCTTGCTTCTCATGGCTTGCTCAGCTTGCTTTGTGATACAGTTCAGAACTACCTACCCAGGAATGGCCCGGCTCACACAGTGGGCTGGTCCCTTCCACAACAATTACTAATTTTAAAAATGTCCCATAAGCTTGCCTGAGGGCCAGTCTTATGGAGGCATTTTAATAACTATGGTTCCCCCTCCTCACATATCTCTACCTTGGGTCAAATTGACCAAAACAATCAGGACACGGATGCATTACTTTCCAAACCTATTGTCAATGTGTGAACATTCTGCTTTCTCCGTATTCTAATCAGCATCATTTCATCTTTTTAAAACTATACCATATTAGTGGGAGTGGAGTAGTCTTGAATGGTATTTAAGGTTAAATATTACTATGTGTAATAATGTTGAATATAAGCTGAAATACTTAGTGATCATTCAGATAGATTCCATAAAAGAAATTCTACCTACTATTGTAATTTGCTGTGGTCTACTGTTACTATATTTGTTTGAGACAGGATCTCATATAGCCCAGGCTGGTCATCACTGTCTGTAGCTGCAGATGAACTATTGAGTTATTCAGTCATTGACTCCAGGTAGTACCCACCACATCAGTTTTGTGTGTTGCTGGGAACAGAGCCCGGATCTTCCTGTATGCTGGGCAAGCACAGTACCAAATAGGCACCATGCTGACTTTTTTGTTTATGTTTTTAGTTATGAGTTATTTTCATATCCCTGAAAAATCCCTTACCAGATAAGTAATTTGTAATTATTTTCTCTCAATATATATATATATATATATATATATATATATATATATATATATATATATTTTTAGTTTTTGATGGTGTCCTTTGATGTACAGAATTTTAATTTTGATGTCATTTTTTCCCTATTTCAAATTTTTTGTCATTTGAGCTTTTGCTGTCTTACAGACCACATCCTAGTGGGTTGGTGAATGTGCGCCCTCCACATTGGTATTCTTCCAAACAGTTTAGAGTTTAACTTTTGTGTGAATGTGAGGAAGTCTGACTTAATTTGCTTATGTGTAAATGTACAACATTTTAATACTGTTCTTTTCAGAAAAACATGCTTTCCCCCATTGAGTTGGCCCAGAAACCTCTTAAAAGTCAGTTCTCTGGTACTTGAAAGATTTATTCCTAAATGCTTATTTTCAAAATTGTTTTGGCCACATGGGGTCTATATGAATGTTAGGATTCCATCTGAATTCAAATTCCATATGGATTTTAGGATCAACTTTTCAGTTTCAGCTTTTTAAAAAGTCTCTGAGTTATGTCAATTTAAATAAAATCTTTTAGTTTCTGCTTCGTTGGGCCAGGTAGACTGTGTCTGATAAGCTAAAAGAAGAGAGATGACCTTTGGAGATAGGCCCATGTTCCGGGTGGTCAAATGTACCCAGATCAAGCCCTACATACCATGTGAAAGAACAGAAGCATCCTTCCACCCCCAGAGGCAGGAGAGAGTCAACAAAACCTGGGCAAATATGAAGATCAGAACCCTGTGTTATAAGAAAGCAATCTGTATATAAACTTGGCAGAGGACAGTGGAGAAAAAAAATCACTGCATATTAGCCATTGAATATTGTGGCATTTAATGCACTAATGGTAATTTCCACCACAATTACTTTGTCGTAAAGTGGTTGTATAAATGGAAATCATGTTTCTAGTTCAGTTCTTCCACTAAAGCCAAGTTCATTCCAGTAATAACAACAAGTATTGAGAGATTCACTGCAGATTGAGGGCCCCATTGTATTTATTAGGCAAACAGTGTGGTAGTTGTTTATTACAGAGTTGTTTATGAATATAACACACATACATGTACACACACACACACACACACACACGATAAAAAGAGAAGTTTCCTTTAGAAGTTAGCTTGATAGTGAATATCTGAACATAACACTGGATAATTGTATGTATGGACCAATGTTAAAGATGAAAATAAGCCAGCACTTGGAGGCTGGAGGCAGGAGGATCACAAGTTCAAGACAAACCTAAGTTGGGAGACACTGTCCCATAAAAACAAAACAAGACATGATATGAGTAGGTATATAAGTCAAGTGTTGGTGAACATGTCGAGAAAGATTCTCCTATTTTGACTGCAGATATGTGCTCAAGGTTAGAAACATCCAGGAAGCTGAAGCAGGAGGGTGATATGTTTAAAGCCAGTCTAAGCTATTGAAAAATTCAAAAACAAAGGAAAGAGAGAAGAAAGGAAGGAAGGAAGGAAGGAAGGAAGGAAGGAAGGAAGGAAGGAAGGAAGGGAGAGAGGGAGGGAAGGAGGAAGGGAGGGAGGGAGGGAGGGAAGAAGGAAGGAAGCACAGAGGGAGGGAGGGGAGAGGAAGGAAGGAGGAAGGAAGCAAAGAAAGAAGGAAGGAAAAGGGAAGGAAAGAAAGGAAGGAGAAAATGGAAAGGAGAAAGGAAGGAATGAAGTAAAGAAGCAGTTTGAATGAAAGAATCTTGAAATTGTTGCTGGCTCTCTGAATTTTAAGAAACTGGGTCCAGAAAACTAGGTGAAGATGTATGTTTTATCATAGCTGAAAAGTTTGTCACTGTTATGCATGTGTGCATATAGGTATGTTTTATAAATTGCCTAAAGTACTCTTTTACTGTCAAGTATTATGTTTGTGGAAGTGTTGCCTCTCTTCAATATATATTTCAGCTCTTGAGTAAAATGCCCAACTAGGGGACTCAGACTCTGGGGAATTATTTCTTCACAGAGGAACCTCATCTGCAGTTGTGGTGGGGTGGGAAATTACACCACTACACCAGAACCTGGAACACATTATTCTACGAGCTTCTGGATGTGAGGAAAAGAGGTGCCAGGACAGTGGTTCTCAACCTTCCTAATGCTGTGACCCTTTAATATAGTCTCTCATGTTGTTGTGACCCCAACCATAAAATTATTTTTGTTGCTACTTCATTACTGTAATTCTGCTACTGTTATGAATCATTTGTTTGTTTGTTTGTTTTGATTTTTCAAGACAGGGTTTCTCTGTGTAGCCCTGGCTGTCCTGGAACTCACTCTGTAGACCAGGCTGGCCTCGAACTCAGAAATCAGCCTGCCTCTGCCTCCCAAGTGCTAGGATTAAAGGCGTGCACCACCACTGACCGGCTTACTGTTATGAATCGTATTGTAAATATTTTATATACAGGATATCTGATATGTGATCCCTGAGGAAAGGTTGTTTGACTCCCAAAGGGTTGTGAGCCACAGGTTGAGAACTGCTGTTCACACAGAGCAATAGTAGTAAGTGGACATATCATCCTGAACATGCCCGACACCATCTGTATACTTCATCTTACACAAAATGGTTCAAACTATTTATACATTGTGAAATGCCTAAGTTTAACTAATAAGCATGCTCATTCCCTCTTGAACTTACATTTTTTCCTGGTGAACACACACACACACACATATATATACACACACACACAAAACCACTTTCAGCAATTGTCAAGAATATAATCAATCTTTATTAACTATAGCATATTAGTCATGGTTTCCTAGAGAAACATAACTTGTAGAATGTATACACACACATACACACTCATGCTCTCTCTCTCTGTCTCTGTCTCTCTCTCTCTGTCTCACACACACACACACACACACACACACACACACACACGATTTATTAGAGTAGCTTAAAGACCATGTGGTTCCTTTAGTCCAACAAAGGATGTTTACCAATGGACAGTCCAAGAATCCAGTAGTTGATCAGTCCACAAGGCTGGATGAATCCACTGGTCATAGGAATTTTAAGCTCTAAAGCCAGTAAAGGAATGAACTTGCTAGGGAGAGCAAGGGCAAGCCCACAAAGAGCAAGTGCTTCCTTCACATCTTTTATATGGGCTGCCACGAGAAGGGGTGGCTCAGATTAGAAGTGCATTTGCCACTAGAGTGGGTCACCCTACTTCAAATAATTCAAACAAATAGTCTTTCACAGGTATACCAAGCCACTTGGGTTTTAGTCAATTCCAGATATAGTCAAGTTGATAGCCAAGAATAGCTCTCACTTAGAGTTACCACATTATACAATGATCTCTTTAACTTACTCATCGCACATACCTGACATTCACTGAGCAACATCTTTCCATCTCCATACCTTTCTCCAGTCACAAAAAACCACGGTACCAATCACTGAGCTCAATGCTCTGTGAGTTTTCACAGAAGTAAGATCATGCAGTATTTGTCTTTCTGTGCCTGCCTTCTTTCACTTATCACATTTGGCTTAGATCCCTTATCACAAAGCTGGCCACATCCACACACACCACAAATGATAAGATTTCCTTCTTTTCAAGGCTGAATAGTACTCCATCATGTTATCACATCTCCTAAATCAATTCATCCAGTTATCATATTAAGCTGATCTTTACCTTGCAGCTGTGAGTATAGGCCTTTGTAGTAGAATCTGATGATTTTTTTTTAAATTTCCTCAGCTTCTGTTGTTATGTTTCCCTTTTCAGTTCTGATTTTATTAATTTGGATACTGTCTCTGTGCCCTTTGGTTAGTCTGGCTAAGGGTTTATTTTTTTGATTTTCTCAAAGAACCAGCTCCTGGTTTTGTTGATTCTTTGTATAGCTCTTTCTGTTTCTACTTGGTTGATTTGAGCCCTGAGTTTGGTTATTTCCTGCCATCTACTCCTCTTGGGTATATTTGCTTCTTTTTGTTCTAAAGCTTTCAGGTGTGCTGTCAAGTTGTTGTCAGTTTCTTTTTGTCAGCACTTAGAGCTATGAGTTTTCTTCTTAGTACTGCTTTCATGGAGTCCCACAAGTTTTGGTATGGTGTGTTCTTATTTTCATTAAATTCTAAAAAGTCATTAATTCCTTTCTTTATTTCTTCCTTGACCAAGTCATCACTGAGTAGAGCGTTTGTTCAGTTTCCATGTGTATGTGGGCTTTCCATTGTTCTTGTCGTTATTAAACTGCAGCCTTCGTCCAAGGGATTATTTCAATTTTTTCTATCTGTTGAGGTCTGTTTTGTGACCGATTATATGGTCTATTTTGGAGAAGATACCATGAGGTGCTGAGAAAAAGATATATTCTTTTGTTTTAGGATGAAATGTTCTATAGATGTCAGTTAAATCCAGTTGGTTCATAACTTCTGTTAGTTTCATTGTGTCTCTGTTTAGTTTCTGTTTCCATGATTTGTCCATTGCTGAGAGTGGGGTGTTGAAATCCCCCACTATTATTGTGTGAGGTGCAATGTGTGCTTTGAGCTTTAGTAAAGCTTCTTTTATGTATGTGTGTGCCCTTGCATTTGGGGCATAGATGTTCAGAATTGAGAGTTCATCTTGGTAGATTTTTCCTTTGATGAGTATGAAGTGTCCTTCCTTATCTTTTTTTGATTACTTTTTGCTGAAAGTAGATTTTATTTGATATTAGAATGGCTACTCCAGCTTGTTTCTTGGGACCATTTGCTTGGAAGATTGTTTTCCATCCTTTTACTCTGAGGTAGTATCTGCCTTTTTCACTGAGGTGCATTTCCTGTATGCAGCAAAATTCTGGGTCCTGTTCATGTATCCAGTCTGATAGTCTACATCTTTCTATTGGAGAATTAAGTCCATTGATATTAAGAGATATTAAGGAAAAATGAGTGTTGCTTTCTCTTATTTTTGTTATTAGAGGTGGAATTATGTTTGTGTAACTATCTTCTTTTGAGGTTGTTGGAAGATTACTTCCTTGCTTTTTCTAGGTTGTAGTTTCCCTCCTTGTGTTGGAGTTTTTCATCAGTCATCCTTTGAAGTGCTGGATTTGTGGGAAAATATTGTGTAAATTTGGTTTTGTCATGAAATATCTTGGTTTCTCCATCAATAGTGTTTGAGAGTTTTGCTGAGTATAGTAGTCTGGGCTGGCATTTGTGTTCTCTTAATGGCTATATGAAATCAGTCCAAGATCTTCTGGCTTTTATAGTCTCTGGTGAGAAGTCTGGTGTAATTCTAATAGGTCTGTCTTTATATGTTACTTTAGCTTTTCCCTTACTGCTTTTAGTATTTTTTCTTTGTTTTGTACATTTGATGTTTTATTATGTGACGGGAGGTATTTCTTCTTTGGTCTAGTCTATTTGGAGTTCTGTAGGCTTCTTGTATATTCATGGACATCTCTTTCTTTAAGTTAGGGAAGTTTTCCTCTATAATTTTGTGAAAGATATTTACTGGTCCTTTAAATTGGAAATCTTCACCCTCATCTATACCTGTTATCCTTAGGTTTGGCCTTCTCATTGTGTCCTGGATTTCCTGGATGTTTTGGGTTAGGAGCTTTTTGCATTTTGCATTTTCTTTGACAGTTGTGTCAATGTTTTCCATGGTATCTTCTGCACATGAGATTCTCTCTTCTATCTCTGGTATTCTGTTGGTAATGCTTGTGTCTATGACTCCTGATCTCTTTCCTAGGTTTTCTATCTCCAGGGTAATCTCCCTTTGAGATTTCTTTATTGTTTCTACTTCCATTTTTAGATCCTGGATGGTTTTGTTTAATTCCTTCACCAGCTTGGTTGTGTTTTCTTGCAATTTCTTAAGGGATTTTTGTGTTTCCTCTTTAAGGGCTTCTACCTGTTTGCCTGTTTTCTCCTGTACTTTTTTAAGGGAGTTATTTATGTCCTTCTTAAAATAATCTATCATCATCATGAAAAGTGATTTTATTTATGAATCTTGCTTTTCCAGTGTGATGGGATGTCCAGGGCTTGCTATGCTGGGAGAACTGGGTTCTGATGATGCCAAGTAACTTTGGTTTCTGTTGCTTACATTCTTGTGCTTGCCTTTCGCCTTCTGGTTAACTCTAGTGCTACCTGCACTCACTGTCTCTGACTGGAGCCTGCCTTTCCAGTTATTTTGCTTGTGTCAGAACTCCTCAGGGTCCAGATGTCTCTGTGATCCTGTGATCCTGTGATCCTGTGATCCTGTGATCCTGAGCTCCAGCTGCTCTGAGTGCAGTGGCTCCTCTAGGATGTCTCAGGATATGGTGTCTCCATGGGAACAGACAAGCTAGGTGTCTACCCCAGCCACAAGGCGTAGTTAGGATTTCTAATGCTGTAAAGAGACACCAGACCATGGCAAATCTTATAAGGAAAACATTTAATTGGTTTGGGGCTAGTGTACAGAGGTTTAGTCCATTGTTATTATGGCTGGAGGGCTATTAGCATGCCAGCAGACATGTTGCTGGAGAAGTAGCTGAGAGTTCTACATCTGGATCTGAAGGCAACAGGAAGAGAAGGTGATACTGGGCTCAGCTTGACCATTTGATTCTTCAGAGCTCGACCTCAATAACATACTTCCTTGGACAAGGCCATACCTCCTAATTATATTATGCCACTAACTATAAGCCTGTGGGAGCCATTTTTATTCAAAGCACCATACCAACTGACCATCAAGCCCAAGGATTCTCTACCTCCTCAGGGCTGGCATTATAGGTACATGCTCTCCCACTTACTTTTTTATACTGGCGTTGGAGATCTGGTTCCCAGATCTTGATGTTACCATTGCTATCTCCTCAGCCTCACTCAGTATTTAGCTGAATGTTGAGAATTTTTCCTTGTACTTGTCAGTGATATGAATTACTTTGAAAAACACTAACCAAGTTCACTATGATTTTTTTAAAGTGTATTCATTTTCTTGCTGTTGAGATACTTGGGTCTCTTGTATGTAGTGAATATTGAACCTTATTTGCAAATATCTTCTCCTACTCTGTTGGCTGCTTCTTGACTGACCATTGTTTTCTTTACTGTGAGAAGCTTTTCTTCCCCAGTTTTCCTCATGTGGTTTACAATATCAGCTCTTATGTTTAAGTATTTAATCAATTTTTCCTTGATTTTAGTGGCTACAATAAGAACCTAATTTTATTCTTCTGCATGTGGTTATCCAGTTTTCAAACCTGCTTCATTGAAAAGACTGTTCTTGTTACTTTTTGTATTCTTGGCACCTTAGTAAAAAATATCAATTGTCTATGAATGGGTAAATTTATTCCTGGGCTGTTTTTCTTTTTTTTCTTTCTTTTTTTTTTTCTGACTTTTTTTTTTCTGACTCATGTATCTGGGTTTTTGTTTGCCACTACCATGTTGTTTTGAGTATTATAGCTTTATTTGTGGTATATTTTCAACTCGTTAATATGATATCGTCTCATCTTTGCTCTTGTTTTCATTGGCTCTTCAGGTTTTAAAATTACATATGACTTTTATGATTATTATTTTTTCAGTTAATCATTATACATTTTAAGATTTGTTTTATGTATATTAGTGGTTTTGTCTCCATAATGTCTGTACACCTATGGAGGCCAGTCTCACCTATGCTGAGACTGAAGTTACAGATAGTTGTGAACTGGCCTGTGGGTGCTGTGAATCAAACTGTGTCATCTGAACTAGCAATCAGAGCTTTTAACTGTTGGGCCATCTCTCTAGTACCATAGAAAATCACTAAAATTTGATAGAGTTTTCATGAACTCTACAAACTGTTTTAGTTATTATGGAAATTCTGACACTATTAATTCCATCTCTGGGCAGGAGATGGTTTCCATTTATTTGTCTTCTTCAGTTCACATTATTAGTTTTTATAGTTCTCAACTCTAGACCTTTTATGACCTTGGTTATATTTATTTTTAGGTACTTTTAGAGCAATTGGAAATAAGATTGTTTTCCAATTTCTTTTTTCTGCTAGTTTGTTGCTTACATAGAAAATTGTTTGTTGATTTTATATCTGGCAGCTTTAGTAAATTTGTTGATTAACTTTTTGTGGAGTCCTTAGATTTTCTAGACATGTCTTCAAACCTTCTGTAAGCAGGGAACCTTTAAGATCTTCATTCCCATGTGGAGGCCTTTTATTCTTTCTCTTGATAACAGAAACAGAGTGAGTATCCATCTTGTCTTGATTTTACAGGAACAGTGTTCAACTTTTGGCCATGGACTTTAATGTTAGCTATGGGTTTGTCATACATGTCTTGTGCTAAAGGGCATGTCTTTTCTCCTTCACATGTTATGGATTTCATGAAAGATGTTAAATTTTGTCAAATGCCTTTTCTGTGTCTGTCATGGTGACCACACTGCCTTTTAATTCTAGTAATCAGGTATAGATTTTCATACTTTGAATCAACCCTGTATTTTTTTTAATAAATCTTATATGATCACAAATCTTTTAATGTGCTCTAAAATTAGTTTGTCTATATTTTAGGAAGAAAACTTTACATCTGTGTTTATTAACTATATTAGCCTATAGTCAACTTTTCTTCTAATGTCCTTGCTGGCTTTGGTGCTGGAGTGACTCTGGTCTTGGAAAATTAGTTTGGAGAAATTTTTTCTCTTCTTTATTTTTAGAAATATTTGAATAGGATGTGTATTCGTTCTTTAAGTCATTGAATTTAGTAATGTCATTGGATACTGGGATTTATTTGGTGGGAAAGTTTTGTGACAGAGTTACCCTCCTTACCCACTGTCTGTTTTATTAAGCTTCAGTATTTCTTATTTCTCAGTCTTGGTAGATTGCTTGTGTTTAAACATTTGTCTTTTGTTTATAGACTGTACATGTTTTAGAGTACAAAATTGTTCATAAACCTAATCTCTCATGATCCTTTTTATTTACAAAATATCAGTTCTAATGTCTCCTCTTTCTTTTCTGTCTCTTTTTTAAAAATTGGAGTCTTATCTCTGATTTTCTTGATGTAGCTAACTGAGGCTTTGTCTACTGTACTTTTGTTCCTGTTTTCCATTGTTTCTCTGGTCTCTGTTTTATTTATTTGATTAAGGTCTTTATTACTTCTCTTCTTTTAACACCTCTAGGCTTATATTGCCTCATTTTTGTGGGTTTGGGTTGATTGGTTAGTTGTTGTTGATGATGTTTTGTTTTTTATTTGTTTGTTTGTGTTGTTTTTTTGTTTTTCTATTCCTTGAGTTATAACATTAAGCTGTTATTTGACAGGTTTCTATGGAGGATTTAAGATATGTCTTTACCACATAGCTTAGGCTGTCCTGAAGCTGGTTCTACATCCATCTCAGGCCAACCTTGAACTCACAACCTTCTGCATGCTGAGATCTCACTTGTGCACTACTGGCTGGTTTCTTTGGTGTATATAGTCACTGTGTCAAGACTCCTCTCAGAGCTGCTTCTGCTGCATCTCACACATTGTGCAACCGTTCCACTTTCATTTCATTTGTCAACAGTGTCTCCACAAAGTAACCTTGCCTCATCATCCAGCTGTTCTCCCCACAGTAATGAAATATTTACAAGTCTCCAACAACTCTCTGAAGCTCTAAAATATAGTATTATATAGTAAAGAAAGTTCCTAAAGAGTTTTAAGCAGTAAATGACTCAAACTTGTAGTAAAGAGTCCTGGCACGTAACATAGCACTGTAGGTTGTTGTGGTCGCTACTGTGAATGATAATTTGAGTTGAGAGCTTGGAATCACCTGTGGAGCTTCAGGATTTGATGCTCACTCTGCTATGGCTTAGACTTGCTTTTGTCTACCATGCCTTGCTAAGCCCCCAGTTCTCTCATGTTGCAAGTACATAACTTGATTTTATTTTTACACTCTATTACTTATTTTACTTTTTGAGATTATAATATAATTGCACCACTTCCCCTTCCCTTTTCTATCTCCACACACCCCTCCTTGCTCTCTTTAAAATTAATGACCTTTCTTCATTAATTGTTGTTATAAACATATGTGTAAACATATATACATAAATGCAGCCTGTTCTGTCTATATAATGTATGTGTGTTTCTAGGGCTGGCCTCTTGGTATTTGGTAACCAGTTGCTGTACTCTTCCTGCTCTCAGCCTTCCTCAGCTGCCTGTGGTTCTCTGTGTAGGGCTGAAGTCCCTTAGGCTTCCCCCTATTGACTGCGGTGTGCCTGCGGCTGTTGTGTTTGTTCAGCTCCTGTTTAGGCAGTCATGTTGGTGAGGATCTCTGATATTTCTAGGAGATGCAGTCTCCTAACTACATGTTAAATATTTGTCCTCATACCCACCAGTAAGTGTAGTCTTCTTCTCTTATCAAGGAAACTTTTCTTTGCAACATGTGGTGGCCATTAAAGAAAACCACAACCAACCAAAATGCTGAGTTGTAGATCCCAGTCCAAATGGATACACCTACAAAATAACTCTTGCACCTAAGTCTCAGTGATCTGGTCAGAAAAGAAGACAGAAAAATTATAAGAGCCAGAGGACCATTGAGTTTGTCCTGAGACTGTGTCTCCTAGTAATGTCAGAAAATTGTTTTTATTTTATAGGCACTCAGGGGGAGAAATTGCAGTGAGTCTCCGATGTATTTAAATTGTTAGACAATGAAAAACTCAAAGTTGCGTTGTATTTTGTATTATGAGATGAACATGACACTTTGAGGACAAGCTTATGCTTCAGAAAGATGTATGTGACAAGGGGTGGTTGAGATGCCAGCTGCCTCAATCTCTCACTGTTGTGACTTCCTGCCACAGTGGACTGTAACTGAAAACTGTGAACCTTAAGTCATTTTTGTCAAGGTATTTTATCATAGCAATGGAAAGATTAACTAATATAGTTATAAATAGTAAAGCATACACTTTGTGATGGTCACTTCTTACTGTTAACTTGACCAGATGTCACTTAGGGCACACATCTCTGAGTGTGTCTGCGAGGCCATTACCATGTAGGATTAACAGAGAAAAGGAAACCCACCCTGAATGTGAGTAGTACCACCTCATGAGTTAAGGTGTTAAAAAGGGGGAGGGGACAAGTCAGATGAACACCCACAGTCCTTTCATTCTTTCTCGATTGGCCTGGACTCTGCTACTCCCACTGCCATGCCTTGTCCACTATGATAGACTGCATTCTTCTGAGCTGTGAGAAAAGTAGTTTTTTCCGAATCTCTTACGTTGCTTTTTGTTAGTACTTCATGACAGTGATGGGTAAAGTAACTAATACACTATTAAATTTGCTTTCAAAAGCCAGGTGTGGTGGCTCATGTCCCTTTGCCAACACCTAGGGGGCAGGGCAGAAGGATTACTACCACCCACATACATATCACTCCGGCCAACACTATCCCATCTCATGCTCCCACTCAGGGAGAGCATGGAAAACCTTTAAACAGCATCCCTTTGTATCTGGATTCTTGTCCTTCCTCATCTCTGCTATTCCTCTTCTCATCTGGACCTAACTAATCCAGCGCCTATACTGAGGATATATTCAATGCAAGTTTATTGAATGAGTAACACATAGGGCAACTATTACATTCAACCAAAAGAAAATGAAGTCACTAACCAAGGCATGTAATTTTGACTACTTAAGGCCATATTATATTTTACTTCAATTTTATGGAGATTATGAAAAGTGATCTTTCTGAATCATCTAATTTAGTTACATTTCAAGACTCAACTTCATTTTTTGTTAAGCACTTTTAGCCAATATTTTTATACTGGGTACCTGTAAAAACACACAATCAGCCCCTTAAGATATTTAATTTTTTTCTGTCACATAGTATTCCCAAATGATAACTTCCATAGATAATGTATTAGGTTTTATAGAGCAGTATGCCTCTATGTGAAGGTTATTCTTCTTTGAGTTTTTTGTCCCTTATTTCTAAAATGTGTCTCTTTATTTCTTCTGACTCTCGGAGTAATTTGACAACCTACTGTGCCTGGTCTACTACTCGTCCTGCTGGCACATTCCACACCTTCAATGGCAACTTTTGCTTTCCAAGGTGACATTTGATAAGCAAAATAGCCTATCACAAGTTTTGATATAAAATTCATTTCAAAGGAAGAAATCATTTTTATGTGTGAGAATTTTATAGTTTTCATTCTATTCATGTCCTAAGTACTAGAAGCCACCCAGTGAAAATTAGTCCCTTCATTTAAAAGCTTTAAAACATATATACTAGCTGACCTACACCACTACTACAGGCCTGGGTCTAGGTCCAACTTTGAACTATCTGTATCCAGACACCCTCTGTGTAACTCTGCACCAGGAGTCTTTTCCCATGCCTCTCCTCCAGACTCAGGTCCTACTGGGAGCAGCTTCCATGGTGAACCTCAAATAGATTTCAAAACAAAATTAATCAGCAGATATTAAGGAAATTTTATTCTAATAAACTGTAGTGGTCTACATGAGAAATGCATCCCAGAATCTTGGACATTAGAATGCCTGGTCCCCAATTGGTGGTACTGTTCTGGGAGTTTTAGGTGGTGTAGACTTTCTGGAAGAAGTGCATCATTAGAGGCAGGCTTTGAGAATTAAAAAGCCTTTCTTAATTCTGGTTTGCTCTCTGCGTTGTGCTTTCAGTTCAAGATGTGAACTCAGTTTTCTATTCCTGCTGCCATGCCTGCTGCCTGCTACTGTGCTATCTCTGTCGTTGTGGATCCCAGCCCTTTAGAACCATCATCAAAAATAAACTCTTCCTTTTACAAGTTACATTGGTTGTGATGTTTTATCATAGCAACAGGGAAGTAGAACTGAGGGAACAGTTAACCAAGAAGACATTATTATGGCATACTTGATTTCATAAAAAGCTGGACTTCAAGTGACAGATCAATGTCAACTTAGATATAGGAGGTGATTTCAGTAATCCAGCATTCCCTGAGAGCTAGGTCATGCATACAAAAAAAAAATCAGAGAAAAATCAGAATTAAATGACATCACACATCAAATGGACTTAACAGAATTAAATGACATCACACATCAAATGGACTTACAGAATATTCTGTTCAAATATTAAAGAATATACATTCTACTCAGCAGCCCATGGAAACTTCTCTAAACTATACATTCTGGGACTTAATAAAAATCTCAACAAACTCAGAAAGACTGAAATAACTACGTATATCCTATCTGACCATAAGGCAACAAAACTTAAAACTGAGAGCAAACAAATATCTAGTGAGTACACAAACTCATTATTGAATGATAAATGGGTAAAAGCAGAAACCAAGGAAAAAGTAAAAATAAATAAATAAATAAATCCTGGAACTAACTAAATAAGGATGAACACACAACACAGCAAACTCTCTGGGATATGGTAAGAGCTGTCCTGTGAGTAAATCTTACTGCTGTAAGTGTCTACATTAAAAAATCAGAAAAAAGCACAGATAAATGACTTAATGATGCAACTTACAAATTGGGAAAAACAAGAACAAGGCAAATTCAACATTCATAGAGAGCAAGAAATAATAAAAACCACAGCAAAAATTAATGAAATAGAAACAAAATAAACAATGCAAAGAATCAATGAATCTAAGGGTTGGTTCACTCACAAAATAAACAAGATCCACAGACCCTCAGCTCAACTAACCAAAAAAAAAAAAAAAAAAAAGAAAAGAAAAGAAAGAAGGAGATGTGCTAAGCAAATAGAATCAGAAATGAACAGGAAAACATTACAACAGATACCAAAGAAATCAGGATATTATAGGGAAATATGTTAATAGTCCCTTAAGTTGGAAAACCTAAAAGAAACGGGTAAGTTTTTACATTCATCCAAACCACTAAAATTAAGCCATTAGGAGATCAACAACCTAAATTTGAAGCAGAAAACAAACAAAAAACAACAATTAAAAAAAAAAAACTAATTAAACTCCAGACCCAGACAGCTTCACAGCAGAATTGGACTAGACTTTTAAAGATCTGCAGCTAATACTTTTTAAACTACTTTAAAATATAAAACATAGGAAGCTCCCAAACTCCTTATACAAAGTCAGTATCACTCTAACACTAAGACCAGATAAAGACAAAAACCAAACCAACCAAACAAACAAAACCTACAGACCAATATCTCTGATGAACACAGACTCAAAAATCTTCCAAAAAATAATTACAAACTCAATACAAACATACATCAAAAAGATGATTTATCAAGTTGGTTTTCCCTAGGAGATACAGTGATAGTTAAACATATGCAAGTCAATAAACGTCATAAATAACACAAATGGACTTAAAGACAAAAATCAAATGATCACCTCAATTAATGCAGAAAAAGCCTTTGACAAAATCCAATGTGCCTTAATAATAAAAGTCTTAGAGAGAACAGATCTAGAAGAAACACACCCAAGACAATCAAAGTTACACAGGAGAAACCCACAGCCAACATCATTCTAAACAGAGAAACATTTGAAGAAATCCCACTGAAACTAGGAACCAGAAGAACTGTCCATTAATTATCCCTTCTCAATACTCTGTTCAAACACTAGCTGGAGCAGTACGGCAAGAGAAAGAAAGTAAACAAATGCAATTAGACAACCAAAACCCAAAAGAGCTCAGGCCTGTTGCTGTAATTGTAGTCAGGATCCTTTAGGTAAGGAAGTTGTAGACACTAGAGGAGAATCTACTACTAACATGTAGATTACTACTAACATGTAGACTAACTAAATCTGTGTAGTTGTCAGCTACCTTCTAAATACTTATCCTTAGACCCATTCGTAAGTGAAGCCCCATCCCTCATCAATCCGGCAGACAGGAGTTATTACAGACTTTACAACCTAGACTGAGTGACCTTAGCATGCCCAGCCACAAACCGGAGGTCTGTAACACAGTTCCTACATCAAAGGTCCAGGGAACACTGCAGAAAGGGGGATGGTCTGATTGTAAGACCCAGAGGACCTGGATGACCACTGGGAGATAGTCTGTACTGAAATGACAGAATGCTATACTCATGAACTCTCAACAATATGGCTGCCGCCACAAGACCTGTAAAGACCAATTAAAATACCAACATAGATGGAAAATAATTTCATAGGGCCCAACCTCTAGATATGAGCTAAAGGCTATCAGTGGCTGCTGAAGGAGGGAGAGCTAGCATTCTTCAGGGTTGAGCCCTCAATTCTGTGAGATCAGTCATAAGCCCACACACACACAGCAACACAAATTGGGCTCGGTGGGTTGTTTCTCTTTGTTTGTTTTTCAATATTAAATCTCTGTATGTAACCATTTCTCTCTATAACACAATGACTCTAGAGAAAAGGTTATGGATTTCAGAGGGAATAGAAGAAACATGGAAGGACTTGGAGAGAAGAAGGGGAAGGGTGAAAAGGATGAAATACAGTGTATTGGTGAGTGAAATTTAAAATTTAAAGACAGACAAGATTATTTATCTTAGATGGTGTGATGGTTTATAAATGCTTGGCCCAGAGCATGACATTATTGGAAGGTCTGGCCCTGTTGGAGTAGATGTGTCACTGTGTGTGGGGGCTATAAGACCCTCATCCTAGCTGTCTGGAAGCCAGTATTCTGCTAGCTGTCTTCAGATGAAGATGTAGAACTTTCAGCTCCTCCTGCACCATGGCTGCCTGCATGCTGCCATGTTCCCACCTTGATGATAATAGATTGAAGCTATGAACCTGTAAACCAGACCCAAATAAATATTCTTCTTTACAAGAGTTACCTTAGTCATGGTGTCTGTTCACAGCAGTAAAACCTAAACTATGACAGATGGCTCCATAAATCTTTTCCTTTAATATTATTGTATATGTGTTGTTTGTTTCTTACTGGAGTTTGCTTATTTACTCTCTAAAATTTCCCCTCTGTTAATCTTTATGGAGAGAAGTGGGAAATCTACACGGAAGCTAAGAGAAAAAAACAGTTCAAAGATTTATATTTTTAATAAATCTTTTATATTTCTGTTAAATGTTTCGCAGGCCAGGTGATCTTTTACATTTATTCTACAGTGTAATTGTTCTAACCATTGGAATTGTTCTTTATAGAAAAATCTCTTGTGGACAGTTTGAAAACTTTAAAATTCCTATACTTAGATGACAGAACTATTTCTGGTTTAACCTTCGCGTTTCTCTCCATGCATCTCTAGAGTCTGAGTGAATGTAGTGTGTACAATCAGCCTATGCCTGAGAAAGCCCTGTTCATCCTCCCTATCCAGGTCCTTCTGTCTACTTGTGTCACTGTCTTTCTTGGGTTTCTAAGCAATGAAAGTCACCAAGGTCACAGGCCAACTGTATGCCGTCTTGGAAGAAATGTACGGTTTAGTAGAAAGTTAATACTAATATAACTTCTTACAACCCCTTCAAAACTGTTCCTTATGTTTTCTGACTTAAAATACTCAAATGACTATTTACAAAGGAATAACATACAGCAATTATGAGCTCTTGTTTCAGAGAAAACATGTCTAAGGTGAGTCTGACTTCAGTTTCTCCAGAAGCTCCTTAGCTGGACAGCACTAAGATGAGTTCATATACTCACTGAAGGTATCAGTCAAATGAATCTTTATTTGTTAAACCAAGCTATGTGACAGTACATGTCTTTAGCTACAAAGGTCTTCAGGGGAGATGGCTTCCTAAGTGTGTGTGCCACACAGCCACAGAGGAAGTCATATTAGAGGGGCCTTGCACACCCATTGATGCCCACAGTTATTGTATTTAAGTTTCTAATAATCTTTTAACAAGGAGTTTCTACTTTCCATTTTATACTGAGACCTTTAAGTAGTATAGTTAGTACTGCTAGGCAGTGGGGTACAACAAGCACAGATCAAGGGAGGAAAAGTACATTTAATTATATACACATTATTTTCACAGAATCAAGCCAAGTGAATTCGAGGAAGCAAAGGCATTCTGTTTCCAGCTCACTTTAGTCACTACAATTATTCTATGTTTGAGTATGGTATCTTAAGGAATGCAAGAGAAGAATAAAGAAAGGGAATTTTTACATTAGAAGAAATGATACTAGTTAGCAGAGGGTCACATTCAGTGACTTGAACTTGAAAAAGCAAGTGTCTCCCAAGGCTTAGGGATCTCAGTGGAAGAGGGTGTGGGAAGGTTTAAAAAGTGGTGGATGGATGACTATAAGCACACAGTGTTTCCCACATGCAGCAGTGCCACTGTGCACACTAACTCACTGTATGTGTGACAGCATCACAATACCTGTCCAAGCCCCCAGCCAGACAAAATTCCAGCATGGAGAACAGAGATGGGCATTGCATCCCTCTGTTGATAGAGGGAGAGTCCATAATCTTTGCACATGTAGCCCCCTTGATAGATCAACTACTCCAGAGTTACTCCAGAGTAGAAGGTCATATATCCAAGAATATATGAGTGGCACAAATTTCACACACACACACACACACAAATACACACACACACACACACAAATACACATAAACACACACACACACATACACACACACAATATACACATATACACACACACATACACACACACACACACACACACACACACACACACACACACACACACA
>JANHMN010000004.1:61085333-61125233 GCA_030674055.1 Rhabdomys pumilio
CACACACACACACACACACACACACACACACACACACACACACACACGTAGAAATATGCAACAGAGGCCAGATCACCTTAGAAATAACCCTGGAAACAACAACTATGTAGAGTTTATTTTCAGCACTGTCTTTGAATTTTGGAAAGGAGTCTTGTTTTAGGAAGAAGTTTTTCGGGCATTTGTCATTGTTGATGATGTTGATTCAGAAGTAAGGCTGGAACAGTTCCTCTCCATGCTCTACTCTGGGAGGCAAAACAACATAGTAGAGATCCAGGTCTCCAGGAAGGCAGATAATAACACCCCTCCCCTTGCTTCCAACTCCAAGCTGAATCACCCATGGCACATTTCTTAAAGACTTTGAATGTCCAATTCCTCAAGACTCCTTGGTGGTAGGCCTGTGTGACTACCACTCATCTCACGGATGTTTGTGATGAACAAAGGTAACACATCTGGAAAGTCTAGCCAATTGCCAGGCATCCAGTAAGATATAACTCTTACTATCTTCCCTCTGTCTTTCTCAACTGAGATATATATATATATATATATATATATATATATATATATATATATATATATATAAAATAATTCAGCATTTCTGGGAGAGTCTGGATAAAAAGTTGAATATAATGGTGCGTGAGAAAAGGTTCTTATTCTAGCAGAGCATGTAACAGGTGCTCCGTAAACTCTGTGTAAATTACATTCCAAGATTAAAGATGTGGAAGAAGTGTGTCCCACACCAGGAAATGCATGATGAACTCCTGTGAAATAGCCTTTTTCTCTTACATTAGTGTGAATTGCGCTTCAAATTAGAAAACAATATTTCCCTGCCCTGAACGAAAACGAACAAGTTGCTCTCCATAGAAGTTCCCGTTCACAAGCACCTTCGTGTTTTACAAGCTGCACTGAGATCCCACAGTTGGTGAGTGACAGGATATCCAATCTTTATTCCAACATTTGTGCCATTTCTTCCTCCTTGCCTATGTATTCAGTCAAGTATTTGAAGACACATGATACTGCTGTGTTTGAGAAGTAACTTGCACAAGATAGCTTACGAAAGATGGGTGAGTGTACCCTATCACCTGGCATTGTTTGCGCTTAGATACTAATTTCTCCTCCCCAAACTGGGCTCCATGCACTATAAGATTATCCAATTCATGAGAACATGATCTCAACTGCAGATACATAGGGCCACATACAATGTGGATATGAACTCACCCAGTTACATCTAAAACCAACCCTGAGTTTATGCAAGACTATTAAATTCCAAAGCTCAAGAAATCTTTATTATATACTTTATCATCTGCACCAAAACATCTTTGCCTACAATAGTAGCTCTTAGCTACTTATAACTGATAACTGGCCCTCCCTGGAGGACTGTGGAGAGCCGTTCTTAAGTTGTTCTCTCTTGCAGTTTAGCTACACAGAATTTAGCTTTTCCTTGGTGTAGAATACTATGCGGCAGTCTAAACTCACCTGGCTCAGGGTCGATGACTTTGGGCCCAGTCAGACAGGGCCTAGAGCCTGTCAGAACCACCAGCCTTTCGATGTTTATTCTTTCCTGTAAATCATGTCCTGCCCACCTCACACCTTTCCTGTCTCCAACAGGCTCCAGCCACAATGAATCATAATTGAAGACAAGATTCTGTATTATGTTCTTGGCGATGACTTGCAGGAGAAAATTAATTCTTCCTTAGCGGCCACTAAGTGAAGAGAAATAGCACAGTGCTTCTTGTCACAGATTTACTAATAGCTGGTTTCTCTTGTGTGCTGGGCTTTGGCACAGTTTTTATAACAGACATGTCAGCCGGGGAGGAAAGCACGGATGTGCACAGAATGAGCCTTTGCTGAGTTGAGCCTCTGGTTCTTTGAGTGGCCTGTTCTAGAAGGTTCTGCAAAGGGAAATTCACTTGGGATTCATAAACAGAATTTTGACCTTCTCTAGTGGAAATAGGACAAGAGGGATATCAGCTTCCTTCTTTTCCTTGTAGCCAGGAGAGCTCCAAGACACTCTGGGGACCACAGGGATGTTTGTGGTTAACGTGTTTGCCTCTTTTCCTCATTCTCATTTTCTTTTCTACCATCTTTTGAAGTTGATTGCAATAATTTGTTAAGAGAGGTAAAATAAAGCACCGTGAATGCATACACGTAAATTTCCACTGCTTCCAGAAATACCATCAGAAAGAGCAACGTCCCAAATATCTTACAGTTTCCTTGGAGAATCAACAGACAGATGTAGCTTCCCTAGTCCCAAATCCATAGCCAGAAGTTATGGCTCTCAGATTTCAAGGAGCATCAAAATCATACCCTCCAATACACACACACACACACACACACACACACACACACACACACACACAGAGTACTGAGAGAGAATTCGTGGGCCCACTCCTAAAATTTTGACCTAATAGATATGGGAGGAGGTTGAATGTTTGCGTCTTTGTTTTGTTATTTTTTTCTTTTGTTATTCAGTGCTACAGATGGATCCCAGTGCCTTGTGGATGTTAGGCAAGGAACTCTACCACTGAGCTCCACACAGCTGCTCCTAAACATTTATATTTTAACAAGCCCCCAGGGGATGCTGATGCTGCTATGGGTCTCACAAGGAGGACCCAGTCAGAACTACTGGTCTAGAGGAGATTATATTTACAATTTCTGTCTCCTTTGTGTTGCATGGAGAGGGATACAGGATCCCATTAAGTTGAGTTCATTATGCTCTTGCCTCAGACTCTTGAGTGTTGAGATTACAAGTGTGCATCCATTTTCCAGGAAGACACATCAATAAAGAAGTCATTGATGAGAAGTGTGCCTAAACAAAAGGACAAAATAAAAGGAGCAGGCCGTGTAGTGCCAAGAAGTAATCTAGACATCAGAGGAAGCTAGAGTGAAAGGAAATAGCTGAGTAGAAGGTAGAGCTTTGCAGTGACCTGGGATGAGAATGAGCTTTGACCTAAGCCCAAGATATCAATTAGACCGGAAGGCAGCTGGAGTGGGCCACTTGAACAGTTAGAAAGCAGAAATCTGGTGAGCATTGCTTTCAGAACTCAACGCTGAAAACACTTATGCACATATAAGATATAATAAGATCTGGTGGGAGGAGACAATGGATGAATGCCCGTTCATCAGTGAACAAGACTTGGATTGTAATGGGTTTTTAATAAATGCTTGAACATTTTGGTGTTTTACCTATATACAGAATTAATTATAAGAATTCATCTTGGCCAGACAAGAACTCTACTAGGCTACAGCACCAGCCCTGATTCAGCGTTCTGTCTCTCTGTCTGACTGTCTGTTTGTCTGTTTGTCTGTCTGTCTGTCTGTCTGTCTGTCTGTCTGTCTGTCTGCTTTCCCTTCTTCACTTTTCATCTAATGGCACCCCCTCTCCTCCCAGTCCCACTTTTACAAATCCCTCCCTTATTTATCCCCTTCCCTTTCCCTCAGAGAAGGGGAAGCCTTTTTTCAGTGACACCCCACCCTGGGACATCCAGTCACATTAGGACTAAATGCATCCTCTCCTACTAAGGCTCAACTTTGTAGTCCAGTTAGGGAAAAGGGATCCAATGGCAGGTAACTGAGTCAGAGACACTCCTGCTCTAATTCTTAGGGGACCCACATGAAGACCAAGCTGCACATCTGCTACAAATATGTAGGGGTTCCTAGATTCAGCCCCTGCTTGCTCTTTGGTTGGTGGTTCAGTCTCTGAGTTCCTCTGGGCCCAGGTTAGTCGACTCTGTAGGTCTTCTTGTGATGTCCTTGACCCCTCTGGCTCACTCAATTTTATCCCTAACTCTTTCACAGACTCCCCAAGCTCCTCCTGATGTTTGGCTGTGAGTCTCTGCATCTGTTTCCATCCACTTGGATGAAGCCTCTCAGGAGACAATAATGCTAGGCTCGTGTTACACATGTCTTTCTGGGTCTGGGTTACCTCACTCAGGATGATATTCTCAAGTTTCACCCATTTGCTTTCAATTTTCATGATGTCTTTGTTTTTAACAGCTGACTAGTATTCCATTGTGTAGACGTACCACATTTTCTTTATCCATTCTTCAGTTGAGTGATGTCTAGGTTGTTTCTAGTTTCAACTTAGTAGGAACAAAGCTGCTGTGAACACAGCTGAGCAAGTGCTCTTGTGGTATGGTGGGTGGTGCAAGTTTCTTAAGCATTGAGAATCCATTGATGGCTTTGAATAGAGTATTACCTTGAACGAGTCTCATTTTCAGGTATCTTTGAACAGAGTACTTTATATATGTTTAGCATTATTGATTTCTTGTGGCATAGTGGTCCATACAATCAATGCAAAGAAGGAAGGAGGCAATAAAATTCATTTGTCAGAAGATAAGTGGGGAGCAGAAAACCAACCTGGGACCGTAGTTTCAAGCCCTGGCAACAAGGAGTATTATGAACAAACATAAAAAAGTATAGACTAGGAGACAGGTTTTAAGGAAGTTTAGTAGTAAGGAAGATAGAGGAGTTTCCTTTCAAAACAAGCCAGCAGAGAAGAGAAGAGGTATCCAGAAGGCAACTCATGGCAGTTTTAATTTAGTGAGAAGAACAGAGCTGCAAGTGTGAAGTGAGACCCACGAAGATGGTACTCCATCAAACTTAAGAAAACATTTTCCCCTCTTGCCAGGTTGTCTGACCACCCCCCTCTTCCTAGGCACCTCACACTAGCCCTTCTAACAGGTTGCATCAAGAAGCCATTATCCAAGCTGAGGGGAGCTATATCTGAGCCCCACAGAACTAACCTTGAAGTCTGAGTCTGAGTCTGAGTCTGAGTCTGAGTCCAGCCTATGTCTAGAGGCCAGAGCATTTTCACAGCCTATTAGAGACCTGGGACTTAAATGCCCAATTCTATGGCAACCCTTGGCAGGCCTTGCTGGCAGCACTCTGTCACCACACCCTGGGGGCTGGTCCTGCCAAGAGGGGGAAAGGTCAGGCAGGGCTTGAGCCTAGCCAGACAATCAAGTCCCAGCAGAGTTTAAATGCAGCTGGAAGTAAGCCAGGAGAAGACATTGCCATAACAGCCAAGACCAAATAGAGTGTTAAGGCAAAAGAAAATGAGGCCATACAGAGTAGAGTTCACAAAGGAAAGGTTTTACAAAGGTTAGAAGGGAGGATGGGGCATTCTCAGGGTGAATGATAGTTCCCTCTGGATTATAGAGGAGATGGAAGAGGATGGAGCAATTAGAAACAAGTGTGTGTGTGTGGGGGGGTGTATGAGCATGTTTGTGTATGTGTGTATGTGTGTGTGTGCTCATATGTGGGTGTATGTGTATGTATGTGTGTGTATTTTTTTTTATCATCTTTTACCTTATTTTGTAAGACAAGATCTCTCATTGAGCCCAGAGCTCACAGATTGACTAGGCTTGCTGGCCAGAAAACTAAGCGAATCCACCTATCTCCCTGCAACCACCCAGCATACACACACTGCTGGGGTTACAGACCTGGACCACTGTGCCTGGTTTTTCTATTGGTGCTAATGATCCAAACTCAGGTCCTTGTGCTTTAAAAGCAAGCCCTTCATCATTTGAGCTGTCTCTCTGGCCCAAGAGCTAAGATACAAGATTCTGAAAACTCCAGAGAAAAGCTGAGAGAGTTAGAAGACTGAAACTATTACAAAGACTTAGAAGAAAATGATATCCACATAAGACATACAGACTGAAATGAAGAAGAATTGTTTATATATATATATATATGTATATATATTTATATATATATATATATTCTTGAGTTTGAGAGGATTTAGGTGAATGAAATGTGGATGCATCCCCTGTATCCTTGATTTGCTACAGAATTCAAGCCAGCATGAGTCTAATAGCTTTAGGGTTTCTCCGATATTCCTGCTGTTCAGCTAATGTGGAGAATGATCAAGTGCTCTGATTCAGGAGCTGTCTAGTTGTCTTGAAGAGATGCTCTGGATAACAGAGAAGCAGAGACATGGGATGATGAGCCCAAGTGGGTGGGAAATGCAAACTGAACCTTCCTAGTATCAAACCCGAGCAGCCTGGAAAGTAGGAAGGTAGTCCTATCAGTCAGCTCTCAGGGCTTCCAGCAGTGGAATCTACAGTGGAGAGTTGAGAAAGTAAAATTTGTACCTGGAAAATTGCACTTGGAGAGTGACTTGAAGTGGAGTATGGTGGAACCCGCTTGTTATCTTAGCGCATGGGAGACAGAACAGAAGAATCTCAAGTTCAAGTCCAGCTTACGGTGCAAGGCTGTCTCAAGAACAAAACAGCATTAATAACAAAACAAACAATCAAAGAAGTGACCAGAAAATAGAGAGCATCAGCCTGCAAGTTATAACAGGGTATCTGCGGAAAGTGCTGGAATACTTACTGTATGAAAAGAATGATGGGAGTTGTTTTATAGGTGTAGCTTCTTGAGTAATAAAGAAGACTGTAAGGCAAGCACAGTGGCTACCTTACATGGGGAGGAGCATAAAGATATCAAACATCTCGTGTATGTTTCTAATCCAGCCTGTGCCCTTTGCAAGACCTATTACTCTTCACCACCATAGCCTATATTGGTGTTCCTATCTAGATGCTGTAACACCAAGATAGTGGAGACACACAGGGACAAAATTGTTCTGTGCAGCTTGAGCAGCTGCAGGAACTCCAGACCAACCACAAGAAAAGAGCAGCGGGCGAGGGAAAGCGCCTGGCAGCAGCATTTTGCTTGTGAGGCCCTGGGCTCCACGTTTCAGCTCCACAGAAAAAAAGGAAAGAAAAGACCGATAATATCTATTGTGTTTTTTTTATCATAACAAAGGATGCTGTGCTTGTCTCTCTGGAATAAAAGCAAGAATTAAAGAAATGTATGGGCTACAACATTAATTTTCTTTTTTTCTGTCTAAGAAATAGGGGAAAAATAAAAGCAGACTTTGAACTTTTTCCATGTTCTGTAAAGATGTATTACTTTAAAGTCAGAATGAGTCAGCCAAAAAGAGGTCATTCTTAGCTTTTACTGAAATGCTGTTTTCTCAAGCACACTCCCAAATATTAGATTCTGGAAAAAGAGAGAGAGAGAGAGAGAGAGAGAGAGAGAGAGAGAGAGAAAGAAAGGGTTTGTGATGTCCAAAGTAAACCAGCCAGAGGCAAGAGTAGCATTCGAATGTCTTTTTAATCGTTACTACTTTTCCTTCGACTTCTCAGCATGGAAACCTAACTGCCAACCCATAGATAGTTGTGACCAGCACTTTAATATCTTCAATATATGCAAGGACATTATTATCATCAGGATATTAACATTTCTGACTTTTGCCCAAAGGAACATAGGATTACAATTATGAAAATTATAGTCTCTTAATTTTCTTGAGAAGTTTACTTTTAGGTTATGAGTATGTGTATATTTATATTGGCATGGACAGAGAGAGTGGGGAGGGGGAGAGAGAGAGAGAGAGAGATCTTGTATTGCTTTTGGTTTTCATTTTTGCAGGTTCTGACTTTGTTTCTGCAGTCTTAGAGGCAATGGCCCCCGAGGAAAAGAGCCTCTGAAGTAGGTTAAGGTATAGCCCTGGGTCGCTCTGATCTTTCAGGATCAGAACAAAGATGTGTGGCACGCCAAGCAGCTTTGTCCGTGGTAAGGAGCTATAGTTCGGCATGCCCTGCTTTTATATTCTTTGGAAGGAACAGAGCGCCAGGTGTGATTCTCTGGTCCCCTGCCCAGGTTTGCAGGCAGAGAACCCGTCGCTCTCACCCAAAGCCAGAACGATTCCCAGTCTTGAGTGTCAGGCAGATTTCAGGCTGTGACTTCACCTCAGAGTAGGCAGTAACTGGCCACAGGGCAACGGAAGAGAAAATGTTGAGAGTCTGTCTCAGGGACAAAGTAGACTAGGATTATGTGTAAGGAGAAGCCTTTCTTGTGGTTAATTTACCGCAAGAAAAAACAGAAGATAATTTTTGTATTCAAAGTACATGTGTTTTTCAAGACTATGCGTTAAAGGCCTTTGCTCCTGTAGCCTCTACCTCTGGGAAGTCAGTTTTGGGGTTGATCTTATAAGTTCTTAAAGCACTAACATCTTAAAGCACTTCGTTAAGGAAAATAACCCATCGCCTGTGGTGCTGGCACTGAAGACACTGAGTGGTCCTACCTATGCTGGGTATTCACTATTTCAAACACCTTTCACCACGTTCAAATTTTCATGGCAGTTAAGAAGAATAGAAGAACTAACCCATATCAAAGCAATTAAGCACTTTGAATGGTAGTTATTAAAAAATACAGTGCTTCAGCATTGGAGAAACGTAAAAAAGTGAGACTTTTACTGACTGTGAAAGAATATCTGATGTTTTCATTTTGAAAGTATAATCTACAAGTGAACTCAAAATATATTTTTAAGCCCTGAAGAATGTATGACTATGGAAAAAAATAATTACCTTTTTCAACTTGAGAGGAAGAAAACTGTTGGAACTCTTTAGGCAATGCCTATCCAAAATAAAAAAAAGAAAAAAGTTTCTTGGAACACACTTCATTCTCTAAACCTTCAAAAGCCTATCATTTATCATTAATTCTGAAATAAAACAGGAAATACCTGTACTAAGAGAACCTTTGAAAACAAGCAGAATAATTGGCAAGGAATATTTTGGGAGGCACTGACAATAATGTAATGCCTGGATTAGTCTTTTTAAAGATCACGAATTGTAGCTGGGAGGCGTATGTAGCTGGAGAGTCGGCATCCAGCACTGAGCATCGGAACTCAGCTCTCTTGATATTCTGACAGATTAACAAAAAGCATATGGAAGATATTTCCAGGGCCCAATGGCAGGGCTGTAATGGAGCTCGTGGGTATACCTGAACACAGTTCTGTGAAGGGCAGTTTCCACCAAGGAGGACAAAACAAATCTAAAAGATATCCTCTACATATGTATGAATATATTGATGTATACATGCATTCATGTATGTAATACTAGAATTTTTAAAAGTATCCAGAGATGGCTGTACCAACTTGTCTCCCTTACTTTTTAATTGATCTATTTGCAGTGGTGGAGATTAAACCCAGAGCTTGTGCATGCTACACACACACACACACACACACACACACACACACACACACACACCACACACCACACACTTCAGCTCTGAGTGTAGCCCAGTCCTCTAGCTCAGGTTTGTTTCCCTCTCCAGTTCCTGGAAAGATGTGTGATGATCGCTGGGGTGTCCATCTACACTGTCTGCTCTGTTTCCTCAACAGGCCTTGGTTTCCCTCTTAGTGTCTTAGCTTAGGCTATCTTCCTCTATTGCACTTTGCCCAGGGTTTATTCAAGTGGAATCTCTGTAGTATCTACTATTGTATTGCTTACTGCCCCTTTCTTAGGGTACATTTGTCCTTACTTTTAAATTAACAGTTCAATTGCTTTGCATTCTTTCTTTCTCTTGATGATACCCCCTCACAAAATCTATTTGATACATTTTTTTGAAAGATGATGTTTATTTCCCGCTAGCTAAAACAAAACAAAAACCAACTAAATGGGAAACCATTAGGCTGAGCTGGTGCCAACATTCTGAGTTCCTACATAAACAAAAACAATTCAGAGTAACTGACTCAATCTGAAATGAACTCCAAGTAGGGGCTTTACCAGTTGGTTGGCGAAGTAACTTTTGATTGGTTTACTGATGGGATATTTTCTTTGTCTTGTTATCTGTGTTCTCCTTATAAAGGTTGTCCCCATGAGCCTTTTCAGTGATGTCTAAAACATCTGTAGTCAGGTGAAGCCACAGTTTTATCTGCTCAAAGAATTCCTTAGGAACTTGTTGAGTCTAAGAGGCTGACCTTGAATTTGCTGTGACTTTTACAGAGACCCCAGCTGCAGCAGGACCACAAACCGAGACATGGCTCTTGGTGGCAGCCTTGACCAGGACATCACCATGGCCTCAGGAGGTTGCACACTCTTCTCATATCTGTATATTCCTCACCATCACTGAGTTTCCAGTTCTATCTTTCTCCACAGTGAATGAACCCCTTGGCTTCACTTTCTCTCCTATCTCTCCATCACACGTTTGTCTATTGTAGAGCTGCCCGGGGCAGGTGCTTGGGTGCCTTTTTCCACCATTCTGGCCAGCAGGGCTGAGGTGAACACCCAAGGAAACCAGTTTAAACTTGTTTAAACCAATTCCTCTTTACATTTACAACTTTTCCACTAGAAAATAAAACTCACCATGACAGCAGCTTAATGAGAAATTATCAATTATAAAACACAGTTTTCAAGGAAGGCCAGTTTTTAAATATCTTCACCAACACCCCATTATGCAAGACCCTATCACTTACAAAGAACATCACATGCTCATTTATATTTCAGGCATTTGAGGGGCGTTATTCCATGACTCTCAAAGACATTCTGAGTCTAAACCACAAACCAGACTAATTTCCAGGTGCTAAGTTTAATAAAAAAAAAAAAAAATAGGACTCCAACCTAAAAGATTTTCTTTGTTTTATTTTTGAAAGAGACAAGTTAAATTTGTGTCAGTGTGGAAATAGGGTTCCCAGATAAAATTCAGAACTTTCTGCTAAATGTAGATTTTAGATAAACAATAAATACAATGTTAGTAACAATATGTTTGTATTAGTTACTTTTCTTGTTGCTCTAACAAAACATCTGGACAAGCACCTGGAGGAAGAAAGGGTTTACAGTTGAAGGGGATACAGTTTTTTATTATAGGGAAGGGTTGGTAGCTAGCAGGAGAATAAAGTAGCTGATCCCATTACATTTGTAGTTAGGAAGAAGAGAGAAAGTGAGGCCCAGCTGTCATTTCTCAAAGTCTTCCCCAGTGATCCACTCCTCCAGTAAGTTTTTGTCTCTTAAAGTTTCCACTATGTTCCAAAACATCAACACCAGCTGGGGACCAAATGCTCAAACACAAATTTTTGTGTTGGAAATATTTCATATTTAAACTACAACAAGGTTCCCAGTAATGTCTGCAATATACTCATAGGAAGATCTAGTCTGTCCAATTGAAATGCAAATTTAACTGGAAATTCTGGTTAGTTTGTCATCTTATGCTTTGAGTATAGATCTCACTTTATAGCTTAGTCTGGGCCTGAACTTTGTCATTCTTCTTCTTTAATTTTCTAAATGATAGGATTGCAGGTGAATCACACTCGGAATGCATATATATATATATATATATATATATATATATATATATATATTCAGTCTTCATGCACACCACCAGCAGAGCAAAACAGATCCCATTACAAATGGTTGTAAGACACCATGTAATTGCTGGAAATTTAGCTCAGGACTTCTGGAAGAGCAGCCAATACTCTTAACCTCTGAGCCATCTCTTCAGCCCCTGGAATGTATTTCTTAAAGACAGTTTTTAGAACAGAAAAAAAGTACAGGGATTTATCAAACGCTCCCTGCTCCCTCACATCTTTAGCTTCTTTGTCCCCAATGCTCAGGTTTAGACTCAGAAGAAGCACACGTCACTCACTTTCCATGGATCTTGTATCCACAGATTCAAGATCCACATTTCACAATTATGAATCAACAATATTTGAAAGAAATGTTATACTGTTGCTGACATGTGCTTTGTCATTAGACTTATGGTGTTTGCTCCCACATGAACACATGTAGATTTGTGTTTCTAAACATTATCTTATTATACCTCTTTATATTACATTGACATTATATTACATATTATAAGTGATCCACAGAGGATGTGAAATATACTAATACACATTTCATGTATCTATTGGAGTGGAAACTTAAGGGTTCTTTGGAAAATCCATTGGGTGGTGTTTTGCTGGGGCAAACCCGTGAAGAAATGTTTCCTTAAAGTGGACACAGGTGAAAGGCTAAGACAGAATGTTTAGCTAAATCAGACACAGGTGAAAGGATGTTCTGCTAAAGCAAGCATGTGAAAGGACACATGATGAAGAATTCTTTGCTAACAACACACATACATGTATGGTCCACCTTACATTGTGTGGGACATACAGTTTTTGGGACTCCATAGAGAGAAATGCACCAAAAAACTTCTGGTGGTGTACTGCAGTTTCTTGCCACTTCTGTGGACTCTGGCTGATTGGCAGGGTGATGTCAGCTGAGACCAATGCATGTGCTGAGGCAAGACCTGTGGCGGACAAATTCTGTTTGGAGGGGATAATAGGACTTAAGAACAGTGACAAAGGCTGAGCTTGGCTTGCATATAGAGCTAGCTGAGCAAGTCTTGTGGGTCTCCTGTCTTCGCTGATCTTTGCTTCCCTGAGAGAGGCACAGCCAGGAAGACCTCATGTACCGCTGTTGCTAACCCGACTCTACTGAACTGGTCTGCTGGTGTATCCATGAAGTGTTTGGGAGTGGATCGAGCTGCTGCTGCCTGCTAACTTGTGAACTGAACTGTTGATTTCCAGACAACACAGGAGGAATTGCTCCAAAGAACCTTTTTAAACAGGTCCACTTCCCCTGTATCCTTTCTTTCTCACTACCTCTGGTGGATGGTGGGCTAAAAGGGAGGTTAAAGCATTTAAGAACAATCATTAAAAATAAGGTTTGAAAAAGTTAAAGTTATAACATATGCTATCCTTTTCTTTATAGATACATAACTATGTATATGGTTTCTAAATCTCCATCATCAAATAAAAAATCTAAGAAAGGATACATAGCAAGAAAGTGCATAACAAGTTCAAGTTTCTTAACTACCATAGACAACCATGTTTGGTTGAAATAAATTGGATCTGATGATTAAAAGTTGAAAGCATTATTCTTAATATGTGTGTGTACATATATATTTTGATATATATGTGCATACATGTAACGACATAGGAATATAGAGGTTTAATAATACTAAAATATATTCATTCACTTAATATTTATTTCATGATGGTCTACTCTGGGTCAGCCATTATTTTCAGCACTAAAATTTTACAATAAGTAGGGCCCTGCTCTCAGAGAGTTTACAAGCTGTTGGAGCATAAAATGCATATTGAAGTGCTTTCACTTTTGAGATTAGATATTATTTTGGGCGAGAAACTTTAGGAGGACAAGTCTATTTGAAGAAAAAGCCTTAACCAGTGTTACATAGATTGATTATATTACTTAGAGATAGAAGTCTTTGAAGATCTGGACTGGGTGTATCATTATAGGGCAGAAAGCTATCTTCTTGATACATTTTGTGAAGTTATTATTTCCCATGACTATCTCACTAGGAAAACCACAACTCAGAAGTCAATAAGTGGCCAAGGCTTTCTCGCTCTTAGCAATGTTAAGCAGATTTGGAGCAGACAGATGCAACGACAGAGGGGAATAGGCTGGGGGAGGGTTTTCTGGGTTGGCCCTCAAACCAGAAGTCAGCCTGAAGGGATCTTGAGTCACAAAGTAGTTAAACTGACACTTTCAAGAATTACTCCCAAGCTAAGGCCCTGGGGCTTCTGATAAAGTGTCTTGTCTTCAGGTGTGTGCCTGGGAAGGGGAACATACGAATTTTCCTTCAGGATTTTGAATTTGAGTTATTGACTTTAAGAGGATTCTTACAGCATTAACTATGGAAATGGTATGAGGGACAGCAACGTCCAGGCTCTGCAAGATGCCAGGCCCATGGTCATTCTTGTTGATACTGTTATTGGGTTTTGTTTGTTTATTTTTTTTGTGGGTGATATCTCACTATGTTGCCTAAGCTAGTCTTTAATTTGTGGGATCCTACTATGTCAACCTGCTATGAAGCTGACTACAAGTACTTAGCAGTCCTGTAAATTCATTTTTGGAAAGTAAACATATCTTTCAGTTTGCATTTATTGAAAATGGCATCTGCAGCTTTTTCACAGTTGGTATCTTTTATGCATTTACTATGTGTGTGTATGTGTGTTTGTTGTATGTGTGTTGTATCTGTTTCTCTATCTGTGAGTGTATAATACTGATGGCATACAGCATCTTGATACTTTGCCTTTCTAGCGACTATGCCAGTTTTAATCAGGAAGCTGTGCTTTTCAGGCCCCTGCAGAGGGTTCTGCTCTTCAGAGGTTGGATGACTTTCTTAAGTTTTCAGGACTGGTTGGTAGAATTGGAATTTGAATGCAGATTGGCTTTGACCTTTCTTTTGGGGACAACAGGGAACCACTATTCATTCTCAGCCATAGCTGGTAAATACCGTGCCTTCTTCTCATTGTCTTCCACTGTTCCTCTGGTCAGGATGGGTCTTGGACTCTGTGCTCACAACACAGAATTAGCACTCAGTAGGCAGTCTGTACTGCAATACTGGAAAACCAGGAACAGATACTGTTCGTTGTCGTAAGGAAACATTTAAAGTGTTTTCAAATATAAGAGTTTCACTGATACTAGAGTATGTACATGCATTCACAGATACTGTCAAAGTGTAAGGAAATACATAATAATATCTAAGATTTATATTTCTGTAGTTTAAGAGTCGAAACACAGGAAACATAAGGTTTAATTTTGATGCCCAGGACACACAATCAAGCACAAGGGAGGCTGTGGGCTTTTCTCAGGAGCACCCCTACTGCTTAACTTGATGAGTACTACCCTAGTCTCTCTCCACAGCATGGCAATGGTTTTCATTGTCCCTTCCCTAAAAGAAAAGGCAGACAGGAGGGTTTTATGGTTTGTTTGTTTATTGTCAAGCAGTGGTGGTAAAAGTCTTTAACCTCAGTACTCCAAGACAAAGACAGGTGGATCTCTGAGTTCAAAGTCAGCCTTGTCTACAGAGTGAGTTCCAGGACAGTCAGGGCTACCAGAGAAACCCTGTCTAGAAAAGCACACCTCCCCTCCCCCAAATAAAAATAAGTGGCAATCTAGTGAAAACTTATTTTAACTTCTAAACAATCTATCCTGGGTTTTTTTTTTTTTTCTGTTCAGGCAGAATATCATGTAGACCAGGCTAGCCTTCAACTAGATAGCTGAGAATGATCTTGATCTCCTAATCCTCCTGCCTTTACCTCAAAAGTCCTGGAATTACAGACATGTACCCCTATGCCTGGCTTTCAGTAACTGATTTCTGCAAACAGACAAAAGTCCTCTCATGCTCTTTTCCAGACCACCCTGAGCAGAAAGTGAAACCTAAGTAGCTTTTTTTGAGGAATATATTTCACCAATAGTCAATTAAAATAACAGTTGCCTATGACTTTTTTTCTCTCAGAGGTTAGTCCTACTTTCTATACTAATTTATACCATTACAAAAACATTTTAGCTCCAAGATATTCAAATGTTCATTTTCCACAGAATATTTGAAAGGCTTCTCAGCAGATCCTAGGGAATTCATTTTAATGGAGTCTTTACTTGGTCAGTCAATAATTTAACCAGCAGTTGTTGAGAGCCAGTTATGTGCTTGACACTGGTTTGGTGCTGATGGGCACAAGGCTCAAACGCACAGTAAAATGGTCTTTTAACAGACCATTAAGGCCTCACTAAGTAATCTCTGTTACACATGGGTCACCTGATATAGGCATCCCTATTTGATACAATGAATGCCTGCCTAAAGGTTTGTTTTGTTGTTATTGTTGTTTTTGATATAATCTTAAAACCTCTTACTAATCTATCAAGAAGGTCCTATCAACTCTTTGGTTCTGCAAAGTCTGCCGTATGCAACCAAATATTAACTAGAGCCAGGGTGGCATAAGGACCACTAGTGACTTATGCTCTGTACCACACAATTCAGTGGCGTTCTCACTTGGCCATCGAGAGTATAATTAGATTAGAAAACCATACTTGCTGGAGTTAAAGCCAGCTTCCAGGTCTCCAGTGTTCTTCCCAAGTCTGATCACTCAAGATGAAAGTGTTGTAAAGTGTCCCAGATTGGGGAGAATTATTATCATTGGGAATTTATTCACAGGCCCACTCCTAGCTGGTACAGACTGTAGTTTGTGCAAAGGCTCAAGTGGTCCTTCCTTACCACATTTGTTCTGCAGTGTGTTGTCCCTGGGGAGACAAAGGAAGAGGCTGGGGGGGCGGGCGGTGAGCAGTGCACTGGGCACAGCTCTGTCTTAGCTACTTTTCTATTGCTATGAGGAGACACCTTGACCACTGCAACCTATAAAAGGAAGCATTTAACTGGGGGCTTGCTTACAGTTTCAGAAGTTGAGGCCATGACTATTATGACAAGAAACACGGTGGCAGGTAGCCAGGCCTGGTGCTGGAGGGGTAGCTGACATCCTAAATATTATGTGCAAGTTGGAGGCAGAGAGAGGGGAGGCAGGGAGAGGGAGAGGGGGAGGGGGAGGGGGGGGGGGGGGGGGAGGGGAGGGGGAGGGGGAGGGAGAGGCTGTGCCCACCCCAAGTGATACACCTCCTCCAACATGGCCATACCTCTTAATCCTTAGTTCTACTAACTAAAGACCAAGCATTCAAGCAAATGGGCCTATGGAGGGTTGGGGGGGAATTCTCAGTCAAACTATCACAAGGATCTTTACCAGGTATGGAATGGGATGTGGGGGTGAAACTGGGAGGTAAAGAGAGGCAGCACGGACATGTTTGTACGTATATGCCTCAGAGCAAGAACTTAGAGTCTTCTCTGTATGTCATGAATCTCCACAGGAAGGCACGAAGTTCTTTATTGAATTCATTCCAGTCTTTCATCTTAAAGCTGGTGGCGGCGAGGGATGACTGGCTACAAGCTTTCTGAAAACTCACTTTACCTTCCAGATGAGCAGAACATTGTGTGTATCCTTATAGAAACTGCAGCATTCGGTACCCAGGTTTTGATGAATGAATGCAGATTCTTATTAACTTCTCTCTCCTCCACATGCTGGTGGCACTATATCGAGAAACTGAGGTCTTCTCCCCCATCCCCCACTCCACCCCCAGGATGCTTGACTGAGCTGCCATCCCTGAGATGCAGGAAAACCACTGTTACCCTTTCTTCACATCTAGCTGGGATCTACAGAAATGCACAGCCTAGCAGCAGCCTGCCACACATACCATAATTAGAATTAGAATCTGGGTGCCACCTTGGAGCTTTTGCTTCAGTATTGACTCCCTGGATTATACAGAGCTGTCTAAAATTATGTGCTTTGGTTGCCTGGGATTCTAGGATTAGAAAATATAAGCAGTATCTCTAACTGTTTCTTGAAACAAATGTGTACATATAGTTTGTAGTTCAGATTAGTGTTAAAGACACCTATGAACATTTTGTTGGTCAAACCCATTAGTGTCCCATTATTAGAATAAGAGTTGGTGGCGTGCCAAATGTCTTCCAGTTCCACAGCGAAGTGGAAATGATGGCCAACTGGCACTCACAGAGCTTCTCATCACAGAGTTAACTGGTTTTATATCGATATTTTCGGTTTCTTCATTTGCCTCTGCTTTCTTCCTGGGCAGCGTCTTTATAGTTGTTATTTCAGGTCAGTTTTTGTAATCCTGGTATTAAATGCAACAGCTATATAAACAAGATGTAAGGCATTATTGGTTTATCAGTAGAAGAGGTCTGGTCCATTGCCAAGATTCATTGATCTGTTTATTATGACCCTACCCAGGACAATTTTAGTGGCAATTGAAAAAATTGTCACAGGGTTTCACTTACAGACGTCCTGTTCATTTATTAACCACCATTTGAGGGCTAGCTCATCATATAATCTTACCAGCACTGTTATGACACTTGTTACAATCCACGGCAGCCAGGGAGCCATCTCCCCAATTATATGTTCCATTGTTTCACTCCTGATATGAGAGCGATACAAATTGTTGATGATAATTATGTTGATTTTTCAGCAGTTTGCAAATTAGTAAATTAGTACATTTAGAAATATAAATATACCCGAAGGCTAATACGTGTGTTGGGACTAGTTAAAGAGTGTTTATTTAGTGCCTACAGAGTGTGTGGTGGACTATAATAGACACAGTGGTAGAGAATACCAGCCACGGCATAAAACAAACAAGGAATCCACTCTGGCACAGGCTGTAGTTTGTGCTAGAAAGAGATGAACATGCCTTTCTAATCCTGTCTGCTTTTTCTGGCAACCAAGCCTCCAGAAGCAATGGCATATAATAATAATTTGCCACTTGCCATTGTTTCGTGGGTTGTCTGCCTATTTACCGCTGGTGATACCTAGCCTCAGTTATAGCAGATAAGCATCTGTCTAAAGAGTCCTTGGGGCAGAAAAGAAACCCATCCTCTGTGCATGGTATTTGGTGCTATCTGTGAGTTAGGCCCCTCTATAAGAATCCTCAGGGAGTCTGGGTCAGCTTCCTGATGGGTCTTCTGACTAATGTTTCAAGGGGAAGAGGAAGAAGCTACAAGGCTTACTGAAGTTGAGCCATACAAACTACATCACCTCAGATCAGTCATATTCTACTGATCAGAAGAAGACCCAAGGCTAGACCAGACTCACAAAGATGAGAAATAGATGGTCCTTTTTATGGCGAAAGCAGCAAGGTTGTATGACCTCGGCACATACATTTATACACATACCAAGCAGGCTGCATCTTAGGGCTTCTTTTATGATGAAGTCAACTTGGGGAAGAAAGAGTTTATTTTATATTATGACTGGAATTCATAGAAGCCAGGGAAAGAATTCACAGTGCTGGGAGTAGGAACTGGAGCAGAAGCCATGGAGAAATGCTGCTTACTGGCTTGCCCACTGTGGCTTGCTCAACCTACGTTCTTATAGCACCAGAGAGCAACACCTCAGATGTAACTCCACTCACAGTGGTCAGGGCCCTCCCACATCCATCATCAATGCAGAAAAAGAGACACACCACAGGCTTGCCCACAAGCCAACCTAGGGGGCTTTTTCTCAATCAAGGTTCCCTTCCCAAATGACTCACGTGTGTGGAATTGACATAAAATTAGTCAGCACAGTGGATTATATATCATGTTTTATAATCTATAACATTTGTATGAGAAATGAGTTCTCTATAGAAGTTATTTTTATACTTCAAAATTCCTGATCTATCAAGAACAGGCTTTTCTTATACCTCAAGTTCATGTAGATTCCATTTCCGGTAATTTCTCTTCTTATATTGTCTCAAGTAAGTATAGAAGGGCTTTGACAGACAATTTTCTCATCAAAGTGTTTGGTTAAGTGCTCTGAAACTAGAGGTCTGCTGTTTGGCTTAACATTTAGTCTAACAATAGTGGACTTCCATTTATGCTTTAAAAGTTGCTAGCCAGGGATAACTGTAGAGCTCTGGAAACAGAGAAACCAATTAAGTTTGCGTTCCCAGTGTTAAGTCACTTTATCTTCAGTTGCTTTTAATTTTCTGAGCCTGGAGGCACCGTATTATTTAAACTTTTAAGAAAACCTAATAAAAAATAATGGGTTCTAAAGTATTGCAGCACTCCAGAAAACATGTTATTAATTGTGTGGTAGTTTTGCATGTGCTCTGTGAGCAGAATATACCACCTTCTGCAGTTAAACAGTGTTCACACATTACAGTCCTAAGACTTCATTTAAGGGTCTTCTTGAAAGACATCTTTGCTGAATTTTATTGCCTGTGTAATTTATTTGGGATTTAAACCATATTCTGAATCAGTTTTTCACTCTCTTACTTGAAAAGTCAAAGGATACAAAAGGCTGCATCCAGTCAAAATCTCACTATCCTTCAGCACTTGCTGTTTGAGAATTACATTCTCAATTTCTTGTGTGTTCTTTTAGATAGTTTGCCTCACAGTTTACTCATGCATGCTAATACACAAAAGGCAGCATGGTGTACAGGGGCTCTTCACCTTGCATTCCCCTCTCTGTGTCTTATTCAATCTCTGTGTGTAAAGATATGCTCATTCTTTTTTTAGAGCTAAAATGTATTTATAATATTTCTTGTATCCTAACTTCTTCAAACACTATTGAACTAACATTGGCTAGATTTTTGTTTGTTTTGTTTTGTTTTTGTTTTTGTTTTTGTTTTTGTTTTTGTTTTTGTTTTTGTTTTTTTTCAAGACCAAGTTTCTCTGTGTAGCCTCAAACTCAAAGAGATCTGCCTGTCTTTGCCTCAGGAGTGCTGGGATCAAAGGCATGAGCCATCACTTCCAGGCTGGTTTCCTGTCTTTTGTCATTCTAAACAAAGCTACCATGAATGACAGAATAAAAATACACCTAGACTTTTCTAGAAATTCAAAGGGTACATGCTTTTGTAATTATGGTACATGCTGCCAAGTGATTTTCTGTCCATTATGGCTGGGAAAACATGGCAACAGGAGCCGGAAGTTGTTTGGTTATGCTTCATCCACATACAGGAAGGAGAGAGAGAGAGAGAGAGAGAGAGAGAGAGAGAGAGAGAGAGAGAGAGAGAGAGAGACAGAGAGACAGAGAGACAGAGACGACAAAGGGCAGGATATGGGCCCCCTAGTGATGTGCTTCCTTCAAGAAAGTTCTACTCCAGCCAGGCAGTGGTGGTGCACGCCTTTAATTCCAGCACTTGGGAGGCAGAGGCAGGTGGATTTCTGAGTTCGAGGTCAGCCTGGTTTACAGAGTGAGTTCCAGGACAGCCAGGGCTACACAGGGAAACCCAGAACCCGAAAAAAAAAAAAAAAAAAAAGAAAGAAAGAAAGTTCTACTCCTAAAGACCCCACAGTTCCCCAAAATAGCACCACAAACTGTAGCAGAAAAAATGTCTTTTACCTGGACCACCACCCAAATAAACCAGTTTATACTTTCCACAGCAGTATATGGGTGGGTGTGCCTGTTCTCCACATTTCTGTGCAGGAAAGTATTAACATGATAATTATTGACTTCAGTATCTATTATTGCAAGTTGCTTTTCTATAATGCCTTAAGAAGAAAGCATGTTTCACCACACTCTGAGTCCAAACCATGGTGGGTTATGATTTACCATCACAATTTCCTTGGTTATGGCCTGGAAGCTCACTTGTGCTGTCTGTCTAATGTCATGTAGCAAATAAATATAATTAGTCCCGGGTCTGGAACTCTAGCCTCCAGCTCTGACCTAGAGTTTTGGTAGTCAAATAAAGCAGCTGTAACATTTGACAGATGCTAAACTTCTTGCATCTATAATTATATGGCACCCAAGATTGGCTTTACTTTGAAGGTAAGGGTCGGTGTAGGCTGGTCTCAAAGTCCCAAACTTAAAATGGGTTCCTGACTTGGCGGTCCCATTAGCTGTGAATACATGGATGTGACAACATGACTTTACATTTTAAGATCATTAAACATCAGATATCCCCAAAAGTGCAATACGTTACTTACATCTACAGGGTAACCAATGGCATCTAATTGGACTTCAGGCCTGTTCTATAAGAGATACTATATCTATAAGATACTATAAACCTATCCAGCTACCAATGACTAGAGTGGTCATAGAACCTACAGGAAGACTTACTCCTGCCATTTCCCCACAATGCCATAATTTCTAACTGGATTCTAAGTACTCATTCCTCTATATACACAGAAGTCATTGACGACACAGTAACACACCGGATTTGAACAAGGACTTAAATATACACCAGGTGGAGGCTGTTTTCTCTCTTTATCTTATTGCATATGTGGAGCACCTGTTGTGGGGCAGTCTCTGTTTCCTAGAAGCCAGGAAGAGCAAGGAATAGTACCAACTCTGCACTGATAAAGCTTTCATCCCCATGTGGAGACGTAAACAAACATTAATGTCAGAAGTCATGGATGCTAACAGAAGGAAGGAAGCAGGCATGGTGGGAAGGGGTCATGGCACCCCTAAGAGCTGAGCTGGCCATCCACCCACTCCACATTATATGAACAAGAAGTTTAAACCTTCCCCCCCCTTTCTTCTACATTTCAGCCTAGTCCTTCCTGATGCAGACAACATTGTTCCATACTTTTGAAATACCTTTTAAAACTCTTTTAACATTAGCCACAATTTACTGAGTCTTAATGTGTGGGGTAGAAAGCTGTTTTCTTTGACTTATGAATTGGCTCTTACAAGCTCTCTATTAAGAGGATACGGTTATTACTTTGTTTCAGATAAACTACAACACACAGAAACTAAATACTTTTTCTATAGCCAGCTACTTCATTATGTTTTCCCGCATCACCAAATGAGGCTCTGGACCCAAGGAGTCTGATTTCTAAGCATATACTCTTAATTAGCAAGTATAAATTTCCATATTTTCTCTCTCATTTTTTTTTTGGAACCTAAGGTAAACTTTGTTTCATTTTAAAAATGAGATATGATTTACATATATAGAACTCATCCCTTCAAGTCCCTCCCTCGGTGTCTTTTAAGGTTTATTTTAGCCAGCTGTGGTGACACACATTTTTAGTCTCTGTACGTGGGAGGCATGGGCAGGAAGCTTTCTCTGAGTCCCAGCTAGCCTGGTCTCTGTACGTAGTTACAGGCTAGCTGGAGCTGCACAGTGGACCTGTATAAAAGATAAAGCAAACCTCCAAACGGAAAAAAAAAAAAAACACCTATTTTATTAGCATGTGAGTGTGTGTGTGTGTGTGTGTTTATATGAGGGAATGTGGGGAAAGGAGTGCAGATCCTCAGTGAAGCCAGAAGAGGGCATCAAATCCCCTGAAGCTGGAGTTCCTGGCAGTTTTTACCTCCTTGACACAGCTGTTGGGAATGGAACTGGGGTTCTCTGCAAAGAGCAGTTTGTGCTTCTAACCACTGAGCCATCTCTCCAGCTCTCAGTCTCTTTTCTTATATTCACAAAGTTGTATATAAATCTCTCTCAGCTTAAGTGAACTAATCTATTTTTTTTATCTTTCTGAACTCTCTTATTTTGGATGGCTCACATACACATAATCATATATATACAGTCTTTCGTATCTAGTTGCTTTCACTCAGCATCATAATAAGGTTCATTCATATGGTAGCATGATCTGCCGATCCTTTTTATGATAGAACACTATCCCATTGTATTAATAGAAGACTTTTTTATGCATTTATTAGTTGAAGAATATTGCGGTTATTTTGACCTTTTGGATATTATGAAACATGTCTTACAGATATTCCCATGTTTTTTTGTGGACATAGGTTTTTAACTCTCTTGAGTGTACCTAAAAATGAACTTTGTATTTAGCTTTTTGAAGAATTGTCAAGATGGTTTCCTAAAGTCAATTCACATAAGTGTTTAGTAAATCCAGGTATCTCATGTAAGCAGACCATATGGCATTCATATTTGTGTTATTGGTTTATTCATTGGGCATAGTGTCCTCAAGTCTGACATATGCTATAATATATTCTCTCTCTCTCTCTCTCTCTCTCTCTCTCTCTCTCTCTCTCCCTCCCCCTCCCCCTCCCCCTCTCCCTCTCACAATGATGTGTACACATTCATTGGCCATTTGTATATTGCCTGCCCCTCCTCTGAAATTGTTTACTTAAATCTCTTTGTTTCCTTGATAAACAGTCTGAATGTGACCCATGGGATTCATGTGTTAATGTGTGGTACACACACACACACACACACACACACACACACACACACACACAGAATCCCATTTAGAAGAGAGGCTGACATAAAGAGACCACTTGAGCCTAGGAGATAGAGACCAGCCTGGGTAATACAAGAGTCGAAGACTCCATCACAGAAACACAAACACAAACAAAACTCAGTGGCCAAGGGGTAGCAATAACCTTGGGGGCCTTTAAGAGGTTAGTAAATACTGAGGACAGTGTCCTCGTGAATAGGATTAACACCAGGTAGGGACAGTACTTCCCTTTCTGTCTGTGGTCTTCTGTACCTTCTACAATATGGCAACTCCATAAGAATATCCTTATTACACACTACATTTCATGGCCTTGATGTTCTCAGCCTCCACAACTGTACAAAATGAATATCTGATTTTTATAAATCAGTGTGGTATTCTGTGGTATCAAGTCAGATGGGCTAAGGCACTGTCCATAATGTAATGATTACCCTGGGCTCATCTACCTTTTAGTTTGTCTATAGCCTATCTCTAGGTTTTATCTCTTATTATTCTCCATCTTGAATTGGTGATGTAAATAATAACCCATGTGCTAACAGATGGCAACAATGGCCTGTTAAACCTGATATGCTTTCAAACTCATTGAAGAAAATAATCTATAATTATCAATAATATGGATATTTTTAGAAATTACAAATACTTAGTCTAACTCTTAAAAATCATTGATAGATATAGAGTCACTTTAACTTTGACATGCTGCTCTTCTTTATTTAAATCTACCCTGTAAGCTTTGCCTACATATTTTCAATAGATCACATTTCATTCTAGCAAAAAAAAAAAATCTTCCTTATCTCTCCGTTACCACCAAAAATAAATACCATCTTCTTCAAGGCCAGTTGGTAGTGGCACACACCTTTAATCCCACCAACTGGGAGGCAAAAACAGGCAGATTTCTGTGAGTTAGAGGCCAGCCTGGTTTACAGAATGAGTTCAGGACAGCCAGGGCTACATAGAGAAACCCTGTCTCAGAAACCCAATGTGTATGTGTGCGTGTGCATGTGTGTGTCCGTGTGTGTATCCACATCTATATGTATGTATGCATGTATGCATGTATGTATGTGTATGTATATATGTATATATATATATATATATATATGTGTGTGTGTGTGTGTGTGTGTGTGTGTGTGTGTATACCATCTTCAAAATAATTTCATTTTCACTTAAGAAATTAGTAAGAGATACAGTTTGTATGGTAACCTAGAACACACAGATATACACAGAAATCATGTAAGTAAACACACATTCACCCAGAAACAAATAAGGTTTCTTCCCTTTTACATGTTACTAAATTAGTCCTTTTTGCTGTTTGTTTCTGTTCGGGCAGTGCTGGGACTGGAACCCAGGACTTGTGTCTACTTAGAATGTGTGTATGTGCATGATAAGATACACACAAGTAAAACTTACATAATGTTACTCTATAGCATGTTCAAATATGGCAAGTTAGGGTTACTATTGCTGTGATGAAACACCATGGTCAAAGCAACTTGGGAAGGAAAGGCTTTGTTTGGCTCACAGCTCAATATACCAATACATCATCAAAAGCTATGAGGGCAGGAACTCACACAAAGCAGGAAGCTGGAGGCAGGAGATGACTCCTAATCCACAGAGGGTGCTGCTTACTGGCTTGTGTCTCTAGCATGCTCAGCCTGCTTTCTTCTAGAACCCAGGACCACTAACCCAGCAATGGCACCACCCACAATGGGCTGAGCCTTCCCCCACTGATCACTAATTAGGAAAATGCTTTACAGCCAAGTCTTATGGAGGCATCATCTTAATTGGGGCTCCCTCCTTTCTGATGACTCTAACTTGTGTCAAATTGACATAAAGCCATCCAGTAGGATAAGTTTCTGCAAGTTCCACAAAACTTCCTGTAGCATAACCCAAGCCTGTTTGCATAAATCATTTACAAAATCGAAATTACTTTTAAAAATTTAAAAGACATCAAAATCTAGGTTTCGTCCTTTGAAAATTTTTCTTCCTAAAGGCTGAGGAGGTGCCCAGAAACCTGTGCTTTTATTAACTTTCCCAAGTTCATTCTGCAGTGCAGGTTGAGAAATAACTGCTGTTTTCTGTAACTTTCTGTTCTTCCCCCATCACTTCCTGAACACTTAAAAAAAACAAAACCGAACACTTTTTTCTCTATCTAGAATCAGTGAGGTCACTTACTGGCATCTTTCTGGGTCCCTCTGAGGCCCGAGCATAAGAATGTCTCATTCCCTTGTATTTACTATCAATCCATGTTTGCGTGTTTTGATGACACATCTCTTGTGCTGCCCCACATCTTTATACACTGTAAACAACCATAGTACAGCACAATTGCCCCCAGTGGGGACACCAATGGTCCAATTCAAGTCAGGACTTTTGTGTTTGATTTGTTTGAGACAGGGTCTCACTATATAGCCCACACTAGCCTTGAATTTGCCACTCTCTTGCCTCCACTTCCCAGATTTGTGGAATTACAACTATGCAGCCCCAGGCTGGCTCTAAAATCAGAATTCATTTAAATGGAACCTTTTACTGTGGGCCTGGGTCAGTTAAGAGAGAGTTTAAGTGACAGCAGATTGTTATATTTTAATGAGATTATGGGCACAAGTGAATGGCAACCTATTCCGGGTGGATATTTACACAACCTAGTCTTCAATTAACTTTCTCAATATTCTCAATATCCAGGCATAATGCATAATGGTCAGATCTAAATGCTAATATCCAAAGTAGTTTAGGGCTTAATTTTTCCTTATCCTATTTTATGTAAGGTTCCCTTAAGAGTGCCTGGACTCTGTGGCCAGAGATATCCGGGTCATCATGTCTTTGAGTTTGCAGCAAATCAAATACACCAAACATTCTGTGCCCAACTTATTTGGCTGTGCATGTTCAGAGCACTATTACAGTATTATGTTTTCCATTTTGCATGGGTATAAATTAAAGCACGGAGAGGATTTGATTAGCTTGGGATCCCAGAGTGACTGGCAATGATGGGAATAAAGGCTGGCTCCCCAGATTCCTGGCCCAGCTCACTCAGTACCAAACCACAGGTAAGTTGCTTTTTTGCTGCTAAGGCCACACAGTGTTCCTTGGAAAGGATGCCCATGAGCTTGGGAAGATGAAGGCACATGGGAGGCTTCAGAGGACCAGAGAGGCAGAATAAAGAGCAGTGACTTCCTGGAAGGCTGGGTGAGCATTCTGAATACAGTTTAGAAAACATGTGGCTAGCTAACACTTAACTGGGTCTGAGGGTATTTATTTTGAATGTCTAGCCACTTCACATTTATGGAAATAGCTAGGTCTTCAAGTCCATATCTTATTCTTACTATAATCTTGGGACACACACACACACACACACACACACACACACACACACACACACACAGAGAGAGAGAGAGAGAGAGAGAGAGAGAGAGAGAGAGAGAGAGAGAGGGAGGGAGAAGAGAGAGAGAGAGAGAGAGAGAGAGAGAGAGAGAGAGAATATTGTAAAAGCCACTACAAGTTTTTTAAAGAGACATCAAAAGGTGGTGCAGATTGAACTGGAATTGGAGATTTTCAATGACCAGAATCTATACCTGAGTCTATCTCAGAACACATCACTTATTAAACATGTGACTAGATGGGTCTACCCAGAATTCTATGACATCAACAGCCCTGAGCACCAGAGTTCACAGACTCAGTTTCTTGTCATAAAATAAATCTGTGAAACTTATCACTATGTACACTTTTAATCTGCTAACTTCTTCACTGTCTTCTCCACTGAAGGGTAAGCTAGAAGAAAGCAGTGCCTTAATCAGGGGCTTATCACCAGCACGCAGAGCAATGTTTAGAGCCTAGCAAGTAGCTGTGCATGCACAAATGAAGCAACCTTGGTGACATCACTGGGGGAAATCCTCTTCCACACGTGTACTGCGCCCACGAAATTGCCTAATGGCAAGCGTTAGAATGACTTCAGCAAGTGCATTAGATAATGCCTCAGAAATGTCCATTGGCTTCACAGAACACTTTGGTAAGTCCTCTCAGTTCATTCAGGAGGATGGACTCCCAGTTAGCATAACCAGTGGGACTGGTGTCCTACGGAACCATCTTTTGTACATATGCATCACGTGGGAGAGGACAGGTATCCTGAGCTTCTGGAGCAGCAAGACACCCGAGAGCAAGTGATTCCTGCTGCCAGCAGCAGGACAGCGCTGATGAAAAGCAGAGGAAATTACAGTTGTCGGGCCTTGTGGTCACAAGGGCATGGGCTGCATTTGCAAGGTCATCACAGGACCATTCAGTGTGTAGCTTGCACTCATTCTGCTGCTGAAAGGGAGATTCTTTTTCCTACCACATCCGACACATGGTTTGCCAGAGGAAGGGCACAAGATCAGGAGCCCTGATGAGCTGGCTTGGTGTTTTCAGGCCACATCTCTAGTAAATCAATGACTCCCTTCTGACTCCCCTGAAAGCCAACAGAATTTACTCATTACCAAGTGTGAACAGCCATCACACAAGCCTCCAGATTGCTTTTGCCTGCCTTGCCAAAAAGCGCTTTTCAAAAAAAAAAAAAAAATCTAAAAACTGTCAACGTTTGATAGGAGAGAAACATTTTATCCTCCTTCATAGATGCAGATAAATACAAGATTTATTTCGCCTATTATAAATCTAGGAATTAGAAGCAAATAGGATACCATTATATAGAACTACATTTAGCAAACCACAGGGTGTACTTAATATGTCGAGAGTAGATACAGAGCCAAGCAACTGCTCTGAGCTGGCTGGGGGTATGTGCTCATGCCCATAACTAAGTGATCTGAGCTTCCCCAAAGCCCTTTGTGACATGAGAGAGACCATATGCCTAACTTGTTTGGTTGCCCGTGAGTAGACAAAACAGAAGCTGGTAGCTTGTGACCAATCCTAGTTTATCTGTTTGTGCTCTGTGGCCCTTGAAAATTTACTGAAGCTCTGAAACTCTAATTTCTTCTTCATTCAAGTGGAAGTCTAAATTACCTCATAGGGTTGTTGAGAATATAGAGTGAGAATCATTTGAGCAAAGCGTTTTGTAGGTATTTGGTTGACTTTAACTTGATCCAGTAACTCAGTCTGAGTGAAATGGGATCATTCCCAGGACTGTTTCACACATTCAACCCTTAGCCTTGCTGTACCAGAAGTCCTGGAGCATCCTCACTTTATCAGTTTCAAACTTGATTATTGGCTTGTGAAAATTGCTTCCTGTGAGGTGTGTTTTTTCTCCTACAAATCCAAACCCAATCAAGACTCTTGCATTTTTTTTAATTTGGTAGAGATTTTATCTTTATGTATGTGTCTCTGAGTGTGCATGCATAGGTGAGTGTAGGTACACAGGGAACATAAGAGGGCATGAGGTCCCATCCTGGGAGTTGGAAACTGAGTCCTGGGAAGAGCAGCAAGTGTTCTTATAGCTGGTGCCCTTTCCTGCAGTCTTTTAGACTACATAAATTGAGTCAAGGTTCCATTGACATGAATAGCAAGCAATAATCAACAAAATAATGAACGCCTTTGCCTATGAAAGCAAATCACAATTATATACAGTTATATATAGCATCTCAGTCATTAAGTAAGGCGAAGGCTGAGACCTTGAGAATCTAACCTACAAGTACATTTTCAAAGTAAAGGTTTAAAAATGTACTTGGTAAGTTAGATTCTAATTTAGTAAGAGAGAGGTAACTTGGCCCGAGACAACACAGGAGATTAAAAACAAATTCTTTAGGGACCTCTGTTTGATGCAATTATATTGGAACCTGAAGAAACAACTTTAACAGTTGGATTTTGCTTGAACACTAGAGTCATCGTGGCTTAAACTGTAAGTTAGTGCATCAGAACTGCAAGCAATTTAAAGTGAAAAATAGCTGAAGAAAAAAAGACTAATCCACAGGACCATGTCTAATTAACAGTCAGAGTTACCAAGATCACATGTACTTGTATGAGACTCTGCAATGAGGGAATGCTAATTCCTGCAGACATATGTTTGCTGTGCAAGATTATATTATGCCTCATAACTAACCTTTGCTTTCATGAAGTATTTCTCTGAACCCACTTTTGTGAAGTATTTCTCTGAACCCCTATGTACAGAGCATGTGGGAATTGAAAGAATATGCAGTCTATGGGCTACCTGCCTTTAAATGCTTACTACTTCATTATTCACATAAAATGACCAGAAATCTTTAAGTGCTGGTGATGTGGCAAATTACTGACTTGGGGTGCAAGTACTGAAGGGCTCAGGGGACAGAGGAAGAGTTAGGGGAAGAAGGAAGGCTCAGGAAGGACTGAGAAGCAGATGAGCCCCCTGAGAGGCAAGTGGATTCCCAGGCTGGAGTTTCTGAATGATATCTGCCTCCACACAAATGTGCTAAAATGTCCTTCAAGAAAACAGTTTGAAATTTAGAACCTTTTGTATTCATATAACAAATACAGCAATTTCTAATTCTATATTTGTTAGGAAGAGATGACATGTAAAGAAAATTATAAGAATTTTCCACATTAGGTCCTTAGTAAATGACACCTATAATTATAACTATTAATGTAGCTATGCATCTTTTTTTCAGTTACTTCAACTCACATTTAGAAGCAGGTTTTGGCAAATTAGTACAGACATGAAGTGACAGAAGAAGCTATGAATTCAGTTACAGAGTCAAGAGAAAATGCAGGAGTGATTATAGGTTTTCAGCGAGGCCTGTACAATGAGAGCAGTAGATATATGCTGGAGTGGTGGGAAAAAAACACTATAAAGAAGGTCATTCATTCCTTCAACACAAATTTGGTCAATGACTATCAGAACCAGGTATCTTCTAAGTAGAGGAGCAAAAGGCATTACAATTTCTCTTGACATGGTAGAACACATGGCAAGATGGACATTTAACTACAAGTTAAGCTCATGGAGGGACATAGAATAAAACTAGAATTTGAGAAGCTAAAATACTGCAACAAACATCAGGATGTGGATGAAGATTTGTGAAAGGGGAACGATGGGGGCAGGGCCAGGCCCACTGGAAGAGTGGCCCTCACAGAGAGAAGTATGAGCTCACAGAGAGAAGTGTGAGCTCACAGAGAGAAGTGTGAGCTCACAGAGTGAAGTGTGAGCAGGTGGGCATGAGGGAGAACGATTCGAATGGACAAACAGTCAAGGTGGAACCAGGGAAATAAAAAGACAAATTTGGAAGAGTCATTGATGCTTTCAGTGTGAGGACACATTTGTGATAAAGATGAGCTGTTTGTTGCATGGTTAATTAACAAGATATACTTTGACAACATTAGCTAAAGATAGATTTTGGAGAAAACTGATGGGAATCAGGTTGCAGTAGCAAGGGTCTGCACCAGTAAGACCAAATGAAAAAGAGAAAACTGAGACTCACCATCAGACCATTCTCACCTGTGAGAGGGGAGAGGGAAGTGAGTGTCAGTTGGGAAAGGGTGTGATGAAGGCTGTGGGGTTGGAAAAGAACCAGCATGGGGGAGGGCAACTACATCAGCACCGAAGAGAATGGGACTGTGCTAAGTACTACTGTATTTAAAGACAAGGTGATTCATAGATGTAAACTATAAACCAAGGCAACTCATTCATGTAAAATAGGAGACTGGAGAGGGAAATGCAGTGCAGGGGTAACGCACTGTGAGGTCCCAAGTCGCATTGCTGGCACTGAGAACAAGTTACAGTGGGACAGTATGAAGTTACTTTGATATGAAAAAACACGTACCGAATGTTTTCAAAATCTGGCAGTTATTAATCTCTGGATTCAAACGAACAATTTAAAGACTTGAAAATTCTCCCAAATCATAGATTCTATTTTGTGATATTTTACCCGGGTCTTAAAAACAATGGGTAATCTATAAAATGTTTTTATCTTGGCTTATAGTTCTAAAGAAATATCAAAACCATTGAACATATCTAGAGAGGGGTCATTCTGTAAAATAATACAGTGAGTAATAACATGTGGAATGCAAGTGGGCACATGCAGGAGTGATGGGTTTAAAAGTGAGGGAAGCCTCCTCTCACGGGAACTGTGTTAGTCCCTCCATGACTGTGGATCACCCATGATCCAATTAACTCTTAATGTTGCCACTACCTTCCAACATGTCTACACTGAGGGATTCAGCCTCAGAGTGAGTTTGGGTAGGGACCAATTACTCACATCATACCATAGGGCTACATGGAAAATCTCAAAGAGTTTGCTGTAAAGATAAAATAATTACCTGGCATGGTAGCTCAAACCTATAATTCTAGCATTAATGAGGTTAACACAAGAGGTTCACCATTTATTAGGGGCCAGCCTGGGTTACACAGTGAATTTCAGGCCAGTCTGGACTGTTATCCTCTTAAATGTTAGGGCAAACTCTAGAAAGCAAACTTTTTCTTTTTTAAATACCAACTCCGTAACACTCTTTTCCTAGAGGAGTATTTCTCACGACTATAATATGTCCTTCACCCTAACCACCCATGTTCCTCGAATGAAGGAGGCTACCAGATACCCTGTTGTCAAATCACAGGTTTGGGGAAATAATTCAGGATACCCAAATGGTGTCAGTGGGACATTGCTGGGAAATCATATAAAAACATTCCAATGGGTTTATACTTCTCTTTTAAAATGTCAATTAAATGCTGATGTCTGGTGTGACCTCAACAAATGGAATCTAGAGTTCACTCAAGTTTGGCCCATGGTGTTCATATCCCATGGGATGATACATCTGATACAGAATAGGGACATCTATCAATGGGAAGGCACTACCAAAGAGATAGACACTTTAACAGACTTCTTGTATAAAGTTTTTAGGCATTCGATTCCTAACCAGGAATCTGGTATAAAACAAAACAAACAAATAAACAAACAAAACAACAAAAAACACAGTTAATTGCACAGCTACACTTTAATATGTCAAATAAAAAATATTTCGATTTAGCTAGAGAAGACCATTTCTTTGACCCTATTGTACTAAAGGGTTCCAGTACAGGGTCCAGCCAGCTATACAATTAGAATTCACCGTATTAAAAGGACCATAATAAGGAAGAACTTTCCTCATTAACTGAGTCTCTCAATGTTGCCAGGAGGCTGTAATGGAGGGGATTCTAAACTTACACTGACCAGTGAAAACCATCGACTTTTTCTCTGGTGTACATTTTGTAGCAGACAGTGGTGGCAGTGAAGTTATCCATCTTGATGATACCTATGCCAATGCCTATCAAGGGTCTTTTTGATTGCTTTCTTGCCCCTCCTCCAATAAGAGCAAAACAGTTCTAGGAGGAATTATAGTACTATTAACAGTCTCCCTTTGTGTATGTCACACAAAGGTTCGAGCTTATTCACATAGCATGCTCCACGGATGCATGCTGTCATCACAGGGCTGTCTTATATTGTGGATCCTTGCAATCAGTTAAGTCTGATCATGCCTCTTAGATTAACTCTCCTCTGAGGTAGTCTAACTTCTGTTTCTTTATAACGCTGCTTTTGTTAGCTCAGAAGCAGAATAGTGCATGTTTCCAAGTCCCCAATAGCAGTTAGGGTAACCTCAGAGAATAAGGAATGGGTGACTAGGGGTTAGACAGATTACCCAAAGATGTAGGGAAAGGAGGGGCCATGACTAGACAATAAAGATGGAGAACTCCAAAGATGGCTGTCTTCTTCCTCACCATCTTGATCTGAGAAAAAACCTGGCAGCTTCAGATCCTGAGCCCAGTGGTAATGTTCAAATGCAGACAGGGATGTGCTGACCCTGAAGTAGTAGACTTATCAGCCCCCCTCCCCCATCTTGGTTCAAACTGACCAACACTAACTGGGAGGAGAAAGATACCTTCAAAGACCCTGAAACTGACCCTCCAGCCTTCAAGGAGAGACAGGGCTTCTGTATCCCTAGGACCCCTGTTTGCAGTGGGTCTCTCTTTGTGTATCTTGCTGTATTTCCTCACTCCTAATAAGAGCCTTTCTTTTCCAGAGAAAAATACCACCAATAACAAAATTTAAAAACCCAAACCCAGAAAATCCAAACTAAATGAATTAAAATTAATAAAAATGTTTAAATATTTAATATGCAAGTTATAATTGTTAAAATGAGAAGTTTAAACGTAGACAACATTAATTTATTCTTCACTTTGGCTTTTAATAGAAAATCTTCATTTTCTGCTGGTGTTGGCCACATCGCTGAGAATGACTCTGATGGCACCCTTGTGTTGAACACTATTGTACAAGCTGCTGCATGTAAATCAATCTTTCTTCAGGATGAAAATATTTAGTCTGCCCTGAATTTGGATTTGACATTGAATTGCTTTTTCTAGATTTAAAATTTCCTCAACAACTTGTACTTGCAAAGGACTGTGGTCTCTTCTGAATGCAGCAAAGGCCTACAATGAGGTCACAATGTTACACAAAATTCAAGTGCTGAAATTGACAATTTAAAGACTTTTCCCCCCTAGAATGTGTAATTTCTATGAATACAATGCATAATAATATATTATGCAAATAACCTATTAATTTGCAAGGATGACTCATTAGCAGCTGTGGATGTTCCTAGGGACATAAACTTAAAATGTGGTTACATATACAGATAAAACTTATCAGACAACTGACATTTCTGCAAATGTCACCTTTAGCTTTCATGTCCCTCTGTCACTGTCCTTCTTTGGCTTTATTCTATGTCTCTGTAGTGACAGTTTTCATTTTCACAGGGTTGGATAATAACACTTTTACTGATTTTTACTGATTTCTCAGAATTTAGGGAAATATCTAAATTTCTTGGGAAAGGTAGGAGGGAATTCCTACATGGCAACCCTAAACACATCATTTTTCCCTGTAGCATTAGGAGACTTTAAGCAGCAAGTAACAGAAATAAGACAGGATTAATTATATTCCACAAAAAAAAAAAAAAAAAAAGGGAAATCTGAGCAATCAGGGGTATTTTGACTTGGAAGTCAACGGCACTAAGAACTCAGGTGCAGGGCTGGGAATCGGTGAAGCTATGTGGTAGAGAAATACAGACCTGGGTTCAATCCCAGAACTCTAAAGAAAGCGAGATCAGTGTTATTCACTTTCCAAGCCCATCGTCCCTGGTACATGGGTGCCCTCCTGGTTAGAAGGTGGACGTGACTGTTTAAGGTACTACACTCTCATACTAATATCCAGATGTAGAAATGCCAATTTATTTCTTATCTACCACTTGGGGTTTTAATGAGTAAAATGATCTTCACCAAAATAATCCTCACATGAATTCTTCAGTGGCTCCTCCACGCTCTAGATCCAAGTAAGGTGCTCAACATTCAGGCAGTGAGCAGAGAGGATGAGAGCCATTATAATCAGGTTAGAACAACTACTTTAATCTGGAGCAACAAGAGAGGGATGGGGCAGCGGTGTAGGCCAGATACTGCCCGACTGTTCAGTTTAGTGACCCTAAATGGTTTGTAAGTTCTTCAATTTTTGGAAGACTGAAAAATGATTTTATTGATGTGGGCAACAGGTATTAGTATTTATTTAAAATGTAAATTCTGTTGTTTTAAAAAAGCTATCAATTTGTTTAAAGTGAAACTAAAACCATGTTGCTGTTGTTGTTCTATAGTACAAAGAATCAATAACCCCTAATAACGATAGTGTGTATTCTTAAATTAAGGAGCTTGAGATAGGTTCTCCTGGCTTATCTCAGGATACCCAAAGTCATCATAAAGGTGGTTACAACCAGCTGGCAGCAAGCAGAGTAAGGAAGAGGAGTATGCTCAGGGCAGCCTCAGTGGGAAGGGGGCCCGAGCCAAGGAGTACCCTCTCAAAGGCGTAAAAGGAAAGAAAACAGATTCTGGCCCAATAAGGGAACACAAGTACCTTGATATTTAGATTTAGAAACACTTATTTTTAATATATCTTTCACCCGGCATCCAGAATTAGAATAAATTTGTGGTCTAATTTACTCACACTTATTTTTTTTTTTTGTAATTTGTTAGCACAGCAAATAAAACAAATTCACACTTTTTAAAAGAAAGTCTGCTCTATGAAACAGACCCAAAACTTGGTGGGAGGAATGGCATTGATTTACACTTCTGTGGCATGTCTCTTGTAACAACTGCTGGACTAAGAGGCAGGTGGATTCTCCTGTTCACCTCAATCAGACTGTTGTGATATTATGAGTCACACTGGCTTCTAGAAATGCACAGAGAATAGGAAATGTACACAACTTCATATTATTGAAATAAAAAGCTGGTTTTATCCTCAAGGCCCTTCTAGAAGGGCCTTGGGAACTGTTGGGTATCCCCCGAATGTACCCTGGGGATACCTGGGTGCAGCAGTGTTTTTTATCCCCTTTCAAAGAACAGACTGTTTCCCCATAGTCCTATAGCAAATTTGCTTGATACAATGGTGATAATACCTTTGACATTCATAGATCCATCTTTTGCCCTGAATAAGCTTATACTTTAGTTGGCAAGTAGTAAGCATATAGGCAAAACCAAAACAAAACACAGTTTACACGAATACAAGCGTACAGTAGAAAACAGAAAAGGTAGAAAGGGTGAGAAGTATTTTGCATAGTGGGCAAAGAGCTATTTTTTTTTTTGACTCTCCAGAAGTGAAGTTGGAGATGAGGTGGGAGTGGTAAGGGACCCTGGGCAGGGTAAGAGTTTAAGCAAAGAGGAGAGCCACCCAGGTCTAAGCCTAGGAAGCAGATGGGCAAATGAGGAAGAGAGAACAGGAAGGCCTCACAGACAGAACAGGGCAGTTGAGTCAGGTAGCTACAAGGCATTGGGGTATTACAGGATGCAGAGGACCCAAGGCTGTGCTGTTCAGCCTTCCTAATGCTTCGGCCCTGTAATACAGTTCCTCATGTTGTGATGACCTCCAACTATAAAATTATTTTTGTTGCTACTTCATAATTTTAATTTTGCTACCATTATGAATTGAAATGTAAATATCTGCATTTGCTGGTGGTCTTAGATGACCCTCAAAGGGTTCAAGACCCACAGGCTGAGAACCACTGACCTAAGATCTTGAACCAATCGCCAAAGTCACTGGAGAACACTACCACTTCTATCAATTCTGCCACCTTCTTTAAAAGCTGCTCTTCAGTTCAGCCCATACTCCATCTTTGTAGTGACTGTTCAGAAAGGCAGGGGGACTTCGATAGCTACATCTCACCTCAGGTAGAGTATGCTAACATCAAGAACAGTCAAGTTCTGGAATCAATCAGAGGAATGTAAATTACAGGTTGCTTGATATAGAAAAAAAAAAAAGCCTGGCAAATGTAGGTGTGCAGCCAGAAACACACTGTGGATACAATCGTTTGGCAACTGCTAGACTGTCACTTGTCCAAAGCAGTTAAGTCTATGAATGGGTTTGCATGGGTAATGACTCTGAAATTAGCAGCTAGTTTTTCTCATCTTTTTGTGATGCAGGAAAACACCACAACTCTGCTTGTTTCTGGAAGATGCTTGTGATGTTCCTAAGTCTTCAGACGGAACATTTGGTCATCATTATCTCTTGTGTAATCAGTTTCTACAGAATGATGTTACACTTATGTTTAGAGAGTAAGAGAATATGTTCCACACCTTAATCAAATCATTTGAAGACGAGCCTACTTTGCTAACATGCATTTAAACATATTGGATAAAGGTTAGATACCTAACCTGTAATTTATCCCATAGTGAGAACAGTAACCGTCACTCATTAGAAAATTAAGAGATAAGTGTGCCTAAAATACTACAGTATTTCCTGTAACATGAGAGAACACAAATTGTGCTATGCCAAAACGACCCTAGAATTCACAAATTCTGAAGTGACTACAAGTCTGCTTCGCATGGGCCTAGAAGGAGTCTGGAATTTGGACCCAAACACCAGTACAAGGAACTACAAGTGCTGGTGGCCCTAATGAAAAAAAGAAAAAAAAAAAAAAGCTGGATCCACGTGAATAAGCTAGCTCACATTCTCAGGCCAGCTGTTGCTACTTGGGATCTAGTCAGGCATGGATCCTGAAAAAAAAATTAAGCTTAACTATTGTGAATGTACATTAAACTTATGACTGGAGGGGGGGCGCTTCTTAATTCCAAGTCTACATATTTTCGAAGGAATTTAATTCTGACCTCTGAATGAAATTATGCAGTCTCTCTCTGCCTGGGGAAGAAAGGAAGGAGGAAAGATTTTTCTCTTTTCAGGAAGAAACAGTAATCAAACCTGTTGTTCAGCCAACCACATCTTCGCAGGATTCTGATTTCTTAGAGCTCAGAGTGTGCTAGAAACCTGTGCCTTCCTCCTGAGACAGATAAGCAAAAAGTTTGCTCTAGCGATGATAAATCTGCACGAAGCGGAGACGGTTTTGGCACACGGTGTACATTAGAAAGATGAGGATGATTAAGTCTTTCCCCCCTCCCCCTGAATCTTGCAGCCCGACTGTGTTTTGCTTCCATTTAAGAGGTGTCCTTCAGCCGCTGGCGGATGCGCGCCGAGCCTGCCGCCCGCAATCCGTGTTTTAAAGCAGGGCAACTTGGGTCGGCTGAGTGTCACCCCACACGTGTGACTGGTGTCCGTCGCGGGTGTCCGCTAGGGTGGCAGTCTCCTTCCTCTCCCCCGCCAGCTGCAGTTCCAGGCCCAGACCTAGGAAAGGGGAAGGAAGCCCTGGCCGCAAGCCGCCGTCTGGGCCGGCACCAAAGCCGCCGCTCCCAGAAACTTTTCGCCCCCAGCTGTGCGCAACTTTCTGCCGAGTCCCCGGGCGCGTCGCGGTCCCCGGGCTTCCCCTGCCTTCAGCCCGGCGCCGCCCAAGGCAGACAGAGCCTGGCCGAGCGGACCGAGAGCCGGAGAAACCCGGAGCCGAGGCGCTGCGCCGCAGTCGGAATAAAGTTCGCGCCCGGTGCTCGGCGGCGGCGGCTCGCAGCCTTCCCTCTCCCCTCCGGGCTCCTCGCATTTTTTCCCCTCTTGTTGACAGCTGGGCGCTGGCGGCCACCTCCACTTCCACGCCCGCACCCCTCGGGGGGCGCCAAAGTTGTTTTTCCATCCACGGAAGAGGGGGGTGTGTGTATAGCGAGGTGGGGGTGGGGGAGGGCTAGACATCCTCCCCGAAGCCCCTAGAAAAGCTTGAGGACAACAACAAAACAGGCGGCGAACACCCTAGTCAGTTGCGCCGGGAGCAGAAACTTGTGCCGGCGCGGCCGCCGGGTTCCCCCCCGCGCAGCCGCGCGCACCCCGCCTCGCCAGCAGCCCCCCTCCCGGACAGTCCGTTCCCTTTTTTTCTTTTCTCCCTCGGACCGGGGAGGAGCGGGACAACTCCGAGCGCCGGCTCGAGGGAGCGAGCGCGACCCTGGGCGCGGGTGTAAATCAGTCACCTGAGCGCCGAGGGGCCGCGGCGAGGGCGCGCGCGGGCGGGTGGGGAGTGGCGCGGGCGGCGAGCGCGGCCCGGAGCGGCCGGGCGGGGGAGGGAGCAGGCCGAGCGGCGAGCTGAGGCGGCCCAGGGGCTGGTCCAGGCGCGGCCGCTAAGAGGAGACCAAGAGGCGGGGGCTGCACTTGACAACCAGCATGCCGAGATGGTAAGAAGTTTCCACCTCCTCTCCGCTTGCGTCTGCACTTGGTAGGGACAGACCCAGGCGGGACGCCCCGGGGGCCGCGGCGGGCCGCGTTCTCCTCTAGCGCCGCGGCGTGAGGAGGCGGGCAGCCGGCGGCGCTCCCGAAATCCACCCCCCACCCCCCAACTTGGCCCCAAGTTCTCGAGGCGGCTGCGGGAGGGCGGGCGGGCAGGAGCGAGGGCTCCCTGCGCCTTAGGTGAGCGGCGGGCAGTCGGGTACTCTGGGGATTGGGAGCCCTCGGGGAGGGCGCGGGACGCGGGGACCCGGGATGCACGGAGCTGCCGGGACCCGCGGCAACTTTCCCAACTTGCCGGCCTGTTCAGAGCCCTGAGCGGCGGCTGGGCATGGGGACCGGGGCGCGGCCCGCGTGGGGACCGCAGCGATGTCCGCGCGGCTGCGGAGGACGCGGACGCGGCCAGTCAAATCCCGCTAGACAGACACGTGTGTGCTTTCCCGAAGTGCGGTTCTGAAGCAGCCGGCCCGATGCGCTTACACGCCGACTGGACGGTGGGGTGTGAGACATGAAAGGGGCAGAGTTTTTTAAAAAATACAGTGGTGTTGGAGCTCAGGACAAGACTAGACGGAATCTCCCTTGGGATAAGGCGAAGATTAAAAAAAAAAAAACCAACAAAAAAAAACAACCAAACAAACTTGTAAGTGCCGAGTGTTGGAGGAAACAGGATGGCACAGCGCAGAGGGACTCCAGCATAGCCTCTGGAATGGAAGGCTTCTCTGCAGCGAGGAAGCAGGCAATTAGTTCACCCGGTGATGAGCCGCACTGTCCGCTTTCGGGGAAGTCATTTGTTAGAAATGGGGCTTGACCACTTTTATTCTTGGAGATCCCTACCACCCAGTGTCGCTGTTGTTAGCCCCACTTGGGGGCTCTGATACAAAGTGGGCCCTATGTACATGAGATGTATAAGAAACGGGGTGATAGCAGGTTGACATTTTTTTCCTCTTCCCCTTTCCCCTGATGTGACATCTCTTGTTTCAGAGATCAAAGTCACAACTGGAATGTAGAGGATGGCACTGTCAAATACACACACACACACACACACACACACACACACACACACACACAC
>JANHMN010000004.1:61125243-61138679 GCA_030674055.1 Rhabdomys pumilio
ACACACACACACACACACACACACACACACACACACACACACACTCTGCACCCAGGACTGCGGTTACAGTAATGCTGACAGAAATTAAAGAGGTTTTGAAAGCAGCGTGCGATTTATGATGCTTCCCATTTACCCTAGAGTCAAGCTGTTGTAAAACTGATGTACAAAAGACATCATAAAATAACCCTGTGTACCCAGGATTAAAGTGGCAGAAAGTGGTCTGTTTTATTAATTTTTATGTACTTCGTGAACAGTTGTAGTTGTTGAATCCTGTTTTTAAGTGAGGGATCAAAACAAAATATGAAATCTATCTGTTTAAAGCTGGCGAGTTTCTTGTAACGGCATTTTACAGAACACTGTAAAAGCCAGTTGCATGCCTTTTCTTCCCCTGGCCAGTCTTACAGTTTGTCTACAGATCTATTCCCATACACTAATAACTCGCGGTGGCAGTGTCCATTTGTCTCCCACCGTTTTGCATTCTGCACGTTTAGATGGTTTTGTGCATACACACACACACACACACACACGCAGGCACGCTTTAGGTGAAATTTATTTCTGACACTGTTTCTGCTCTGAAGTTGTGCTCTAGTACCAAGTCTTGTGTGAGTTTGATAGAACTTCCTTTCACCCTTTGGAATCATGCACACGAGAGAATCCTTTGTGAGCCCTTAAAGGCTTTGTATTTTACATCGTATCTGTAGCCGTTTCATTTAAACTTGTTCAGTTTTAATGAAGTTCTGAGTTGTAGGTACTCTTTCTGTTCCCGGAGAGCAGTGGATTTAAAATCCAGATTGCTAATTACTTTACCAAAGCATAGGAATGTCTTCACCTGAGGATCTGCACTTTGTGTAGAGGATCTTTCTGGGGACATGTCTGAAATGCCCTGACCCTCTAATCCACTGAGAGTATTAAGTTGGGTTTGCATGTAAAACTCTGGGTAAAAACCAACCTCATGTGATTTAAAAAAATATTAAGGAAATATTAATAGCAGTAGTGCAATGCTAATACCTGATTTTTTTTTCCCCTCTTCTGCCTGAGAAGTAAGTTATCTGTCAGGCAGGGATATGTGATTACAAAAAGGAGCAGACAAAAGCAGGGCTGACTGTTGCTGTATTAAAATGTAAGTGTTACAGTTTGAATTTTCAAGTGAGAGTTTCTGAGTTCAGTGCTTTACATAACATTTTGTCCTAATCTTGCTTGCTGTCAGGGATGTTTCGTGGTTGTGCAATTGCTGCAGTCAAGAATGCCAATTTGCATTCCACGACTGTCATTTGATTACTTTTATCTGCGAAGCTCCAAGACCGGCCCAGACCTCTCGTTTCATCTTGCCATGTCACGAGTCAATGCTGTGTCGTCTTTTCAAAAATCTGCCTGATTTAGACAAGAAAGAAAAGTACTTTCATGTTGCAGCCGCAGTCCCCTGCTAACTTGTCAGCAGCAGGATATGATTCACTTGGGCCCAGAAGAATGGAACAGAGAGGCGGGTTAGACGGTTCAATAAAGCCCACGGACAGGTAGTGTGTGACGTCCCCAGAGAGCTGCAGTTAATGAAGAACAGGTCTGCTTAGTTCTCCACGCGCTGACCTGGTGCTGTCCCCACAGTTTTCTCATTTGATCTTTCCCAGCAAATTGATCTTTTCTTGTATTTTTTTTTTGCCTTCCAAGTTAGTCCTTGAGGGACTGAAATTAGCAGAGCAACTTAAGTTGGATAATACAGCTGTTCAGAAAAGAAGAAATTGGACACTGGCAAAAAAAAAGGGGGGGTGGGTGGGGGTGGGAGAGGAGAGGGAGCTATTCTTTTTGTTGTTCCTGGGAATATTTCCTAGATTAAGGGAGTCCAAAGTAGGTGATGCCTTGAAGCTAGCAGTTTCCCTTACTTTAAATTTAGAGTTAAGCCTCAGGGCCATTTTAAATATTCTGTAAATGTTTGGAAGATGGGTTTAGCAAGGATGACGAGTTTGATTTAGCAATGCTCATATTCACTTGTTTGGCGTGATCTGCTAGTGTACTAGTGGCTTTTATGGCTATTGTAAGACGAACAAAACATCAATGACATACTTCAACTATGTAATTTATAGTCTTCTAAATAAGTACAGTTCCCAAATATTCAATAGTGAATTGCTGAAAAGATTACACAATAAAAAAGTCATTAACAGCATTGTGTATAAATATTATAGTGCATGAAGATTTTTTTCTATGAATTACCATCAGTATCTTTGTTGTACACAAATTTCACAGATGCACCATTCATAGAGTGGGTTATTCTCTCCTCTGAGGTGTTCTTTTTAAATTTTAAGGTAGGCTTTTAAAATTGAGACCAGGTTATAAGTTGAATTTCTTTGAAATGTTCACATGTTGGTTTTTGAGATTAAAATTCATTTTATACAAGGTGAATAAATCTAAATTGAGAATGCATTCGGAGTTGATACAGGTTATAGTTTCACTCTAGAGTTCTTGTACATAGAGCTTAGGTTGGGAGCAATTAATAGTCTTAACTTGATGAATGTATAAAGGAGTGGTGCTTTCTGAATTCCTCTGCAGATGGTCTCATTTAACATCTGCATCCTGACAAGAAACAGAGTTGAAAACAGCAGTTCTCCCGCAACATCTCTTGTTGGTTAGGAGTTACATAGTATAGTTGGTTAGTAAGCTCTCTGAAGAGCTAGAGGGAGCCTCATGATTTTATTAGATATACTTAAGGTTTAAAAAGAAAGAACTCTGGCGGACAGAATGTTGCACAATAACTGGATTAGAGTTTAGGCTTGGAGGTAACACACACACACACACACACATACAGACACACACACACACACACACACACACACACACACACATACACACACACAGTGATGATAGCAACAGACTTTCCTTTGAGAACAGTCATGGAATCAGCTAAGCTCTCTAGGACTCTACCTTGTAGGTGATTTGAATGAGGTAATGTGCAACCAAACATTCTAAGTGTTTGAGTTTGTGTCACCTCTGTGTCAGCTTAAGGAGTTATTCTCATGTTGGCAGGCCCACCTTCGAACTACCATTCAAGCAACTTCCTACCCAGTCACCGAGGAGCATACTACACTACTTTAGGTCACAAAAGACAAGCTACTTCTCTCCATCGATGATATTTTGAAGTAGTTCTGTGCACAGATCCAGATTCTGGAGAGAACATTCCTTCAGAAGAAGGGGGCTTTGTGTTGTCACCATAAGCAGCACATCATTTTAAAATTTGGTATATTATTAATCAGTAAATAAGCTACATTTAAACCGCAGAGTTGAATGTTTTCTTATTTACTGTTTGGCATTTGTTAATCGGTCCAACCCGTAACATTTGTGATATGTTTATATTAAATAATCAGTGATAGTGATTGATTTTCATTGTTTATATACTACTTTTTAGGGGTATTACTTTGACATTTATTTACCATTTAAGTAAATCTTATATCCAGGGAGATAAACTGCCCAGATTTGTCTTCTTGCACAGTAGTTCTCATTATGTTGCTAGCCAATAAAAGTCTTTATTTGTTGCTTATTAGAACCCTTAGTACACTCAAAAGTTCAGCTATAATTTAATTTGGGTGTTCAAAGAGCCTCCCTTGTTTTAAACAGGTTCCCAGTATTCCTTTACCATTTGTTGTGAGCCTATATTCTAACTCATGAATATGCATAAGGGTAGTAGTACAGCTATGTCATTTTAAAAGTTTTTGCCATAACAGAAGCATGTCATTTTCTTTTAAAAAAATATGTATATGACAATGTAAATTCTGTCCTTTTTACTGCAATTCCCTAGACATTCTGGAGCATTTTCACTTTTTTTTCCCCAAAGTCATTTAAATTGTTTTGCTCAGCTGATTCAAGATTTGTTCCGCAGGGAATACAACCTGGAAGGTGTGGTGGGATGGGTGAAAGCTAAGTTTTGCAATCAAGAGTTCTGGTTAAAGCGCTTTCGCAGTTGTAGCCCCTTGAAATTATGAGGGGTTTGTTTTGTAATTTACAGATTGCCAGCATGTTAAGTTCTTTACAGCAACTGCTGGCCAGCTTAACAGAGTCCAAGATACTTGTGGGTTTCACTTGAAGTGTAACTGATTATACAAGCTAAGGACCAGAACTCCAGTATCAGGGATCCGTCCACAGGGAAGGCAGGATGTAGAGCTGCTAAATGAGTCACCGCATGTGTGTCTAACCAGTGGGAATCACATCAAGTCTGCCTTCTACATGCAGGGTTTCAGACTTGTCAGAATGTACAGTATTGTGTGGAGCTGGGGCTTCATGAGTTCGCTGTCCCTGCTTTATTTTGTGTGTTTAGTACAAAGATGTAACAGCCCACACAAAAACATTTTTCTCTTATTATGACCCTAGCATTTGCCAAAGTGCCCCATACTGAAATTCCTTTTTAGTATCTTTTTCCCCTTTAGTCCAGAGCCAGACGTGTACCCAGACACAAAGCCTCTGTGTATAGCAAGCTGCTTTAAATATTGTGACTCGGCGATGTGCTGTCCTTTCTCTGCTTGAGCCAAGGATCTCTGCTCAGTGTCTGTGGATTACCAAGCTCCCTCTTTATTGTATGTCTTGTCAGCTATTCCTATTCATTTAACCTTTCATTAGTGTCTGTGCAGCTTCACTGTCTGCAAAGGCAAGGAGAACCCGAAAGGCCCCACTGTCACAGTTATTAGATTTCTCCGTTACATCCCAGCAACCACAAAGAAATAAGAGTGGAGACTATTGTCGTGCATGCTGCTGTCCTGGGGTGCAGCTCTTCTGTGCATGTCAAGGACATGTGCCACATGTTGATATGCGTCCTAGGAATAAATGCACAACATGGGGGATAGGCTGACAGAGGCAGTAATGAGCTTTGTAGGAGTTATTGCGAAGACTAACAGTTAGTGAAGGAATTTTGCTTAACCGGGCCAAGGAGATAGACGGAGTTGAGAGTTGCCAAGATCTGCCTGTGCGGAGCTTGTCAGTCACTTTGTTTTCATCTAAACTTCATTTGAGGGGAAAATTGAATACCTTTGACAGGAATGAAAGTCTTCTTTTCTCCTTTAATCTCAGAGGGGAAAATGTTATTTCTGACGACTGCTATGGTGCAGTATAACTATTTTTGTATCGACTAAATAAGATATGTGAATGATTATGTTACTTATTTTTCTTAATTTTTGCACACTGCAAAATCATGAAAAAATGTTTAGCAGAGATGTGTATGTTTTGTAGATCTATTTTTTTTTTAAATGCAGCACATGAATCTTCTTGCACCCCTGCTTTGCTGTGAGTTTCCAGGCCATGGTGTGGCTGGCACCTGGTTTTTATACATGTGTTTTCATGGTTGCTGTAATGTGGAGGAGAAAAGGAATGGTTACTGATCATTTTCACATAATAAAGACAAATACTTGTAGATTTAGAATAGAAAAGATTTCATCTTAAATTTCATAAGGAAATCACTTTTTTTTTTAAGAACTCTGAGATCTGTGAAGAGAGCTTAGTTGGTAGAGTGCCTACCACATTAGCATGAAAACTTAACCACCTCCCAGCATGCACAGAGGGCCAGGCATGGTGCCTTGCACTGCTGTTCTCAGTGCTGGGAAGGCAGTGACAGGCAGGTCCCTGCTGCTCACTGGCCAGCCAGTCAGCCTCATTGGTGAGTTCCAGGCCAGTGAGAAGAAAGCAGGGAACAGAAATGAATGCTATTGGTTCTGGTGTCTGATCTTTATCCGCTCAGTGTTTGGGGCTGTCTTGGAAAGCAGTTTTTAAAGTGAGCATGCAATGTAATGGATTCCATTATGGCATTTCCGTGCATACACTTCTTTATACAGGCAGTTATGGCATTACCTGTTCATCCCTGTTAGCCAAACAACGAGTTTGGTAATCTCTGAGGCTTTCTCCCTTAACTGCTTGATAATATAAATCATAATGGTTTACTTTAGTTTTAACTACTTTATTGTGAGATACCTCACATACCAGGTAATCACCATTTAAAATGTACATTAATAATACCCCATTATATGGACACATAGGTTTTTTTTTAACTGCATAAACTTACGGATATTTTTGACTGTTATGCATAATGCATAATGTTGATTCTCTCTTTTACCATGTGAGTTTCAGGGGTTGAACTCAGGTTTTCAAGCTTGATGGTAAACACCCTTACCTGCTGAGGCATTCACTTGCCCTAGGTTGCCTTTTTATGTAAAAGCTGTTGTTGATACAGTCTGGTTACAATTCTTTATCTGATTCAAGATTTTTGATGTCCTTTGAAACAATTTTAAATTTTTTTGAAAGAGGTTTAAGAATGTTTTTCCAGACAAGATTTTATTGCATGTTAAATGGTAACAACTCAGTACAAGAACAACAGTGACCCTCAGAAGAGTTCCTAGCACTGTCTATCAGGATAAGTTGAGACATTTTACATTTTGATGAGGTCCAACTTACATAATATTTTCCTTGTTCTCATTTTTGGTTTGTGGTCAAAAATAAATCAAAACCAACCAACCAGACACAAACCAAACCCCCAAACATGGTCTCACTCAATGTCATGAAGATTTATGCCAGGGTTTCCTTCCTTGCGTCTTTCTGTCCTTCTGGATAACACCATGCTACTGTAGGGTTGCTAGATCATGCCATGTGGTAGTCTGCCTTTTGTAGTTTGAGAAACAATTGCCTTTTTTGGGGTGGGGGTGGGGGTGACATTTTCACCATTTTATGCTGTACCAAGTGTCCAAGTATTGCAGTTTCTCTATGTGGTCACCAATACCTGCTGTTATGATAGTGACAGAAATATGACTATAGTGGCTGGGAGATGACTATCCCTGTGCACTTTTTGTCTCTGGTGGCCTTGAAATCTAGGGATGGAGTGATGATCCCTTCTAGCCTCTAACCTACCAGTACTGAGGATTAAATCTAGGGCCTCACCATGTGAGATAATCACTCTACCACTGAACTGTATTGTATGTCTGTCTCCTTTTGTATTTTATTTCAAGACACAGTCTTACTAAGTTGCCTAGGCTGGACTTAGGCTTCTGCCTCAGTCTCTAATAGCTGTTACAGACTTGAGCCAGCCCTAGCTTCTGATTAGCCTCTAGCCTCAGCTCTTGTGGGGTGGGTGTGATAGGTAGACACACAACCCTTTTTGGCATTTTGTCCATTTTGAGACTGGGTTACATAGGTTTTGCTAGTTTTTGAGATGTAGGAGTTCTTTATGTATTTTGGATATTATTGTCGTATCAGAAATTTTCTTTGCAGATATTTTTCCTCTCCTTCTGTGGGGTTATCTTTCCTTCTGCTTATTGCTTCTTTTGCCTTGGCCATGTGGTAGCTTTTAAGTTTTTGTAGCTCCATGTGTCTGGTCTTGCTTTCTTTGCCTTCAGTGGTTTACATTTAAAGCTTAGATTTATCTGATCCCTAAAAGAGTAAAGGCTACATTAAGAAAGAACATTCTATTGTTTAGGGGAGGGGAAAAAAAGCCAACTAACAACTCTTGGTGGTACTCCAGGGGACAAGAAATCTGTCATTCAGTAGCTAGAAGATGATAGGTACTGGTTCCCTGTGAAACCGCTTGGGTTGACTTTGATGTTCCTTAATTATCATTGAGTTTAAAAGCAATCTAGGTGTTCTATATGATAACAGACACACTTCATGCCCTGGAGGGTGGAATTAAGTACCTAGAAATAATTGTTTTTGGTTTTATAAATACCTCAAAAGGAAAGGAGGCAAAAACATTATTGAGAAAATTTGTCTTCTAGACATCCCATCATGAGCAAAATATCACCAACAGAGATAAAACTGAAAATTGTTTTATGATATCCAAACCTAAAATAACTGGCTCAGTTAAGTTTTAAATAAATACTTTGTTCAAATCTGGCATGATGTGTTTGCAAACAGCTTGCTCTCCTGTCTACCAGGTGTATTTTCAAAGCCTCCCGCCACGGAGTTAGAGAAACCCGAGAGCAGGAGAAAGGTAACTTAATTTAGAGGCAGCGATGTTAGATCGTGCTTGAATTAAAAGGAATATTTTAAAGAAAACGTCTAATTTTCTTCCATTCATGCGAATAAAACCTATATTCATTCCTATTTAAATAATTGCTTTTCCAGTATTCTGATGGGGCATTCTTATTTAATTGTGTTGTCTGTTTTTGGCTTTGTGCCAGTTATTTTAGACAAAGTTTCATTATTATTTGGCACCAACTATTAATTAGGTGGCCAAGTGGTCACATTTATATTTGGAGAGAATGTGGGGTTTTTTTCCCCCTCACAAGTGTTTACACATGAAAACAGTAATTAGCCAATTTAAAGTGATACTTCATGACATAATTTGAGGATTAGCTTTCTTCCCTGTGGATATTCTGTAGAGAATTTAAAATAATTTATAAAATTGGTATGACAAAACATTTTGTATCTATTAGATACATGACTTTTGATTATAGATTTTTCTTTTCTTTTCTTTCTTTCTTTCTTTCTTACTTTCTTTCTTTCATTCTTTCTTTCTTTCTTTCTTTCTTTCTTTTTTACTTTTCCTGGGAATTGGACTGAGGCCTCTCATGTGAGAGACAAGTACTCTACACTGACCCACATTGAATTTTATAATTTGTTCTCATTGGAAAAATGATGTTACATTTTTATTCTTAGTATGTCTTGGCATGTCCATATTGGGTTAAGAAAATCATGTGTTATTATGGATTGATATATTTGAGGACATAAAGAATGTCACTAAGTAGAATGGTAAATTATACAAAGAAAGGCCCCTCAGTTACCTGTCTCAAGGCTTCTGATTTTTTTTTTATTCTGTAATTAGCAGATTAGAGAAGTTCATTCTATCAACACCTGCCAAGTTTGCATCCAGAAATAGTATGATAGTTAAAATTTTTCTCTCATTCAAAATGATTGGAATAAAATATCAGATTTCTTTGGAAACAGTCTTGCTCCAGAGCATATTAACTCTAAATAAAATTAATAGTAGACTTTGTTTTTAATCTCAGAAGTTCTGCCAGGTCTCAAGCCAAATTTAAATGTCATTAGTTTATTTACAATAGCATCTAGTTCAAGAGTTAAATTCATTTCTCAGAGAATGCACTTCTTAAACATTCTTCATATCTTTAAGAGATGAGTTATGCATCCTTATTTCTTAAGTGGTTGGTACGGAAATGTAAAGAAAGGAACAGCAAATCCATACCCTTAGTACATCATCATTGTAGCCAGTTATTGCCACTTGTTTTTTGGTGTCGTCCTAGTGGCTTCAATGGTCCAGTGGGGTGATGTGCCTCCTGATGCTTTAATCCCAGAGCTTAAAAGGCAGAGGCAGCAGATCTCTGTAAGTTTGAGGCCAACCTGATCTATAGAGGGAGTTCCATGACATCTAAGGTTATACAGAGAGAGACCCTGTCTGGAGGAACAAACAAGAAAATTATCATAGGAAAGACTTAGAGCTATTTATTGGCCATCACAAAGAGCAATAACTCAATGACACAATGACAGTTTGTATGAGTGTGTACAAATGTGTGACAGGAGTGTCCCTGAGAAGCTGGGAGATGTTCCCGTGGTCCCAGCTACCTGAAGATAGAGGTGAGAAGATGACTTAGAGCCTAGGAGTTGGGTAAGAGAAAGAAATAGAGATTGGACAGACAAACAGATGGATTTCGGTATATCTATTCATGACATAGATCAACAATGAGGGGTTCACCAAATGTTTTAGTAGTATTATGAAATTGTGTTTCTGAAGTACTGATGTGACATCATAAATCATTGTTTTTCATGCTTGGTACCAAAACCCTGAGTGGCATGGGACTCTCATGAATCTTAAGAGCCATTAGTTGGATATCTGTTTGCTATATGTAGAATAACTTGCTGGTGGTTTTACATGAGACCTTAGGCTGGTGGTTCTCAACCTGAGGGTCATGACCCCTTTGGGGGTCAAACAACCCTTTCACAGGGGTCACATATTAGAAATCTGCATATCATATATGTATATTATGGCTCATAACAAGGAAAATTGGACTGGAACATGAGGGATCTGGTAGAGGGAGGACGGAGGGAAAGAGTACTGGGTACCTCACCCTTGTACCTGTACCTGGAACAGGGGAGTATTACAAGGGTGAGGTAGAAACCTACTGCAGTAGAAACTCCAAGGATCCCTCAAGGATGAAGGATGACGCTGTCTGAGACTCTGAGGGATACAGAGCCTGAACCAGCTGTCTTCCGTAACCAGGCAAAGCTTCCAGTGGAGGGAGTAGGTCATCAACCCAGCCACACAATTTCAGTGTATAATTTATGCTGCCTCCCAGGTGGCACAGAACTTGTGGGTATGGCCAATCAATCAGTCTTCACCTTGAGACCCATGCTATGAGAGGGAGCCCACCCCTGACACTGCCTGGAGGACCAGGAACAGAGATTGGATAGTCCAGCGTTCCGGGATAGAACCAAACATGAATGGTCAGTGAAATGATTTTTAATGATACTCTGCTGTGCCCCTAGACCAGAGCCTAGAGCCTAGCATAATCATCATCAGAAAGGCTGCATCCAGCACGTTATGGGCACCAATGCAGAGTCCCACAAATAAACATTTGACTGGGCTTGAGGAATCCTGAGGAAGACAGGAAATGGAGGAGCCAAAGGGGTCAGGAACAGCACAAGAAAAGCCACAGAATCAACTAACCCGGGCTCATCAGGGGCTCATAGAGCCTGAAGTGGCAATCAGGGAGCCTTCATTGGTCTGACCTAGGCTCTGCATATATGCGATGGTTGTATAGGTTGATCTTCTTGAGGGAAATTGTCTTTGACTCTTTTGCCTGCTTTTGGGACCCCTTTTTTCTCCTACTGGGTTGCCTTGTCCAGCCTAAAAATGAAGGGAGGCGCCTAGACATTTTGCAACTTGTTATGCTGTGTCTGGTTAATATCACTGTGAGGCCTGTAGAGGAGGTGTGTATTCAGGGAAGAGGGAGCTTGGGGGAGAGACTGGGAGGAGAAGAGGGAAGGGAAACTGAGTTATGAAAGAATAAAAATAAATCAATAAAAAAGAACAGTAGCAAAATTGTTACAAAGTAGGAACGAAAGTAATTTTTTAACTGGGGGTCTACAACAAGAGGTAGGTGCTGTATTTAAAAGTCTCAGCACTAGGAAGGTTGAAAACCACTGCCTTAGACAGTCCGGTACTGATTGATTAAAATAAGAAAAGCTCTTAAATTTTGTCAGGTTTTGGTGTTTAAGGCCTACATCCTGCACAGGTGTGTGAGTTCTAGTTGCTTTGTTTTGCAAAGTAGAACTCAAAATTTAGATATTTTTAGTCTTGTTTTGTTTTGAGATAGGGTGGGAGTGGGGGGTGGTATCTCAGGCTGGCTACAAAGTTGCTGTGTGGCCAAGGCTGGCTTGGATTTCCTGATTCTTTTTTGTTGTCTCATGGATGCTGTTACTGAGGGGCTGGGGATTTAGTTCAGTGGTAGAGCCCTTGCCTAGGGCCCTGGTTTCTGTCCTCAGCTCTGAAACAAAAAAAAAAAAAAAAAAAATAAATGAATGCTGGTACTGCAGTGTGAACCCCACCACTCCAGGCTACATTTCCTTTTTTATTTTAGTAGGTAAAATTTATCAAACTTTTGAGTTTTTATGATATAAAAAAATTTGGTGCTCAAGGTCTTATGTGTAAAGTAGAAGCTATAACCGTAAAATTAAGCAACACAAAATACAGTACAGGATAGATACCATTAAAGAGTAACCATAGTATGAAAACAGCCTTTAGTCTTGTATGCTACACCTAGCAGCATGAGTTTTTTCAATGTTCTTTTCAAAGCAACCTTTCCTTTAATGGCTTATCTTTTTTTTTTTTTTTTTTTTACCATTGATTAAGAGGTGGGAGTAAGAAACAGGCACACACAACACACATACCCCTTTGTGCATGTTTGTGTGGCAGTAAGGGACATCCATACTTGTGGATGTGAGGGATGAGAGTTGAGTGTGTGTGTGTGTGTGTGTGTGTGTGTATGTGTATGAATGCACACACATAAATACATGCAAATACACGCAGGTAAATGTGAGGGCTGAAAATAATAAGCACACAGACCTGTGCATGTGAGAGGTCAGAGTAACAGGCACACACGCATATGGGAACACGTGTAAGACTGTATATCCTATGAGGGCAAACATCTGTGTGTTCCTGTAGATGGAGTTGACATGGCCTTTGCAGCCTGATTTAAGTCGATATCAAATTATCTGAATGTTGCTCATTACTTTGTTGCTTTGGAATTTGATCAGAGGACATTACGAATGGACATGGGAGTCTGGAGTACTTCCTCTCAGATAGGGGGAGATTTGATTTTGTTGATTCTAGGGCAGCTCTGGCCCCTCTCATAGGTAAAGAACCCCAACAATCTTTACCCTCTTGCTCTTTTTCTGCTTCTCATTTCCACACAGCCTAACATACCCTTATCTTTATGTGCATTAATATTCTCAAGCCGGGTCCTGGGAGCTACTTATTAAAGTGGCTGCACCCATTCCAGTTTCTGATGAGCTAGGTGAGGATGGTAGTGCTCACTTTACTCATTTAAATTTCTTAGGGAATGTTCCCTGTTGCTTCCTTAGGTGCAGCATGGTGTTAGTGTGGGGTAGGTGACCATAGAGATGGGCCAGAGGGAAAAACTGCAGCCTGAGGGAAGAAGGAGCCACATCATTTAAAAAGGGGGGCTTGAGTCTAATTATAAAATACTGAAGAAAGCCTCAAAACCGTGATATGACACTGACCTAATATATTGAAAGAGTAAACTGCTTTTGGTATTGGCGTGAGGTGTGCCCCGCTTTTATTTTCTGCTTTTCTTTTCCCTTAAGTTTGGGCCAATATTAGATATTAAGGATTCTTCATAGTATTGCATACTATGCCATATCTGACTTCCAATGCATTGTTTTATGAGGAATAGGAGATCAAAAAGTAAAAGCAGTTCTCTACCGTTTGATATCAGCACTGACTTTTTAGGAATACTTAAAGCTTTCAGCCCTTAGTTTCTTCATGAACACTTTATAGAGACACACTTGTTAGAAGAGAAGGCATAAGACCCTCAGTATCCACTTGATAGTAAGACAGAAGTCGGTGGAGCCATTGGTTCTCATCGCTTTCCCATGTAATGGTCTCAGTTTTATTCTTAGTTTTCAGTAGTGTGCAAGTTTAAGGGCACTCATTCTAAAAGAGAGACATTTTTTGCTTAAAAAGTTTCTCACATTTAAAATTTTACATTTGGACATTCGTGGTCTAAGCAGAGGACTAAGTGTGGGGTGGGTGGAGGGGAGAATGAAGAAGTTACAGAGGTGACGTGGAGCAGTGATGGAGGTGTAAGTAGGAAGATTTGTTGAAGAGCTGAGATCTAGCCTGCTGGAGACCCCAGTGCTTAGATGCTGTAGGCCTTGGAATCAGTCGATCAATCGATCGATTGATCATTAACCAGACCCAACCCCAACCCCATGATCTTTTCCAG
>JANHMN010000004.1:61139079-61141579 GCA_030674055.1 Rhabdomys pumilio
TATATGTATATATATACATACATATATACACATATATATATATATAATTTATATGAGTATACTGTAGCTATCTTCAGGTACACCGGAGGAAGAGGGCATTGGATTCCATTATAGATGATTGTGAGCCATCACGTGGTTGCTGGGAAGGACCTCTGGAAGAACAGTCAGTGCTCTTAATCACTGAGCCATCTGTCCAGCTGCTAGCTTAGACTTTTAAACAAACTTAGTTTTCTTTTGTTTGTTTATTTCTTTGTTTTTGTTTCTATGATTGAAATTTCTAGAAACAACTTTATTGGGATATAATACCCATATAGTTTAATGTGGTTTTTAATAACTCTGCAATTAAGTTATAATTTTGAAGATACAGGAAAATAAATAGATGATTTATGTAATATTTGGAAGTATAGTTATATACTGACTTTAACCTCTTAAGTGAGATAGAATTGTATACGATAGGCTTGAGTAGCTCAGTGGTAGAGTGCTTACCTAACATGCACAAAGCTCTGGGTTTGATTCCTTGCCCCCACCTTGAACCATCACAAAACAGGTGTGTCATTTCAAAATTATAATTCTAGTATTCAGGAGGTAGAGGAAGGAGGATCGGGAGTTCAGGGTCATCGTGAGTTCAAGGCCAGTCTGTGCACATGAGAGCCTGTCTCCAAAAGGAAAAAAAAAACATAACCTTTGAAGAACTTTAATGAGGTATTTGGTAAGATCTACAAACCTGAATGAACTATTAAAGTAATTAATGTATTACTGAATATTCTAGGGAAAATCAGAAAGCACAAATAAGCAGAAATATACACTATTCTTGATAAATTAGTTATCATGGACGATCATGTAGTAATTAATGGTGCCATAGCTATAAATGCTGGCCTTAGAGCTGTTCATTTGAAATTGGTTTTAAACACTCCATGTCTAATTCTTGTAATGCTATCAAGATTTCTGTGACCTAAGTTTTGGCTTTCTAAATCCTTGGATAACATAGTAAATCTGGTTGGTGATAAAGAAATACAATTCCATTTTTGATCAGAACAGGCAAAATTAATTTTTTGAATACAATTAACAACTTGACTCCAAAATTAGTCTTAAATGATGAGTCTTGACATTTGAGCAAGCGTAATGTTGGAAGTGTCCTGCAGTGACAACATTGATATTGGTTCCTTTCTTCTACAACTTTTAGAACTTTAAATCCATTTTAAAAAAGGAAACACAGCTGCAGAAGAATTGATGTGAGATTTTATACAGATGAAGATTAGCATATACATACTCGGATGCTTGTAGCTTCTTTCTGTTGACCAGCTTGTTATTTTACGGACTTGCATAACCAACTTCATGTGCCAAGCATCTGTTAGTTCTACTTTAGCGTAGATTTTATGAATTAAGAGTAAAAATATTATTCTTCATCCCCTCTGAATGCTTCAGAAGAGAATATAGGGTCAGAGTCTTGCTGAGAATTTGAGGCTGGTTTTCAGCTTATTCCTGCTTCACTTTCCCAAGGGTTGCAGTTGTGGACGTGTGCGGCCACACATTGCTAAGAAAAGTTATAAGCAGAATGTGAGGTGGCAGGGGTACCCTATGACATTAAACAGTTTTATAGAGAGCTTTTAGGCTCAAAGTAAAAGCTGACATATAAACCTACATTGTATATTTTCTCCTAGTTGAGCAAATCTGTGCGTTGTGCATAAACAAATAGTGGTGACATTAGAAAGGTAAAAGCTGAGGAAGCAGAAATTTGTTCAAATATTTCTGAGGCTGACTTTTATACTGATTCTCGACTCATGTCAAAATAAAAGGCAGTTATTAAACAGTTTCTATTGTTGTGCTTTGATACGTGTGGACTGTACGTGTGTGTTTGTGTACATGCCCATGCTTGTTCTATGCATGTGGAGGCCAGAGGGTAGCGTCCAGCCTTCCTCTGTTGCTTTTCTTTGAGAGATGGGGTCTTTGCTGAACTTGGAGCTCACCAGTTGGCTATAAAGGCTAGCCAGCAAACACCAGGCTAGCTCTGTCTCTACCTCTCAGCATTTAGATTATGTATGTGCATTGCCATATGCAGTGTTTTATGTGGGTACTGAGGACCTAAATCCAAGTCCTCGTGTTTGCATAACAAGCACTTTACCCCCTGAGCCATTTCTCTAGTCCCTTTTAAAGTTAGCTTATTATATATACATATACATGTATATCTTGTATATCTGGTTCCTGTTTAGCGCCTATAAATTGTGGTTTGATAGAACACATACCATTTCTTTTGGGGTATCAATTAAGAAAAGAATTATTGATTGATGTGTTGGTTTGTTTTTTGTAATTTGAGCATTCTGGGCCTGAGGCAGGAGGATTACCAGTATTTTGAAGTCACTCTGGACTCCAGAGTGAGTTCTGGGACAGATTGGACCAGTGTGAGACATTGCCTCAAAATGAAAAGCATTTGTATTAGTTAGAGTGATTTTGGCTAAGTTACACTGTTACGCTTTCTTCTGCTTCATCCTATTACCTCTAT
>JANHMN010000004.1:61144079-61157607 GCA_030674055.1 Rhabdomys pumilio
CTCCATAACCTTTCTTTGAGTCTTTGGTTTAAGTCCTCTGACATATAATGCCAAAGCGTTGTTCTGAACTGTGTGTGTTGAAACATGCATGCCTGTCCTACTGTCGTAACTAATTATATCTCTGACATGCTTACTTCTGGTAATTGGAAGTCGACCTCCCACAGCATGTGTTTTAACTTTTAGTTTTATCTGGAGGACCTGCTATAGAAATTAAGTTTTTACCGCATAGCAGCTTAACAGTGTACACAGATAACTGTTTAAAACATACCAGATACTTTATGTTTTGTAGAAATAGTGTACTTTCAGGGAAAAGGTTGCTTTATTCCTTTTATTGAAAATAGAGTCTTTTCTTGCATACTATATCCTAATCAGACTTTCCCCTCCCTCTCTTCCTCTCAGTTCCTCCCCACGTCCTTTCCTCTCTGGATACATTCTCCTTAGAAGAGAATAGGATTCTAAGAGACAATACTAAAATACAGTAAGATAAATCATTGCATCAGAGTTGGACTAAGACAAAACAACAGAAGGAGAAGGTCCAAGAGACAGCTGAAGAGTCAGATGCACTTGTTCCTATCCTTAGGAATCCCTTGAGATCACAAAACTAGAATCCATAATGTATTCGCAGAGGACCTGGTGCAGACTCTGTGCAAGCCCTATGTGCATGCTGCTGTCTCTGTGAGTTCATAAGAGCTTTGCTCAGTTGATTTAGGGGACCCTGGCTCTTAAACTCTTTAACACCTTCTTTTTCCTCAGGTTCCCTGAACCCAGAGGGGAGGCCATCCCATTTAGTATTGATGGAGGATCTGATAGAGACATCTCGTTTAGGGTTGAGGGGTTCCCATGTCTCTCCTCTCTGTGTAATGTCTGGCTAGATCTCTGAGCTGTTTCCATCTGCTGCAGGAGGAAGCTTCTTTGATGATGGCTGATGAAGGCACTGATCTTCTGTGGTTCTACAGATTGTAGGTTGATTATCATTCACGTAACAGCTAATACCATATATAAGTGAATACATACCAAAAGTCTTTCTGAGTCTGAGGAAAAAGTTTTAGCAGTGAAAACATTTTAGTTGAGCTAACATGCATCATCTGCCTTTGCTGATAATTACACACTGTGTCAGCTGACTTTGCTGTTTCATCTCTGAATTGGAAATTGACAGTTTTTCAGAATTTATTTTCCCTGGAAGTTTTTTAAAGATTAACTTGTAGAAAAGATTGGACTGAGTGCTGGTCACTTGATCTTCATGGTCTACAGTGATTTGACACACATTCTATGAAAATGCTCTGAGGAGAGTTTTCGTAGACTAATTTAGAAATTCTGTCTTGGACATGCTTGTGACTAGAGCAGTAAATGTTTGTTATGTGCACAAGCACGTATGAAAATATGTGGTCCTTGTCCATGCCTGCTGAAAGAGAACCTTACCGACTCTAAGTTTCTGAACTGCAGGCTCGGAGAAATTAAAGTCTTAAGACTGGGACAGTTAATGCTAGTGATGGTTTGTGGTGGTTAGCATTGTGCTGTGCTGCGTGGTGACTGTACTCTGTGGACTTAAGAGATTCCAGTCAGCACTTGGGAAGGAATATACCACAGAATCTGTGACAACTAAAGATTTTTAAAGTGAAAGATTCAATGACTTTTCTTGTTAATAAATAGGCCATTGGGACCTTGCATACAGAAAAAGATTTTTCTATTCTCTTACTGATAATTGCTTAAAGTTTAATGCTGTTTTGTCTTATGATGTTTATTTCCTATCATTCTTTTGCTGTAGTTAACAACAAAATAACTGTATATATGTGTGTACATATGCACAAATATGTATATGTGCATGTGTATGTGTATATATGTATATAAGAGTTAGGCTAGGCTGGCTGGCCAGTAAGGTCCAGAGATTCTCTTGTCTCTGTCTCTCCAACACTGGGTATACCAGCATGTGTTATCCATCAGGCCTGCCAGTTTTAGGTCTTCAAACTTTCAAGACAAGTGCTTTACCACCTGAGCCATTCCCCTAAACCCTTAAGTAAAATTCTTAAATTATTGTCTCAAACATAACTGTCTTTAAATTTCATACTACCTGATTTAAAAAGTTAGCCTTGTTTTGGTCTTGAGGTCAGTAGTAGTACAGGGGCACTGAACTTAAATGCTATGTCGTGCAGTGTGAAATTCGTATTTCTAAGTAATTTTTCTGTTTTGAAAATTGAACTCCCAAGGATTTCTCCCTAATAATACATAATAATTTGTACATTAGAAAAAGTTAAGTGGCCAAATTAAAATAATGGTAATGGAAAGGGTCTTTATACTTTTCCAATTCATTTCTGTTAGCCAATTTTTGTAGTATCAATCAAATACAGATATGTTTGATTTTAAGTTAGATGAGAAAATCAGAATTCACACAGCTGAAAGGAAGCGAAGTTTCCAATTGTGGGATCCCCAGCAGCTCTGTAGAAAGCTAGATGTCAGTTTGGCTAATAACAGGAGCAGCCTTGTCAATGGACTGAAATCCCAGGGCCTAGGGATGCCAAGGCTTGTTGGGTGCTGAACTAGGGATGTTTCCTCCTCCACAGGGAGTTGGAAATCTTACTAGATGTTTTGTTTGTCACAGATGACTGAGTTAGAGAGACATGCTGCTGTTTAGGCTAATGACACAGACTTGTACAGAGAACAGAAGACTTTGTACAATGGTGAATTCAATAAGACCCACTTGTTGGAATCACTGGAGAGCTAACTGATTAAAGAAAATATAAACTACTGGTTAAAATAAGAGTTTCCCTCAGAATTCTACCTAACAAAATCCTTCCCTTAAAAAGAAATGTTTCTGTTGCTTTAAGCTTCTTCACAAGTGGAACTCTGAATTCCACTTCCTAACATTCTTGAGTAAATCTGATTTGTAAAGGCATATGGATACTTTATATACTTGGCACACTAAAAATATTTAGTCATAAGCCAACAAATCAAACCCAGATATACTGACTTATGTAAATGCCTATCATATTATATCTCAATGGTTGGTAAATTAGCATGTTATGATGTGCACTAAAACTCATGCTTTAATTATAGTTTTAAAATATTGTGAGAAATTGCTAACCTGTAAGTATACGTTTATTTTTAAAGTCGTGAAATAACTTCTTGATAAAATCGACTACCAGCACTGCAGACTTTTCACATGTTCCCTGTCGCTTCTTGGTGCCATCAGCTCTGTAGTTATGACTGGGGAGGACAAGATCATTTACTTTGTTTGGTTTTTGCTGCTTGTTTTGTAGTCATTCATTCAGAACTAACTAACTACACTGTTCAGTATCTCTCCTACCACAGGGCTTCTCAACCTTCCTAGTGCTGTGACCCTTTAATACATCTTTCTCATGTTGTGCTGATCCCTAACCGTAAAATAATTTTCCTTGCTACTTCATAACTGTAACTTTAGTACTGTATGGATATTAATGTAAATATCTGTTTTCTGCTGGTTTCTTTGGAGTTATGACACACAGATTGTGAATTGCTGCCTTATACACACAGTTGTTTTATGTAGTGAACTTAATACAGCACAGAAATGGAATTTTTTAAAATCTGAACATGTTTTTATTTTACAATTAAAGAAATATGAACATTTCTATGTGAATAAATTTTCCTTCAGCTGCTTACATTTGGATGTGCTTACATATTACAAGTTTTAAAAATAATGACATCTTATTGTATGCAGAAAAATAGTTGTTAAAGATTATGGATAGAACATAGACTTTGGAGTTTCCAATTAAAACATGTTTCATTGGGCTGAAGTGGTGGCTCAGTGGTTAAGAGCACTGGCTGCTCTTCTGAGGTCTTGAGTTCAATTCCCAGTAGCCACGTGGTAGCTCACAACCATCTATAATGGGATATGATTCCCTCTTCTGGTGTGTATGAAGACAGAGTATACACACACACACACACACACACACACACACACATATAATGTATATATGTATATATATGTAAATCTTTATAAAAACATTTAGCTAATAGAGTTTTATTTCTGAAAGGGAATATAAATGTGTGTGTTACTGAAGAGATATGATTTTAAGTGACATCTCAGTACTGTTTCTTTTGGTTTTACAATAAAGGGAATGATATCTTTGGAGCTAAGAAAGATCTGAATTTGAATATTAATTCTACTGAGAAAGGTAGAGTCTTGAGGGCATTGCTTTATCTGTTTTTATATATGGCTTAAAAGTATAACAGAATTCACTCTGAAATTTTTAACATATATAATTCACTAACTTTAATGTTATAGGTACACATTGTTATACCTTAAGAAAACTAATTTTAATTTTGAAGTAAGTTCATGACCATATGAAGGTTGAAAATGGTACAGGACTTCCTAAATGTCCTTCACCTGGATTATCTATCCAATTAGTTATCATAAAGATATAATCACATGCCATAAACTGGATCATCTGAAAGTACAGCATCCCCAGTACTATCTAATTCTAGAATGTTCTCTGCCCCATTATACCTGTCCCTTAACTCTGCTCAGACTTTGATGTGTTTTGCTTTTTGATCAGTATTTCTTCTTTTTATAAAACAAGCATAAAAATATTTATGCTTGAGTATTTTGAGATAATATCTATGAAAATGAACATGGCGTCTGCCTGATATAAGACATAAGGATCCATTAGTTTCTTGTCATGGGTACAAAATATCAGACTTATATTTATAGGAGTTATTCTGAGGGCTATAATACCAGTTTGTTTTAATGAGAAATTTTGTATTAGTTTAGCAGGCACACAAAATATGAGATTAACCAAAAAAACAAATAAACAAACAAAACCAAAACAAAACACCAAAATAACTAGCATAGGTTAATATGTAAAAATAACCAAAAGGAAGTTAAACACTTTCAAAATATCCAAAACTACATGCAATAAGGAGTGTTTTCACAGAAATAAATGTGGGAAATACATCTGTAGGCAATGAATACTTACCTTGTATGTAAGTCTGTTCATTAACTTCCTACTTTTGAGTGTTTTATCTTTTTGGGTGCATTTTCTAAATTCATTGTTTAAGCATTTTCAAATTTTGTCTTTCTGATTTTCAAACAAGGCAAGTACTGCTCTACTCATTGTGTAGAGTGTTTGTCACAGATGTGTCAGTTTAGAAAGTTACAGACACAGTAGTTATTTTTATCACATTATTAAACAATATTGTGTGTGTGTGTGTGTGTGTGTGTGTGTGTGTGTGTGTGTGCATCACAAGTTAGCCAAGAACTCTTGATCCTTCTGTCAGAGTAACAAATACTTTTCTTTCTGTTTTTGTTTACAATAGAATGAGTACTGTGAAAGCTTCCAAGTCATAGCTAATGGCTTGGGGAAATGCTAGGTTAAGTGGGCAGTAATTACCTGCATAGATATGAAACGACAGTACGTTTTTTCCCGTTGAATGCCAGGGACATTGACATTCTCTAAAAGCAAAACAATTGGGGGGTGTGGGTACCTACCACAATGAAATTGGTAAGAAGTTAAATGTTGGAGACACGTAGCCAGAGTTAGCTGCTTAGTGGGTTCATTTTTCTTTCGCCCTTCTCCATCCTATTTCTTCCAGCCTTTCAGCCTCCTTCCACTAGATAGGAAAGAAAAAAAGAATGGAGGGGAAAGAGGGCAGTTTTATTATTAGGCTACTTTCTGCTGATTAGGATATCACATTCCTTGGCCCCAGTTTGATCTTTGCCTTCAGTATATCTAATTTCTTCTTGTATCTTGTTTGCATACGACTACTTACAAACCATGACCAACAGCAACCAACAACCCATCCTGCCTCTCTGGGCTCTAACATTAATATTCCCTGTAAAAAGTCCCCAGAATTCTAAACATCACACAGTTGCAAAAGTTAATCTGCCATTGGCAAAATCACACCTCTGCTAGAGCACGAGGTAAATCATAGTCAGCTGTTTTGGACAATCTGAAGTGGCTCCATATCTCACACCTGGGATTAAAATGAAAACATTCTCATAATATTTCTGTGTGTGTATGTTTTAAGAAACAGAAACTCCAGAATTGTCACTACAGACATGAAGAGATCAAGGAACGCTACGGTTAGGGTAAATGAGAAGCATTCCAGGTAGGCACTGTGGTATGGACCAGAAGGCACAGATCTGGAGTTTTTCCATATGAGACTGTCACCACCTAGGATTTGATCTTTGTAACTTCTTTGGCATTCTTTCATGCTCCTTGTCTGAGGGTAGACTAAATTAAAGATGGAAAACAGACTTCAAATCTTCATCAATATTGATGGATTGTCAATGACTGAGACAAGAATTTTGAGACTGTGCTTACAGATATTGGAAAGGAGGTCTGGGGAACACTCCAGCACTTTTTGATGACTTTTTAAAGTCTGGTGGCAGGATTGTGATTGAATGCATGTGTGTAGGTACATGTACCACACTTGTTGACTAAGCAGTTTGCAAAACCTTTTCAATGTATATTGCATACAACAGGTCATGTTTTTCTGGGGTATAGAATTGGGTGGATTGTCCATCCATCCTTGTACATCTCACTGAGAAAAATACAGGCTAGATGCTAAGAGACAGGCGCATAGTGATAGATATAAGAAGACATGAAGTGATTGTTCCCAGTAATAAAGGGGATATGCATACTTAAAACAGGCTTACATAGGATCCTTTTATAACCTGCAGATAGGCACTAATCAGACCTGATCAGTCCCCTCAGAAAGGTTGTCATTTAATGAAGTAGCTAATTTAAAGATTATAGGGAATTTATTTCTAATCTAGGGTACTGTTCAACCCAAGCTTTATTTTAGGTGGTATTTTAGTGTCACAATAAAATAAGGCCTGCAAAAAAGGGGGAGATACAGTGTCGCTTTTATTATATTAATACTGAGCATAATTCACACCTACCATTGGAAGATTCAGAGTCTCCAGCAACTGAACTAGTACCAGTTCTGATAGGTACAGAAATATTTCAAATGAGTAAGTTTGCCATCAGGTACACATTCCATATATAAACTATTGAGAGAATTATTGTTTGACTTTAGGGGAAAGAATCCCAAAGTTTCTAGTGTCTTGTGTAAGAACATTAGATTTAGTCCACTGTGTTAGAAACTGTACATTTGACCAGCCTTTCTCTATTAGTCCTTTGTCCAAGGAGGGACTTATGTAAGAGCTAAGTTATGTTACTCACCTCCACAGACTAGCAAAATTACTAGTTTTCCTTCATGTGTGTTCCGTAAGAAATTATATGCGGCAGCCACATCTGTGGTACTCATAGGCCAGTACAATAGCCTTTTTGTATTTCTTTGTATCTGTCTCAGCCATCAAGAGTGTCCCCTGGGGTAGGAGTCATGTTTTATTTATATTTGAATCACCAAACCTAGCATAAACATGGCATATGACAAGTATTCCATAAGTGTTTATTTAATAACCAAAATACTATTCTGCCTAAGAGGAGCCATGAGCTGTGTGCTAGTGAAGATAATACCTATTCTGAAGTATAAGTAGCCAAATCTGTAAATAAAACTAGCTCTTTCCTTTAGTATGTTCCGTGGTGGTTGGATTTTATGCATAAATCCTTTTGCCTTTATGTTTTTGAGGCAAAGTCCTACTTACGGTGTAGTTCCAGATGGCCTGGAAGTCAATGTGTAGGACAGTCTGGCCTTGGGTGTGGAGCTCTCCTGCATCTGCCATCATGCCCTGCTAGTACGTTGCATTACTGTGATTGTTCTTCTATTAAGGAATATTCAGAAGATCTGTGCACAAAAAAAGTTCCAAGGAAACAGTTATGGTTTAAAAATATGAGGTAGTCTGAAACCTGTGTACAGTATAATTTTTTTTATCATGTAGATCTTATTCAAGTGCACAGACATCTTGTAACTTGGACCATTAGGCTTGATAGCCACAGAAGGCAGGGTGGAACTCCATAGGTCTTAGCATCTGCACGAGCTGGTGTCCCTCTCCCATTGAGGGTACCTTTACATTGTTCATCATAAAGTACAGAAAGCCTCAAAGGTGAATAGAGACTATGCACTTACAGTGTGGCTGTGGAGGTGATGATCACCAGAGCGAAGGATCTAACGGGCCCCAGAATCAGCTTAGCGAGGCTCCGATGTCCTGGTTGTCTGCATTTGCAGTGGTGTAAGAAAGCTGTCCTGGACGCTGTAGCACAAGCACATCTTGGTCCTGTGTTAAAAATGCATTAAATACTGCAGTTCTGAAGTCTAATCTCACCTGCAGCTGTCACTTCAGGACTGCCATTACCAGGTCTTGCCTTGGCCTATTCCTAGGAGAAACTCAGAACTGCCTCAAGTGCCTTCCAATCTTCTAGGATTATATTTTATTATGTTTTAGTTTTATACTACTGATACATTTTCATGTGGGTTAAGTTTTCGCTCCAGTAATATGAAAAAGAACAAAGTTTTGTTAATTCTCTAAGTTTTTTTCTTATGTTTTAGAATTTACCCCTGGTATTTCCTATTCTATGAATATGGATAGTGGAGACAAATCATGGTGTGATGAAATTATTTTGGTAGAGTCAAAATACTCTAAACATGTGTTGGGCCAGGTGATGTAAGCTGAACCATTGTAGTTGTTAATATATGTGGCTTTCTAACACTCAGAATCCTGTGGCCAGCCCAGGGGCCTTTTCTGAAGAAGCAGAGAAAATACATTTGCATATATTTCTTTGTCCTTTTTATTTTTAGAATTGTTATTTTTTGACTTTGAGACTGGCTCTTCTATTTCAAGGTGACAAAAATCCAATCAGTTAAACTTTACGGGATTTGCGAATCTCAATTTTAATGATTATTTTAATTTAGCAGTTGATGAACACAATCTCTGTTTCTCTCTTTGCCTTGCCCCACCCCTTTCTGACAGCCTTGCTGTGTGTAGTCCAGATTGGCCTCGGCCTCACAGTGCCAGAGTTAAATGTATGAGCCATCAGATGTGACTGTAAGTATTTAATTTTCATTCCTGATGACTTTGTGAGAGTTCATTTAGAACCTGGGAGAAAATGACTGAGCAGAATTGAACTTCATAAGAAATGAAACGTTAAATTACATTCTCAAATTGGTTTTTCTAGATTTTTTTTTTCCTGGAAGAAATAGCTCTGCCAAAGTTCCTGAAGAATCAAGGTTAAATTTGAGATTATTTTCCATTTATGAACATATTATTGCTTGGGCCTCTATTGAACCTGCTTGTACACTTTTGTGTTACTGATAATCTATACATCCTAAACACATTCATCTCCAACTTTAAAATATGGCCTGGATTTCTTTGTTCAAATCAGAACAAATTGTTTCTGAAAGCAGGGTTATGAGGATACCTTGAGTGACCACACACTTGGCCTACAAAGGAAAAGAAATTAGAGAGAGGAGGGATCTGTGCCTTTGGTCCCCCCAAATCCTAATCTGGGACCCATTAGCAGGGTCATCTTGCTGTGAGGTGCATTCACAGTGTGAGAGGCAATTTCTAAAGCTGCTAAAACCAATCCCTGTAGAGTTCAGAGATTAAACTCTCCACCCTGTGTTACAGCCAGATGAAAATGATTATGCCTCGCCGCCTGCTGAGGGGGTGAGATAGATTTCTAGTGCCAGGATTCTTAACTAGGTGGGGTGGGTGCTGCGCTTTACTGAAGACTTCCTGGGTTGAAAGCGTTAGCATGTTAGAGTAAGTCTCAAAACTGGCAAAGCTGGAGAAAAAAAAATACAATACAACTTTAGACACCAATTCTTCTAAAACTTCTACCAACCTAAATGTGTGTTTCTTGGCAAGACTTGTAAGTCTCATAGTTAAAAAGTGATACTGCAGCTGTGCTTTCCACATGCTTGTTTCTGCTAACTAGATGTTAAGCTAGCTGTCTGTCTGTCTGTCTGTCTGTCTGTCTATCTATCTATCTATCTATCTATCTATCTATCTATCTATCTATCTGTATATATATACACACACACATACACACACACACACACACATATATACACACACACTCATATACATACATATATAGAGAGAGGGGGTGGGAGGTCGGGATGAGGGAGGGGAGAGGAAGGGGCCACCACAACTTGTCCTACAAAGGGAAGTATATATGGTAAGTGCAGCTAGAGTTCAGCTTTTGTTCTTCCTCTGTAAATTATGGTTGATAATGCTACCTAATTGTGGGTTTATTGGGTGAGGTAAAATTATTTACTTCATGTAAAGCATTTATAAACATGTTTAGAAGAAAAATCAAAACAAGTAGAGTCTGAGTTGGAGTGAAGTATCGAGAATTTAGATTAATAACAGAAAAAGTAAGCAACGTTTGCTTGTTCTGCAGTTGCTCTGACGTAGCACCCATATGAATTGTCTCCCATTTGTGTGGAAGGACAATGCTGATCACTGAATATGCTCAGTTCTTTTAATATCATGAAATTTCTGATGGCAGTGATATGAAACTAGTATAAATAAGACCTGCTGACTACACTTCTGTTTTTTAAAGTGTCTATGAGTTCTGTGATTGACTTGTTCTCAAATAATATTGAATTCCATGTAAGAACAGTAAACCAACACAAATGTGACAGCCAGAAATATACTACATGTTGCAGAAAATCTGTTGAAACACTGAAAATGGTTGTTTAGAGAATCCATTCCACATTGCACTCTATCTTTTAAGAAGTGTTCATGTGTTTCTGTAGGTATGTGTGTAGCATGTATGTGAATATATGTCATTGTGTATCATATACATGTATCTGTGGAAACCAAAGGTCAATGTCTAGTGTTTTCTTTTGCTGTTTTTCTGTCGACCTTAGTTTTTGAGATAGAGTCTTATTGAGCTCAGAGCTCACTGATTGGCTAAACTGGCAGTGAGCTCTGGGGATTAGCCTATCTCCATACCCCAGGGCTGGAGATACAGTTGTACACTCCATCACACCCAACTATTTACATGGGTGTTCAGGTTCTAAATTCATATCTTATACTAGGAGATAAGACACTGTATCAGCTGAGCCACCTCCGAATCTCCCTTTTAATCCATTTATCTTAAAACCTTGTCCTGAATGCTTGTTTTGTATAGTAGATTCTGTGCTAATAAGCAGGGGTTAGTGAGGGGGGAACCGCCGAAAGCTTCTTTATGCTTATGGAGTTTACATAGACTTGCAGAGATCTGTATCATTAGATGGTCAGACAAAATTGCAGAATGGCAGTATGGTACTTAGGAATGCACACACTGGCTTCCAGGTATAAGTCTTCTGAATTCTCTGAGGAAGACATCATTGTTTTTCTAAGAAGGAGGAGTGAACCTGAGAAGGCAGTGGGATTGCCTGAGGTCAGGCAGCAGGGACGTCATAGAGTCTGGGTTAGTTTGACTGGAAGGCTTGCACATTTTTCTCTTTGTTTTCTTCAGCAGCCACACATTGCAAACCAACTTGGGGAAAGGAATAAAGAGACCCTAGTTTTCAGAAGTATCGATCTGTTTTTGGAATGTTTCAAATAAAAGAGGTTTTGACAAGTACAAGTGGTATCCCCAAATTTGTAACATTTAATTCTTTACCAGTGTAAAGAGTGAAAATTTCATGCTAATAATATCAGAATTATTATTGTTGTCCCTATTATTTCTGCTTTGGAATATCTCAAAATCCCCAGATATGAAGGAGGGACCACCACATGTGGTTTTTGTTGTTAGTGAAGACAAATTTGCAGAGCCTTTTAGCTGAGATCAGAAGGATAAAGAGAAATGAAGTCACCTCACAAGGAGGGCATGGTGCACTTGAGGTGAGGATGCAGGCCATTACAGGTAATGCAGAGAGAGTAGAGCGAGTTATGATTGGTGAGTAAGCTCGTCTGCCCCTCCCCTCCATGGGGAGCCCTTGTTAGGGATCATCATTTTAAGTTAAATGGGAGGTTTCTGGAGGTTTTAAGCAGAATTTTGACTCAGACTACTCTTTGTTTTAAAGAACATGGCCATGTGTTAGTCCATCTGAAGTGGTCCTCCTGGATCCAGGGACATCTCTTGTCCCATGTGCAAGAACAATGATAACTAATAGAAGGAAGCCAAGCATTCAGCAATTTCTAGCATGTCAGGGATCAGGGATGGGCCTGCAAAGACAGTGACATTGAAAACCCAGAGGAGAAACATGCTCCTTGTTCTTGATTAAGATTAAAGGAAAACACAGTGGGTATAGCCAGCCATTACTGCTCTGAGGACACTGACTCTCCCTGACTTCCTCTTGGCACTTCAATGCCTGCAAGCATGTGTTTCAGGAGACAGGGGCAACAAAGAGTTTAGTTCAAACTGTAAGTGGGTGAGTGCCTTCCCTCTTAATAGTCAGGTAAATGCTTGTAGGAACAGAAGGTTGAAATTGTCAGGAAGGTGTTTGTTACTCTTGACATTCACTTGTAGGCAGAGGGAGGAAGAGTTCACCACGTGAGAAACTGGCCAGCTGTCATTTGAAGATAGGGAGAGAAGTTGCCAGTAGCAGAGCTGTACCTTCTCTCCTCCAGACACATAGTGGGGTCATGCTGCGCAAGTGAGTGACCAGTCCACAAGCCTGATTCCTTGTTTGTGTGGGGAAGAAATTTGGAACAAGGTCTCAAGTTTTGTTCAGCCTTTTCTTCCATTTCAATTCTGTATGGAAAGTATTTAAAATTGAGGAATTATTGGAAATATTTTTTTGTTAGAAATTAGTATCACTATGTTTTGTCTTAAGGGTTTCAAAGGTGCCTTAAGAGAGTCCTTTGTTTGGTGAAACGTTTGGGATAGGATTCTCTAGCTCACTTGTTTTCTAGTCAAGGCCATGAGTAGGGTGGAGGGCTTCATGGATTTTTATGTAAATTTATGATGTGTCTATAGTAAATAAATCCAGTTAAGGCTATTTATTTACTTATTCTGGTGCTGGAGCTGGAAGGGCTCATTCATGCTAAGCAAAGACACTTTTCACTGTTGAAGTCTATAACTTCCCAACCCAAAGCTATGTTCTTGGTGAGGGATTCTTTCTGTCTCTGTAACAGGGCAGAAGATTCTGTGTTCTCTATATTCTGTTTCACAAATTGCTGCTTTTCTCTAAAATTCTTTACTGCCTTCATGGTTTCTTTTCCCTTGGTAGCATGACACATGGTGGTGACCTCAAAGAACAAGGCCAGCAGGGCTTATATTGTGAGTTCCAGGCCAGGAGAACATTGTAAGATCTTCGGGACGGGAAGGGAGAGGAGAGGAGGGAAAGAGAAGGGGAAGAGAGGGAAAAGGAAAGGGAAGGTTAGGTTTTTAATGTCCATATTACTCAACTGCCCTGGCTTTCCTTAACTCACTCATAGTTATTTGGTGGTCTGCAATGCCATAGAGAATAGTGGAATTGCTGTCATACCATCTTATTTTCTTAGATCATTTAAAAAAGAAAGATTTGTTTATTTTTTTAATTATGTGTGTGTGTATGAGAGAGGGGCGAGGGAAGAACAGGAGAGAGAGCATGTATGTCTGAAGAGGGCATTGAATCCCTGCAACATGAGTTACAGGCAGTTGTGAGCCACCTGCCCCACACAGACACAGACACAGACACAGACACAGACACAGACACAGACACAGACACA
>JANHMN010000004.1:61166729-61181729 GCA_030674055.1 Rhabdomys pumilio
TATATACAGATGATATTGCAGATATACAGGATGATATTATATACAGACATGAGCCTATTTTATATCTGAATTGGAATAATTTTTGTTCGAATGTTTCTGTTTACAATGCACCATTTAAATCCTTTTTTTTTAAACCTATCTGCTACCCAGTGGGGTTTTTTCTTTAATTTCTGATGCAGGTTTTATTTATTGCATCTGACGTATATGGATAAATGACAACTTTGGTGTTTAAAAAATGTTCCTTGATTTGAGAATCAGCCTTAAGTAAACTTCAATAAACTTCGGCAGTTTCAAGGTTGCTATCCTGCTGCCATGTTTAAAAACATTTTTTTTAAGGCTGTGTAGTGGAAGTGCACCTACTTGTCTCAGAATTGCTGTACTGGCCTTACTTTAAAAGTATTGGGAGTTTAAAAGAATGAACATTTGCATTTAGACTTGCTTGAGATTGACTAACTGGTCTATGACTATGGACAGGTTCCCTGGTGTCTTCAGTTTAGAGTAAAAGCTGGGCTTATTCTATGGGTTTTTATGATAGCAAGCCAATATTAAGTATAGAACCTGCTACAGAGCCTGTCATTCTGTAGTAGAGGAAGGTGTAATACTTGGTCATTACTGTTTTCATTTTAATAGAAATCTTGAAATGTGAAAAATGGGCTGTGGCTATTTGAGGAGTCCACATAGTTTTTCTAATGTCATATTTGGAAATTATATCAATAATGCCCCTGAAGTATAAATTCCCAGTCTTTTTTCCTTTGTTTTAGTTTACTTTAGGCTCCATGAAGACACTATGATTTAAGCTGAATGCATTGATTGTAGTTCTCTTCTCCTATTCCTGAGTTTCTTCTTGTAGATGTGGACAGCATTATCCCCCTTGTTTACATCTGTATTTTCATACATGCTCATGGACTCTCCTTTTTGAGTCTTCCTATCTCTTGCCTGCTTGTTGGAATGAACTATTCACAGATCACAATTGAGAGCCTGTGATTGAAGTCTCTTAGTTACTTTGGCTAAGCAGTTGTCAGTATGTAGTAATTTTGGAAAACTCACTAAACTTTTACATTCAGGGCAGATAAGTGTATATAGTTTTTTTGTTCATTTTACCTCTGGGTAAAATTTTAAGAACAGATAATGATCAGTAAATGAATTATGTATTGAATAATTATGACCATAATAATAATAATTTTACAATCTCAAATACGAGATTGTAAAAATCATTCTTACAAACATAAAAATAGTATATAGGGCATTTCATCTATTGGGTTTTATATATGTTTACATTTAGACTGCCAAAGCATCTTTTATGTAATATAGTGGTAATATCTAGCATTGTATCAAGACTTATGTTTTTAAATTATAATTTCAGTTTTGAAGTGGGAGATGTAGGTTAAAAACCAGTCTGTTTATTCCACAACCAGTTGCAAGCTGATAATAATGCACACACCTTTCTTTGGGATTCCTGGGTTCTTTTTGGTCTTGATGCAGTTTTTAAATTCACACACTTTGTGCTTTTTTTTTAAACTTTCTCCACCACATTCCAATTGTTTTCACATCATACACTCGGGGAAATGGCTAGTACATTGACTGTTAGGACAGGCATTGTAATCATTCAAAACTCAGGCAACAATATCTTGGACCATCAAGATGGTTCCATGAATACAAAGCTCCTGCTACCAAGCTTGATGAGCTTAGATTCCTGGGACCCACTTGGTAGGAGGCAAGAAGTGACTCCAGCAAGTTCTCTGACCTCTGCATGTGCACAGTTGTACATGCATATACTTACATGCACACACAAGAAAAAAGAAAAGGGAAAGGAAGGAAGAAATAGAGGAAAGAAGGAAGGAAGGAGTTTTAAAAACCGACCCATCAGGTCTGAACTTTTGTGGTACCTTAGAATGTGGGCCCAGTGAAGGGCACTGACTGCAATGGCAGCCATCACCGTTGGGGAATCAGACCTTCTCTTCCTGTGATTGAAGTGCTACCCAAGCTCACACAGCCCTCTGACCTCTACCTGGTGTTCTCTCTAGACTTCCATGTGACTTCTCCCCTCCTTCCTGGGCTTTAACTTTTTTTTTAAGAGTTGCAAATTTACCATTTCTGTTGGTGATGGCACATTGTATTAACGTTGGACCTTCTCCAGCCTCTTACCCAATCCTCCTTTTTCTGTGACATTTATTTTAGGTTGGCATCAGACTAACAGCACAAACAGTGAATATGAATCATGCTTATATCGAAACAGTGAGGCAAATAAATTGTCATTGGAATCCTAAAAAAAAAAAATGACTGTTATTTACTATTGCTTTCTTTTTAAAGGGTATTTTGTCTTTGGTTCTTGACTATAAAAAAATAAAAATAAGATTTTGTGATGATAGAAATTGAAGGCAGTGTTGGCATCCAATGGAAATTCAGATTCCTGTTGAATAAATTGCCCTGCCCATATAGGAACAAAAATTATCAGTCCAGGGTCTGATCCCATTCTTTGACCAGTTTTTTCTGGTTTATCTGAATCAGAGTGACCTGCTCTTTGGGAAGAGAGTGTCATGAATTTTGTGAGACACTTAGTGTGTGGAGTGTTTCTGTCAACATGACTCTTGTTTATCTCCGCGTCAGCTCTCTCAGTCTGTGTTTCACTCATCTGAGCTTTTGGGTGAAGAGATGAGAAAAGTTTTAAATAGGCAGTGCTAAGTGTTCTCATTCAGGTACCTGTGCTTTTAGAATATTTTTAACAGCATAAGAAATAGTTGGTGGCATTAATGAGCTAGCCTGTTCCCTGCTATATTTAAACTTGTCATTATTTTCTCTAGATTAGTGCCCCTAGATCAGTAGTTCTCAATCTGTGGGTTGTGACCCCTTTGGGGGTTGAAAGGCCCTTTCAGTGACCCTTTTACAGGTGTAATACCTAACACCATCACAGAAACACAGATATTTACATTATGAGTCATAACAGTAGCAAAACTATAGTTATAAAATGGGAAGAAAAATAATTTTATGGTTAGGGGTCACCACAGTCCGAGGCACTGTATCAAAGGGTTGCAGCCTTAGGAAGGTTGAGAACCACTGCTATAGATTTTTGGAAGGTCAGTTCATGTGATAGTGAGCTGCCTTAAGAGATGACTAGATGTGTGTGTGTGCGAGTATGTGTTGTGTGTGTGTGTGTGTGTGTGTGTGTGTGTGTGTGTGTGTGTAGAAAGGAAAGCATGAATTCCCCAGGTAGTGGAGTTTTTGTTCCTCTAGTCCTTGGAACACTACAAATGGTTACCTAAGTCGGCAGTATACGCAGTGGTTAGAATTTTCAAGTTGGGATCAGAGTGTTCTGCCTGTGTTGCATTTTGTATCTAAGGTGAAATACTGACCCAGAATGCAGTAAAATTTCTCTCAAGGGGAAGGTGCCTCCCTACCCTCTCATTTCCTTGTTAGTGGCAAGTGACACAAGAACGCTTCCAAACTTTGGGGAGTCCTGGATGGTTAGCAGATGAGATCATTTCCAGTGAAACTTACCAGCTGCCCCTGAATTCACTCTTCAGAGCACTATGCTTTTATTACGAGATTTAATTATAGGATAAGGAAAGTGCTGTGAGCATCTTTAGACCACACATGTGAAGCTACATATTTGAATCTAGGAGTTTAGAGTTGAGCCACTTAAGGAAAAAGAGGCCGCATGTTGCCTGTGACTGAAGATTGTGTAGCTTGTTCTGTATTTGGCCTTGAGTTTCATTTGTTTTATGTTTTAGGTTTATTAATTTCTTAGCATTTTTATTTTATTTTTGTAATCACTTGATAATGTATTGGCACTGAATTCTGTATGTTTGTTTTCCCCTGGCTTTTCTACATGCTCATTGTAGCTGTATACTTTCTGTATGAAAAGCATCAGAAAGACATGAAAGTTTCTGTAGTACAGATGGCTCAGAGGAAGGCTGTCACCATTTAATCAGGGATAGCACTGGTGTTCCAATTCTTCCCTGAAGACTCCACACCTGAGTTCTCCTGACGCAGGTTCATGTCCTTAAGTCTCACAGTGGTAATATGGCAGACACTCAAGAGTTCCAACATAAATCAGGACTGAAGTGTTAATCAGAATCAGTATTGGTTTCGAGGAGATCTTACTGGAAGCGTCTTAAGTATTGTTCAAACACAAGGGATAACTGTTCTGCTTTACTTGGCCAAAACATTGTCTCAAGCTAGTGATTAGGCTCCACTCCAGCGTTAACCCAGGGCAAAATTTATGCAGCTCTATCAGCATTGGGGTAATTAGGAGGAGGGAAAGTGAAAATATTTGCTTAAAGTTTAAGTGTATTTTAATTAATCATGAAAAATAACAAATACAGCTAAGAAGTAAGGAGACAACAGGGAAATTTTTACCTTTTCCTATAACACATTTTAGTATGCCCATTAATTCTTCAAGAATATTATTCATCCATATTAGAAATAAGAACCCAAGATTGCACATCTGTCTTGGGTTGATAGGTGAGATGTAGGATAATTCTTCCTTACTTAAAAGATTTTGTCCCTCCATCAAATCTGCAAACCAGTAACAATTCAGTTGAGAATAAGGAGTATTTTGAAGTTCCAGCTACACCGCCAGTAGTACAAACCTTGATGCTGGGTGCACAGAGACAGTGGGAAGTTGAAGTTAAAAGGGAGGGTAAAAACTCCATCTTCAGATTACAGCTGACCAGAGCATTATGGCACAAGCAAAGTTAACGACTCAGTCACTGCTCATCACCAAGAGTTAAAATGCTTACCCTTGACATGGCTGCGATTGCTGTGAGTCAGATTGTGGTGATTTTCACATCTACCTAGTCTGGCCCTTACCTGCCTTCACTATGTAAACTATTTACTGCTGTTCATCTTGGCCATTGTTGCTCGACAGCTTTTATATAGGCATTAGGTTTGTTAATGCTGCCATTTCCTCAAGCATTGTATAGAATATGAGTTTTGCCCGCTGTGGTCCTTGGATGACAAGCCATGTGACTTCGGTTTTGGGTATCCCTTCAGCACCATGCAGCGCTTCTCTCCTCTGCATCTTCATCTCTGCTCTTGGAAGAGTTCATCCTAAGCTTCTAAAGTCTTTTTTGTCTTTAATTTTGTTGTCCTAGAGAGATGTAGCCCAGGCCCGCAAGTGTGTTAGTGAGGACTCTACTTTTTAGCTACACTTCTGCATAAAGGCCCATTTTAAATGTCATCTCTTTTCATAAAGAACATTTAGTATTAGTGGATTGGTATTTTTCTGTAAATCACTGTATTAATTTTGTATTTTGTTTGGTTCTTTATGTGTAGGAATCTAGTCAGTTTGTAATGGTTTTATGTGCTCTGACTAACCAACATAGGTTAGTTAGCAGAGGGCCTGTGATTACATTGTAAAGGCACAATATCTCATGTCTTTATTAAGTTGAAATATAAGTATTTCTGATTGTTTCAAGGAACACATTTAGACTTTTACACAGTAGTTTCTTAATAAATAATAGCACTATAGTTGTAGCCAGGTGACTAAGCTTTGATTTTTTGGCTCTAGTATCTAGCATATTGTAATTATGTGTCTTTGTTTTGGCTTCTCATCTATAACAATATATAATAATATTTCCCTTACAGGATTATTGCAAAGAGGAAATAAATCAATACATTTGAAACATTTATACTAGCATCCAGCAGACTAAGACCGCACTATGTAATTCAGGAGCTGTTAGCCATATGTGATTCTTCAGCAGTAAAATGCGGCTGGTCCAAGTTGACATACTTTTGAGGTGTCAATGCATTAAAGCTTAGAGATGCGATATAAAAAGGTAATAAAAATCTCATTTTTATTGATTTCCCTGGAAATAAAATTTTAGATATAACAAGTTAAATAAAATTATCAATATTTGCCTTTTTAAATTTTTATGTGTATATGTATATGTATATGTATATGTATAGGTATGTGTCCATTCAATTCTTATATGTATATATGTGTGTCAGATGCCAGGGCACACATGGAGATCAGAGGGCAACTTTGTTATCTTTATCCTGTGTCTTGTTTGGTCTCTCTTGGTTTTCAACTATGGATACCAGAATTACTGACCCATGAGCTTCTAGAATTTTCCTTTCTTTGCTTCATACTCTCCATAGGAGTACAGGAATACAGACATTGATGCCATGTTGCCCAGCTTTTTATATGGATTCTCAGGCTTCAGACTCAGATCCTCATGATATGTGGCAAGTGTCTTTTCCCACTTAGCCATCTCTCTATCCCTAAACAATTTTTAAAATTTTTTGTTTTCTTTATTGAGATAGTGTTTCTCTCTCTCTCTCTCTCTCTCTCTCTTTCTCTCTCTCTCTCTCTCTCTCTCTCTCTCTCTCTGTGTGTGTGTGTGTGTGTGTGTGTGTGTCTCCCTGGTTGTCATGGAACTTGCTTTGTAGACCAGGCTGGAACAGAGTGGGCCAGGCTAGCCTTCAACACAGAACCTGTCTCTGCCTCCTGAGTGCTGGGATTAAAGATGTGTGCCACCAGTACCTAGCAGATACTACTAGAAAAATTTTAAAGTACGTCTCTGGCTCACATTATATGCCTGTTATATAACAGTAGAGCATGCTCTTTGTTTAATTGTATTGACATATTGTTATTACTGTGCTTATATTTTTACTGGTGCTAAGAATCTTTGTCTTGCCTCATTTATCTTTTTCTCCTATAGCTGCTGATTTTGGTGATTCTTCCTGGAGTATTAGGAAAGAATGGTAGTGGTGGTGAGATTATTCAAATAAGGGGTGTGAGGGGTGGGCAGTCTAACCTCAAGTGAGGCAAGATGGGTCCAGTCTCACTTCAGAGCCACATGCTCTGAATCTACAGCTTTATCCTCCCAACTTTGGAAGCTGAGACGTGTGCCTCCACTGCTGCCAGTACTTTTTCCTTAGGATAGGGAGTGAGCTGAAATAATTTGGTTTTCAAAATTGGACATCCATTTATAATAATGAAAGTGAAAGCTTATTCAAGATAGAGATTACAAAGGATCTCTTTGATTCAGAAGATCCTAAATTTTCTGTGAAGGGACTTAATTAAAAGATAATAGCTTTAAAAAGAAGCATTGGGGAAAACTTAAACATTTTCCTTATACTAATTCTGAATAGTATTTTAGCTGTGACAACTTCTGTTGCCAGAACACCAGGGCTATGCTGAACATGACTAACATATTCTCAGTCTGTCCTAGGCATCAGTCACTGAGATGGATTTGTAAAAGGCAATTGTACCATCTGGGAGTTGGTTTGTGTGCATCTTGGGCTTTTTAGTGTGATGCTGGTTTTGGTACTGACTGCACTGGTATTCTTCCCTCCATTGGCTCATTAACTGGACTGTGTCATTCCTAGGGTGATTCACAAGATTGGTTTAGGCATCTCATAAGTTGGAGGCTGGATAGACAACAGAGTGTTAGTGTTTATGTATTTGTTGGTTATTTTGTTTTGTTTTTGTTTTTGAGATCTTCCCTGTAATTGCTTATTAAGCTTGTTCCTTAAGCCGAGTATTTAGATTTGATGGGTGGGCATGTGTAAACTTAGTAGAGATAACTATCTGCAGTGTTGGTTTCCTTTGAGATCATAAGGTACAATCACTAGCCTCATCTATTTGGGCACCTTAGAACTAGTAGTCAAAAAGCCCTCAATCCCAGTCGATATGTGTGGTTTATTTGTCTTGGTAAGTTTGGAACAGAAGAATCATTGTAATGTGAAGGTTCTAAGCCCTAATATTTTTTCTGGGCAATTGACACAGTAAGTTTTCTTGATTCTGCCCAAATAAAAATTCACAAACATTTTTTATTTTTATTTGAACATCTGGTCAGTATCTGTTATCTCATGGAATGCTGTTTTGTGGTGTCACCTGTTAATCCATGATGTGAAATCTACAAAAGACCATCAGAGGTAGTTTAAATATGAACTACTTCGTTTGCATTGTGTTTCTGGATGTGTAATTTCAAACTTGGATGGTATAAGGATAATTGTTTATATTAGCTAATACTAGTTTCTGATGGAGATCAAAATAATTTTTAACAGTAAGACTTTTCTAGGTTTTCAGATATTTGAGTTGTGAACTGTTAATTCCTACATGGAAGAAAATGTTTTTTATGTAAATCTTAACATGCCTATGTACCTATGTATGCCAATAAAGATGTATCAGGTGCTGGAACTGAGAGAGACAGAGAGACAGCAACAGCAAGTGTGTGTATGTGTGCACTTCTATGCTGGTCTGTTAAGTATGTTGTAAATATGTGCTTTTCTGCATTTTTTACCTAATTAGAAGAGTCAAAACATTTTTTATTGCTTTTGCCTGGAGTTCTGGCCACCTTCATCTTACTGTGTCAGAGCAACACACAGATAGTAAATGAGGAGCTGAAACAACTGGGACTAGAAAGCATTGTCCACAGCCCAGTGGTCCGTGTCACCGCTCCTCTGCTTCCAGGATATAGTGCATAATCAGGAGAGGCAAGACAAGCCAAATCCTTTTAGAACACCATGTCTGGGGAGGTTACAGGGTCCCCAAGGTTTGTTCCTTCTTGTCATTGTAACAGTCTCACTGTGACAAGGAGATCTGAGAAGTCACCTGAGGATGTGATGTAAACCACATTCTTATCACTGTTGTTTCCTTTTCTGAACATTTAATGGATAGGGAATATGTTTGGTTTTTATACATATATTTAATTACATATGTTATATATACTCATATATAAAATAGGCCAAAAAAATTAAATCATAAATACAGAAAGAACCTGTATCTATTTTCATGTGCTTGAGGTTACATGCAAGAAAAGCATTTCCTGACTAGTCAGCCAAAATTTTTTGCAAGAAAATGAGCTTGCTTTATTTGTGTTTACAAGGGATCATTGTAGCAGCAATCAGAGGCTTTGTAGCCTATAGCCTATTTTAGAGACATATCAGGATAGGAAAAAATTTTGCTTGTCTGTCCTGGATTCTTTGAGACAGGGACTCACAGACTGGCTTGAGTTGGGACTACTGCCACCACCAGCTCCTGGGTGCTGGAATTACAGGTCTTCACTACCATGCCTAGCAAGTTAAGTGTTTCAGAAATCTGAAGATAATGATTTTTCAGCTTGTTTCTCTGATGATAAGCATGTAGGAAGAAAAAGCCTTTTAAAATTCTGTTTGTAAATTATATTTTTGTTATGGATAAAAAGAAACACCAGGATATATTGCTCGATATTTGTTAGCTTTGGTTAGATTTGTTCTATACATTAATATTATATTAAAACTACTTCCCGAGAATATTTCATTCTTTTATTTGTTCTTAGGGTTTCCAGAAATTTTTGTTAAACCTGTACTTTGAATGATTCCAACCAGAATTTTTTTTTTTAAAAAAATAAATTTTGTTTTAATCTTTGCAGCTGTAGTTTACTTTGCAGGCATGAGAAATATCTATTTTATTAAGTCCTATGAGGAATATGTGTCACATACATTTAAGAAAAAACTATTTAAAATGAAAAATTCCAAAAATGACTTCCCCCTGGTGTGAAGTAAAACAAAACTCCCAGCACATCTCTGTCTGTGGTAATGACATTGAGGTGACAAACTGCAGGCAGGTGAGGTTCCTGGGGGTGATCTCACACCTGCATCATGAGCTTGGGAAACAGCTGGGCTTGGAACTGCCTGCTGGCCGTGCTTTCTGTTTGATGCAAGACCAGCTCTCAGGCTGAGGCCCTTGCATTTACACAGAAGATTCCAGGTCTTTGAAAATAGACAAATGGGACTGTGGTGGGTATTATTCCCTGGTTTTATGGAGCTTTTCTTTCAGATGGAGAGATGAAGGCACCTTAGTGCTGTCCCTACCAAGCTCCAAGCCCACATCTCTCACAGCTACCCAGAGTTTGATCTGCCAGGCAGGTGTGACTTAGGAAGTTATAGACAAGTGTATCATGTCGACTCCAGTTCTGCAGCCCATTGCATAACCGAGTATGAATTTAGTTAAGGACACTTAACCGCTGGGCCCTGCTTTTCTCTTTAGCTACCCAGCAGAACTCTGGAGGCAGCAGAACTAGTGGTCTCAGCCATTCATGCTGTTATAACTCTCCTGCAACTTCTCATGGAATTCTTACGTATAATTCTTCTACATGTTTCCCAAAAAGGCATATGTACTTGTTAAGATATAGTAAAGTAGATTTTTGTTTGAATGCTGCACCCATCAGTTAAGGCTTCTCAAGATTCCAGAAACCATGGTCCACATGCTTCCCTCCCTGCTCTCTAAGGACTGTTTTTTTTCCCTCTTGCCCTAGTGTGATTGTGGGAAATTTGCTGAACCTTGATACATCGGCTCCCAGGAACCCGGAGAAGAAATTACACTGTCTTCTCATTGTCTTCTTACAATCTTTTTTTTGGGGGGGTGGGGGGGACGGGTTTCTGTGTAGCCCTGGCTGTAGTGGAACTCACGCTGTAGACCAGGCTGGCCTTGAACTCACGATCTGACTCCCTCAGCCTCCTAAGTGCTGAGATCAAAGGCATACAGCACCTCCCCCCTCACCCCCTCCCACTGCCCAGCTCTCCTTGCTTTCTTAAGGGTAGTCTGCTGCCTCTGTTCTCTTACACACTGATGTTCTCCTTTGAAGCCAGGAACCCAGAACAGTGTGTCCTGAGCCAGCCTTCAGGTAGGTGTAATTTGCCCTGACAAAGTTTTAAAGCTGTTTGAGGGGTCGGGGTGTAGCTGAGCAGTGCTTGCTTAGCATGCACAAGGCTGAGTTCTTTTAACACCAAGGGGATAAAACCTTGAACCTTTAAACTTTGGAGAGACTTTGTGTGATAGCCCAGAGTTCTGGTTTCAATTTTTATTATCTGCACTCCCATGGAACTCTAGGTAGGAAAGCTCTGTGATAACTTTTCCTTTGAATTACTGTTTTCTTTTTTACCTTTTAAACACATACATGCGTTGTTTATGTAGTTTTTTTGCTACAGTTATTCTTCCCAAGAACGCTTGATTAATTTTATTTATTCTATTTTATTAAAACATTAATGGTTCAAAAACTGCAGGGTCCTTTAGTACAATTCTGCTAGGCTCTACCCAACAGCTACCTAGGTTTGAGCCAGAATGGAGTAAAAGAACTGTTCAGTTATCCCAGTTTGCTTGCACTCACTCTTGCTGCCTATCTGTCTGTGTCTCTCACTCTCTGTCTCTCCTATTCCTATTCTCTCTCTCTCTCTCTCCATCTCCTATTCTCATTTTCCTTCCCCCTCTCTCCTCCACTTTTTCCCAGCTGGCCTCTTCTTTTCTTCCTCCCTTCTCTTTTTCTGTCCTTCTCTGCTCCACTTCATTTTCTGTCTCTATCCCTTTTCCAGGTCCCTTTCCTTTCCCCCTATAAACATCCTTTTGAACTAGGCCTGTCACATGGTGGTGATTCCTCCTGGGACCACCTCAGCTGACCTGCTGAGGTGCTCCCTCCTAAATGCATTCCTTTTAATGCCTAGCCTTCAGCAGCATTGCTGGCTCCCAGTATTCAGGGCTTGTCCTCCACAGGAAATAAACTGCCTGTAGGCCTGTAGGCCACTCCCTCTGAAGCCCCACAGTAGGAGAGCTTATTAAACAGAGGGCTGGATTATTAGGATCCTTTGGTTTTCCGAGGCTCAAGACAAAGGCAGAGTAAATGCTACTAATCTCTCTCACCAGTTTGCCACTCCACCTGCCAAGGGCCAAGGTAAATGAAGAGGAAAAAACAACAAGGAGAAGATTGTTTCCGAAGTATCCATGGGTAGGTTGCATAAACAGTAGGTCTTAATGGGCAGGTATCAGGGACACTCCATACTCCACAGATCTCTTAATAAAGAAAGCAAATCAAGTTTATGACCTTGCTTTGTCTTATGGGCTTTGCGTTTGCATTAAGGCTTTGTAAATACTGCCATTAATTGAGATGGGTCAGTAGACAGGAGAGATTCTTTAGTCAGCTTCTCTATCTATGTTTTGTTGTTCCGAAGGAGGGGCATTAGGACTATCAAGGACCATGACTGTTTGAGTATTAATTAGGAAAGATAAACTACATCTTATAGGACTTAAATTATACGCTGCTGTTTGGACATCCCTTAATGATACCAGAAAGAGTGCAAAGAACTGAGTTTTGATTTAGAAGATGTGACATCTTGACCTTTGCATATTGCCTTCTTTCGGTGCGAGCTTGCAGAAGTTCTCATGTAACAGGCCTTGACTTCCATGTCAATAAATAGCTATGATGAAAATATCCCCCCCCCCGCCCACCCTACCTGTGTCATTGATTTTTGAGGGTTCTATGATACTTGCAGATCTATACATATATACATATGGAAGTGTGAGATAATATATCTCTGATTTAAGCTGCTGTTTTATTAAAGAAACAGAATTGTATTGCAGCTGACTGGAGAGCTTCAGGTCTTTTGCTGTTGTTTGCCTTCTGAATCCAGTGTGGGGATTATAGGGTCTATTTTGATGACCCTTTTTTGTAGATATGGATAATAATTGAAGTTATTACAGCACATTGGGTTTGGGTCCTAGAAACTTCTGAACTTGTTGAGTTTTACGAAAGGTTTCAGCATGCACATTAGGTAACCTAGTAAAATCTGGTGCTACAGTAGTAGTACGGGGCATTTAACTGCTTAGGTTCATGGTTCTGGCAAAAGCAAAATTCGTTCCTATTCCCACTCAGGGTTCTCTACCAACATGAATGCCTCTGGAGTTTTGTAGTTGCGACCTTTTTTAATGAGAAGGAATTTATAATCAATGTTCTCAGGTGTGCTGTAGGTCTGTGTTGAGTGATTATACACTGGAGACCACTCTAAAGGTCAGTAAAGAAGGGTGAGGTGGAGGCTTCATATGTTTTGGATCTCAGTGTCAGCAGCCTTTCCTCTGTCAGGTAAGCCCCATCACAAGCAGCCTGGATAGACGTGATCTACTAGTTCTAAGGGAGGGCACTGACACCTAGGCCGCTTATACCTCAACCAGAAGAACTGATACACTTAAAATCTGACAGGAACGGAATCTACTTTCCTTGTAGTCACATGGGAGTCAGCATTGTATCTGATTCCAAATTTGTGAGTGGGCTTGTGACATGTGACAAAGCTAAGCCCTTCCTACTATATGGCTGGTGGGAGCAAGAAGAGGTAGGGCCCTCTTGCTTGGAGAACATTCATAAGCATTATTGTCTGAGTTTCGGGACAGGAAAAGCAGATTTGGTTTCTTGTCCCAGTCACCAACTTGCTGGCCCTAGGTAGGTTGCTTTAAATGTCTTTGAGCAATCAGACCTCACAATGATTGTTATGCTGCCTTGTGTTTTAGAGTTTTGTTGCAGCCTCTCCCTCCCCCTCTCCCCCTTCCATTTCCCCTTTCCCCTCTCCCCCCACATATATATGTATAAAAACCCTCAAGGGTCTAGCTCTAGCCTCTTTCATCCCTAAACCCACTAACTGTGTTTGAGGTCACCCTTTCTAATAGGATTCTGGGTTCTGCTATTTGTCAAATAATTTGTTATGAAATCAAAATCACAATTAAAATCAGATGAGTGATGGGCCTTACAAAAGAAAAATTTCCATAAGTATAATCCTTTATTAGTCTATATTTCTTAAGCTTTTATATAAAAATTTTAAGGTTGATACAGAAATATGTCTTAATAATTACAACTATAAAATTGTATGTTGAAACTTTAATAAGTCAAATAGGACACACATACACACACACACATACACACACACACACACACACACACACACACACACACACACACTTTTTTCTTATATAATCTATATGGCCTATCTACTTTCTGCCAAGGTTCTGTGCTATGTATTAGTTTTTCTATTTTATAAACCGGTGACAGTAAAGTGGACGTGGATCTCAGAAAGTTTTTTTTGTCTGAATGTCACTTGTGTAGCTATCACCAGTGTTTGTCCATGCTCTCTCCTGTAGTTTAGAGTGTGTTGGCTGTGAGGACTTTATTCTCATTATACACAAGAATAGCAGAGATGTCATTCTAGGCAGAAACAAAGTTTTTAGGCCTCAGAAATCTTTGTAAGTGGGATTTGATCTGGTGCTGGGGGTGGAAGCCTGGACCTCAGCATGTGGCAGGCCATTCTTCCATTGAGTTACATCCCCAACTAGTGTTTTTTATATTTAGATAACAATAACTTTATATTACTCTGTGAGCTACTTACTAGTCCTTATAATCCATGGGTTGGGATAAACAGCTTAGAAGCAGATGTGAAGAGGAATTCAGTCTTCTCATCCTTTTTACTCTCATCTTACAAACAATGTCTTGGATTTTGTAAGTCTCCCATCCCAGAGAACATCCCCCTCCTGGCCTTCTCCTCTCTCCCTCCTCCTCATTTCCTTTCTTCATTCCATTGTATCTTTTTCCTCAATAAAATTTACATCCTTGTTAGTTACATGCAAACAAAATTGGTGCATGTGGTAAAGGAGACTATATTTTGCATACAGATGTCACAGTGGCATCCTTCATGTATGGAACAAATAGACGTGGCATCCCTTTTTGATGATCAGGGGAAGATTAAAAGAATCGGATAAAACTTGTTAGCTTTTGCCTTATAAACCCTGTTCTCATGGAAGAGGATGCTATCTTGTGCTCTGTTACTTAAAATAACTGTGTAGATAAGATTTAATGCTTTTACCATTATTCTTCTAATCCATTCTTGTCAGAAAGAGATCTGTGGTCCTGATATTGTCTTTTTATTGTCTCAGAAATGGTAATTTGTCAAGTGGTTTCATATAAAAAGAACGCTAAAACTTAAAAACATACTCGTAAGCCGGAAACATATAATTTGGCTAATGGAGATTGCTAGTCATAGATAATAATCAAGATATTAGTATCTCAAGGCAGTGTAAGGCTGTTTAACATTACTAACCTAACTAAAACAAAGAGACAAGACGGTCTCTTATCAGAGGTAATTTCATAGAATACCAGTTATATAAAGCTGGACAGAGAGAGGGCTTGAGATATTCAGCACATAGAGCCAATAGTCTCGGGAGGAGTTTCTACTCTTGACTTAATTCATGGATAGTTGTGG
>JANHMN010000004.1:61184225-61197568 GCA_030674055.1 Rhabdomys pumilio
TGTGTGTGTGTGTGTGTGTGTGTGTGTGTGTGTGTGTGTGTGTGTGTTTGTGTGTAGAGGTACATATTAAATATTTGGTGAAATATGGCATGATGGAAGTTAGGAGCTAAAGACATTTTAGCATGATTTCGTTATAGTCCTTAGAATTGTGTCTTCTGTCGTTTTTTTAAAAAAACATTTTGGCACTAATCATTTTTGAAATGTCAGTACTTCGAAATTGAATGAGCACTTGGTGTCCTTCCACTTGGAAATGTATAAGATACTAGTCTAGGGCTAGTATTAGTTCTTGGACCCTGTATTGTTCCATCCCTGGGAAATATAGCAACAAAAGCATATACCATTTAGAGATCCAGTTGTAGAGACAGTGTATGAAGCAGGATACACTTGGGACATTATTAAGGCAGTGTTGACAAGTTAGTCTAGTTTGTTCTTTAAAGGCCAATGAGGTATTAATACCTGGTTAATAAGCTCACCCAGTAGTACAGAGTTATCCGTCCTTATTCTCCATTGATCAAGATAAAGAAACACTGTTCTTACTTGGTCTAGTTCTTCTTTTGCTTCTAAATTTGGATCGCATACTCTGGCCTCAGGAGAGTGTGTAGTTGTACTGATGAGAACCCTCTAGAATCTTAGCCTGAGAATCTCAAAGTAGTGTGGTTTTGTAAAACCCATTTGATTTCCTGCTTCTAGGCATAAGAAGTTCCCACCAGAGAAGGACAGTGTGAAACAAGTTGTTCCTACTCTTAGGAGTAGCCTCTCTTATTCAAATAGGATAGAACTGGAAGGTTCTGTTGCCAGTCAAGACCAGCACGCATTTTTCTTGCCCCGAGATCTCTCTGTCACAAACAATCAAGGAACCATCTCTGGCTGTACAGATGTAGTTGCTTATTGTAGCCCCAGTGAAAGAACATGGGAGCCAAGATCTTGCTAATTGTAGTGAGCCTGCCTGCATTGCAAGTGTCAGATGATTTGATAGGACTGACGTGCAGCTAAATGGAATAGGAAAAGACACTGCAGTGGACTGTTGGTCCATTAGTTTGCTCAGGCATCTTGTTTTACTAAGGAGCTCTCTAATGGTTTCTCGGCAATAATTACTCTCTCCCTTCCTCATGCTATTCAACATGACAGGCACTTGCCGAAGTCACAGCTAATATATTTGCACTCTAACAGGCCCCAATGCTGAGTCTCCTTGAGTACTTTGGCTAAGAAATGAGTGATGGTTATGCTTTTTTTCCTTGAGAAAAATCTCTAATGTAGAAGACAATCGTTTTATTTTGGATATTAAGCAGGTATGTGGTGTAGCATGAGTGCTTGAGAAGAAAAAAAAAACGATGCATTAGCTGTGAACTCTCCATTGTATGTCTCTTGTATTAGTAGTTGATGATACTGAAATAGAGGAAAACTTTTATGGGCCGTTTTACTTATGCAGTGATAACCTCAGACTTGATCCAGAACCACAGACAGGGAGGGGTTTCCATAGACATGAACTTCCAGGCAACTGTCTTGAAGGTATACGGTATGGGACGATTCTTTTGTTTCAGATGATGTGCAACCAGGAAGTAGTTTTCCTATGTACAGTCTTTTAAAGCAAAGAAGATGCCTTAGAGTAATTTAGCTTAAAAAATTGTTCTTTGGGTCACTTCTTTTTGATATATGGTATATTTCCCCTATAGCGAGATTTACTTTTTGAAAGTCAATTTGAACTTTCTATATTAAGTATTTTAGTTTAATTAATAATTTTTGGATTCTTCTGAGATTTCTAATAACAGTTTGTTAATGTATAGCTTTGGAAAACGGTGTATGTCCTAGTTCTCCACAGTGACATGATCGTTTTTCTTACAATCTTTGAGGGGTGTGATTATAAGATAATCCTCGTGCTAGAAGATAAAAGAGGAAGAAGAAATACACACAAAGTGTCAGGTGTGTGGAGGCTGTGCTTTGGGTTGCGGCATGTCTTCTTCATGTTCATCTATTTGTAGGGAGATGATTCTACTCAGAAGTTTAATCAGATTGAAGATCCCTGCTTATAAGCTCTTTGGAGAAGTGAAGAAATGAGCAACAACTCAATTTCAGATACTTATTTTTTTTTACATGTAAAACATATAGCTGCCCCTCAGAACAGTTTCTTACTTTAAAAAGTATTACTTATGTTTTGTTGTATCAGAAAGAAGAGAAAAAAATCTTAGAAACTAATCTTAAGCATGTGATGAATTGAAAGGGTTCTGAAGAATCCTTTAGAATCTATTTTCTTTGTGCAGGTACCAGATGTTGATGTTGGCAGAAGTTAAGAGGGTCACAGGGCATTTAAAAATCACTAGGCTGTGGGGAATAAAATTGCAGGTCTATTGCACTGAAAATTATTTAAAACTTGTGTTTACTCAGTGGTAAGTAGTACAAAAAGCATTTTTCTATATGAGTGTGTTTTAAACAGGTACCTTAGCCATACACGATCGATGAAAATGCTCGAAACACGTTTCTGTCCTGGTGGCTCTTAGCGCTGCAGTTCACTGGTTCTGTTGGAGGCTGTTTGTGCATGTGCAGAGCTGATCACTCTGCACGTGGCCTTACTTGGGAGCTATTCATTTCATGTAGTAGAGGGCTAAGGCGGTATAGCTGTGCAAAAGGGGAAAAGGCACAGTGCTACACTTAGGTAGCATATCCTTTGTGTTCTCTGGCAGTGATTTTAGAAAGAAAATAGGAGTTTGTATGCCCGCCCCTACTGTTATTTTTGAGGCTGAGCTAAGTTTGTTTCTCATTGATAAAATAGCATTTGTAGTTTCAATGCCAAAATAGAAAGTAAAAAATGGTTTTGAAGTACAAAACCAATTCCAACAGGGGTGCCTTTCTGTTCTCACTATAGATTCTTATTCTTCTTTTATGGGTGTCACTCTTGAGTGAGTTAGATTGCCTCCTTTTCTTGGTTTTCCAAAGGAGTTTAATACATAGTTCTTCCAGTTTGCCTCATCTCTTTAGTTAGGAAGTTTGAGCCAATGCTGTAAGTGCAATGAAATTTATTTCTTCTAGTCTGTGTTATCCTTATCACTGTGCATCAAGGACTGTACCCCAGCTTTTTGTGGGAAGGGAAGTATTACTCTGTCAGTCAGAGGGGAAGTGACTAGGAGGAAAAGGCTGATCTCAGCAGCCCTTCATCTCTGAGATTATGATTAACTTCAGATTGCGTGTAATTAATTATACAGAGTTGAAATACGAAAAGTATTATGTGTGCTGAAGTTAATTTTTGTACACCCAAGAAGTCGAGACATCGCTTGTTCTGGTTGTAGATCCTGGAGCCTTGGCTTTTATTCAGTGACAAAGAGAGGTGTGTTGTTCTTTGTGTTCTCGCGTGTCGCTTAACATCTGGAGCATGCTAGGACATTTAGATTGAATTGCTAGGTGAACACCAAATATTCCTCACAGTCCTAGATGGTGTAGCCTATTCATTAAGGTCACATGGTACATCATCGTGCTCCTAAGTCACAAGACTATACAGCATCCTTCTGTTCTGCATATTGCAGTCAACTGGAACAGATATTTTTATAACTAGACATATCTGAACACAGAAAAGATACAGTAAGAATACAGTAGGAATGCTGAAAATGATGCATATATGGGGGACACTTCTTATGAGTGGAGCTTACAAACCTAACGATGTGGATGAGTTGGTGAGCGAATGACGTGTGACCGTGAGGACCTGGGGCATTAGAGCAAACTGTAGACTTTATAAGCCTATGCACTTAGTCTCCACTGACATTATTCAAAGTTGGTTCTTGAGTAATTAATCAAGTTACTATATCTTTGCATTTTATAAAACTTAGTTTTAAATGTTTGAATCTTATACTTAGCTTACTATATGGATACATTATACAGGTGTACCAAAGGACAAGACTATTTGACTGTTTTCAAGAAATTTTTTATTGAAAAACTTTTTTTGATTAAAACCTAATATGCAAACACACATAAACCTAAATCTAAACAGTGTCCAGATCACATCTTGTCATTCTGAAAAGCCTTCCATGGTAGTGACAAGATGGAGATGCCCTTTGCTTAGTACCTTCTCTCGAGCCCTTCTGAGGACTGCCTGAGGATTCTTTTAAGAAATAAGTCTATAGTAGTTTCTCTGGTTTCTTCTTCTGTTTGTTTGTTTTTTTTTTTAAATCATAGATGTATTTGTAAGTTGATGATTTACCATAAATATTTCACGCCAACAAAAAGGCTTTCATTTTCTTGTCCTTCAATTTTTTTTTCTTTTTCAACTATGTATTCATTAGATAGTTTTATAAAAATTGCTTTATGGAAGTCTGTGGGGTCACAGTGTACACATGGTTCATTGTCAAATGAAGCATTGTCTGAACAGCTAGCTGTCACACATACATGATAGTATGTATAGCCACAGATCCTATATCCACAGGGTTTCTGATCAACAATGGCAGCAGTTGTTTTAAACTAAAGTAGCATAACTTACCATTATTGTCATTATTATGACATAGGTCTTTATATATATATATATATATATATATATATATATATATGTGTGTGTGTGTGTGTGTGTGTGTGTGTGTGTAATACGTTTGTTATATTTACCTGTATTAATATTGCTCATCATTGTACATGTGTAAAGGAAACAGATTTACATGGTAAGCAGCATTGAGGGGGAATTTTTGAATGCCTTTGTCATATCTGTAGTTCAGTGGCGTATACAAAACAAGCAGTACCTACTGTGTAAGGAACGCTTAAAGGGCTAATCACTTTTGGATATTACTCCCAGCTAGAACTCACTTAAACTGTCCTATATTACAGTTACTTGGAAAAATACATAGAAGCCTGGTGTTCGGAGTTAGTAGATTTGTTTTGTAACCTGTGAAGTGTGATCCTGGGGTTAGTACATCTAACCTCTGAACTTTCCAGTCATTGTCTGTGCAATGAGGATGCCAATAATGCTTTTCTTTTGGATGGTATGAGGATATAGGAATATCTTTTGTAAATTTATATGCAATTCACTGACTTACTAAGGTATTCTTGCCAAATGACCTAAATTAGAAGGAGGGTGATTTGGATCAAGTCCCTGAGTTCACTGTCTAGAGTCAGATTACATTTGTCCATTCTACTTGGAAAGGAGAGAGCCATCAAAGATGTATGGTTTTAATCTTATTTTAGTTAGAGGCTATGACTACTCCAACCCCCATAGCTTCAATTAAAAAACTTCAAAATAGTTCATTTTCTGTTCTAATTACTTGGCAGAAATTTAGAATAGAAAGAAACTTGTAACAACCAACCTTTCCTTTGCACTTACAGATCAACAAAAGAGATTCTTGGGTCCTAGAGACCAAAGAAAGAATCAGCAGGAATGCCCAGGGTGAATGATGGATTGCAGAGCCTGGCTGGTAATTACTTTCACTGAGCTAAAACATTAACTTGATACATGGGAACAAGGCCAGATGACAATCGGGAGTTGGACCTCTTCCTCCCTGTGGACTGCCCATACTTGCCTTGTGGAGGTAGTAGTTTCTTTGGTGGGAGAGTCCAGTCCAGCTTCCTTTCCCGAGGCTTGGCATGGGTTTTCATCTACCAGCCTGGTAGATGAGGAGTGGTACCTTTGTTTTGGTTATTGTAATGATTTCTGTTTAGGTCAGCCTGCTTTCTGAGATGGCAAGAACTCCCAGTTTCTCAAGACTTTTCAATAGGATACCAGATATTGACAGAGTTTCTCAAGACTTTTCACAGTAGGATACGAGATATTATCAGAGATTTTTCTCATCTTGGGGCTCAGCTATTTTTTTTTCATAGTGTGAGCTGTTGAACCCTCAGCCTTGCACATAGTTGATAAGCACCTTAGCATTAACCTGTATTCTGGACTTTGAAGGCTTAGCTTTTGGAGTTTTGTAACATGTCTCCTTAAACAGATTTCTTACATTGAGCTGGAGAATATTGTTCTCTTCAGAAGAGCCAGGGGATAATTTTTTAATGGCACGATAGTTATTAACACTTCACTGCTTTGCTATCTAGGATATCGTGAGTCCATAATGAAGCTCACTGATGTGCTTGTGAAGCGATGTAGGTTTTCAGACATGCATGGTTGCAGATGTCCATAGAACGCAAAGTACGTGAGAGCTTACTCAGTGCACTGTGCTCTTCACGCCTGCCGTCACAGCGTCCAGCATCACAACTTGAACTCAGATTTTCTGAGTTCAACTTGATTATTACCTCATGGGAATAATAGTTATTGTCTTCAGAGACTTAGAACAGAATAAGTCTTAGAATCTGTACTGAAGACAGAAATGGTCTAGCTCATAAGCACTCCCTGACTGTTTCCTTTTATCTTCATCATGTTCATTTCTACAGCCACCATGCTTTGTGCTGGTCAGGCAGTTCTCTGTTGTGTACCATACTGTTGAAGTTTAACTTTCTGATAACAAAGAATCTGTGGTTTCTTGCCATCCCCCAAAACAGGCTGACCCGAACATCTGTCACTGTGTTAGCCGAAAAGGGGTACTTACTACTCTAGCCTGCCAGGGTGGGCATGTACTTCAGACTGTATGAAAAGAATTCTTATCAGTGTTGATGTTTTTGACATCCATAGAGAGCCAGAAAGGCAGATAATGGATATTGAATTTACAAATGCTGTAAATTCTAATGCTAGATTTTGTATTTTGTGTATTTATGAGTTATTTATATTTCTGATATATAAACATTTGTCACATGTAGTTCTATAAATATATTCTCTTGCAACAGACATTCTGTGGAATCATGATTTTATTGTTGAGACATCTACCATACTTTCTTAGACATCTAAACTGAAGGTATACTATTTCAGGTATCTAAATACTGAGTCTGACTGTCATAAGATTAAGTTGGAAGGCTTCAATTATAAAATGTGTTAGGATGAAATTCCTTAAAAGAACTCAATTTGTGGAAATTTAAACGACACTAGAATATTATTGATAGACAGGAACACTTATTAAGCATCAGCTGAATCAGCTGTGACACCATTAGTTGGTTTCATCTTTGTGGGATGTACTTGTTGCCTTAATACCAGCGTAGCTTAGTAGAAGTGACTGGGGCTGTGGAACAATACTGGTTTGGCAGTTTACCTACTTTCTTTACTTACAAGCTTTGGGATTGGGTTTATTGTTTCTCCAAACCTTCATTGTCACAGAATTGGAGCACAGGGCTGGAGATGGTTCAGTGGTTAAAGACACTGTTCCTCTTGAAGAAGATCAGTCTGGGGTTTGATTCCCAGCATCCATGGTGGCTCACAACTGTCTATAACTGGCACTCATGTGGTGCACATACATCTATGCAGGCAAAGCATCCATGCACATAAAATAAATATAAATTTTAAGAAAGGGTGCTATCTCCTTGGCGAGATTCCTAATCTTAAAGTGACTTGCTCTATTTTTTTCTGACAACAACTTTTCCCTCAACCCCTTTTCCTATGTTTCAGAAGGATCAAGTCATGGCATAAAGAAAATTGGAAAGTTTTTGTTTTTATAGTAGCATTTTCTGTAGTTAGCCTTGTAAATCATGTCTTTACCATGGAACTCTTGGCTCCTATAAATCTCAGGCCCTCGGGAATGAAACCCATGACAATCATGAAGTGCCTTACTTCAAAAGATGAGAAAACCAAGGAAACAAAATGTTCTTTGCATCAGAGTTGTGTTTATGCCTCTCCTTAGCATCACCTGGGGATACGGAGAACAGCATTCCCATCCACCTCTGACTGTCAGTGGCATGCATGGCTTGGAGAAAGCTTTGGGACTTAGCAGAGGTTTATAACTGTACAGCGGTGTGGCCTTGCTTGACCATTCTTTCCTCTCCTAGGATTCCTGTAACTGTCATCAGATGGTTCATACTCTTAGCTGTTTCTAATACTGCAGTGAAATCAAAAGTATGTCTTTTAAAAGAACAAGATTAACTGTTATGGTTTTTCTTTTCTTTTCTTTTCTTTAACACTAGCAGACCAAGCATCTTTGGAGTGGAGAAATGTCTGTCAAACAGGGAGCCCTCTTTTCTGTCTTCCCTAAAGCTTTCCAACTTCTTTTGCTAACTTATCCCACCTACATTGCTTTGAAATGTCCACCCTACAAAAGTGAGAGATTACTCTGTCAACATTGGTAATATCAATTATACTCAAACTCCACTTTAGTACCACTCTTTCTGGGGATTTTACAGAGCATTGCATCTTCCTCGGGTCAGTTCAAGGCCTCAGGGAGGCTGAAAATTGATCTAGAGAGTGGATGAACCTCGTGAAGAGTGATTCAAGTCTTGAGGTTTTCCTGAGATAGATCCTGTATTATACCTGGTAATATTTGAATGCCTGAGGTAAAGGCATTAATTGTCAGAACAGATGCTCCAATGGAAAGAACAAGCTACAGGGCACAGGAAAAGATGATGATTGTGTTCTGTGGGGGTATGTTCAATAGTTGAGCTTAAAAATAAGAAAGGCTTTACATTCATACTTGTTTCCATGCTTCGGGTAGATGCTGTCTGTAAGGCATATATATACACAGGAGGGTGGCTGATGTGCTCAGAAGTTTTTTACTCTCTGGTGTTTAGGGTAATAGGTTTTCATCATTCTCTTAGTTACTTTTATATTGCTGTGCTAAAATACCATAACCCAGGCAACTTATAACATATTTTTTTTAACTTGAGGATTTTAGTTCCTGAGGGTTAGAGTCCATGACCAGTGTGGTAGTGAGCATGGCATGAGGCATGCAAGCGTGGTGCTGGAGCAGTAGCTGAGAGCTTACCTCTCATCCACAAGTGTGAGTCAAGAGTGAGAACTAATTGGTAATGGTATGGACTTTTCACACGTCAAAACCCACCGCTAGTGACACATCCTCTACAGCAAGACCACACCTTCATCCATCCTAAACAGTTCCACCAACTGGATAGCAAGCATTCAAATACATGAGCCTATGTGAACTACTCTCATTCAGGCTACCACAATCATCATAAATTTGAAAATACAAAAAGCATAACTGTCGCAAGTGTGTCCCTGTGCACCACATGTGTGTCCAGGTGCATGCATGTATGTATACCTGTGTGTCTTCTGTCACATGGCTTGACCCTGATTCTACTTTTCTCTTTTCCCCTCTTTTTACTTATTCTTGTCTCATTCAATGAATTCTGACTACAGCATTCCCTTCCTCTACAGCTACCAGTTTCTTCCCAACATCCTTTCTCCCCCACCCATCTTTCAGAAAAGATCATGCCACCCAGGGATATCAACCGAACATGCCATAAAAAGATAAAATAAGACTGTGTACAATTCCTTATCCATATCAAGGCTGGAAAAGGCAACCCAGTCAGAGGAAAAGGGTCCTAAGAGCAGGCAAAAGAGTCAAAGACACCCTCACTACTACTGTTAAGAGGACCATTAAAACCCCAAGCTAAACACCCATAAGATGTATGCAGAGGACCAATTAAAGACCCATGTAAGCCCCATAACTGCCCCTTCAGCCTCTGTGAGGCCCTATGAGCCCTGCTTAATTGATTTTGTGGGTCATGTTCTCCTGGCATCCTCCAACACTGGTCCTACAATCCTTCCTCCTCTTTGGTGGGGTTCCCTGAGATCTGCCTAATCTTTGGCTGTAGGATTCTGCATCTGCTCTCATTAGCTGCTGAGGAAGCCTCTCTGGTGATTGGGATAAGTACAAGTCTATGAGTATAACGACATCATTCATTAGCAATTACTTCATTGACTTTTTTTTCCAATTGTATTTGGTTCTACCTTAGGTCTCTGGACCATCTAGCTTCTACTTCCTGGCTATCCAGGCAGTGCTGGCCATGGGTTCCCTCTCCTGGTGTAGGCCCCAAGTTAGACCAGTCATTGGTTGGCCACTTGCACAAACTCTGAGTCATCATTTCCCCAGCATATCTTACAGGCAGGACAATTTGTAGGTTGGAGGTTATGTGGCTTGGTTAGTGTCCTAGCGCTACACACTGGAAGCCTTGCCTGGTTACAGTACAGAAGATGGCCAATTCAGGTTTTATGTCCTTCATTAGTGAGAGTTCTTGCTAGGATCACCCTCAGATCACCCTCAAAAGTTCCCAGAAGTTTCTACTATATTAGATTTCTCCATCACCCTCTAAATGCTCCCCAATTCCACTTGTCTCTCCCTGTATTTTCTCCCTCTGTCCCTCCATCTCCAACCCAACTTCACATCTCATAGAATGCTAATATCTAAAATACATACACAACTCAAGAAACTATGCATCAACAAGCCAAATCACCAATTAAAAATAAGATACAGATCTAAACAGAGAGTTTCAAATTCTGGAATCTCAAATGGCTAAGAAACACTTAAAGAGACATTTAATATCCTTAGCCATCAGGGAAATGCAAATCAGATCTAGTTTCAGATTTCATCTTATATCTGTCAGAATGGCTAAGACCAATAACACAAGTAACAGCCCATGCTGGTGAGGATGTGGAGCAAGGGGAACACTCCTCCATTGCTGGTAGGAGTGCAAACTTGCACAGTCATTTTGGAAGTCAATATAGCTGTTTCTCAGGAAATTTGGAATTGATTTACTCTTAAGACACAGCTATACCACTCCTGGGTATATACCCAAAGACACTGTAGCTTACCACAAAGGCACTTGCTCAACTGTGTTTATAGTGCTTTATTCATAATAGTCAGAAACTGGAAACAACCTAGATATTCCTCAACCAAAGAACAGATAAAGGAAATACACATTTAAACAATGGAGTATTGCTCAGATGTTGAAAAAATGACAAGAAAATTTCAGACAAATAGATGGAACTACAAACAAACAAACAAACAAACAAATGAACAAACCAACAAACCAAAAAGACCATCATGCTGAGCAAGGCCTCCCAGACCCAGAAAGGCAAGCATGACATATACTCACTTGTAAGTGGTTATTAGTTGTTAAGGATAATTATATTATAAGTCACAGGTTTGGAGAGGCTGAGTAACAAGGAGGGAGGACTCTGGTGGGAGTGGTGTACATAGATCTTCCTGAGAAGGGAAAACAGAGGAGATTTGGTAGGTGGACTGGGGGCAGGTGGGAATAGGAACAGGATTGACAGCATTTTTCAAAGAAAGCAAAAGTTGCCTAAGAAAGAAAGGACAGTTAATTTATCAAATGCATGCATGCATACATACATACATACATACATACATACATACATACATACATACATACAAACAACATTCCCTGACAGATCTAAATCCCTGTGTTCTTCCCTCAACCCTAATTCCCCATAGCAAAGACTTACTGTAGAGAGGAGAAGATCATACTGAAAAGTGTAAAATTAATGATAACATAGACTATTTTTCTGATTACTTTTGTTGGCTGGAAAATTCTGCTTTTTAAAAGCTGTGTTGAGTCTTACAATAGGAAAATAGTTCCCTGTCCTCTGGTGCTCCTGTTATTTAATGGTAAAGTATTTTCTTAGCCACCACTGGATGCTGATGCAACCTCCTTTTACTTCCTTCCACAGAGCTACTCCTTTATAGTTTTCATATGGATCTTTACAAATAATTGAGGCAAATACTGTGCCTAACATTAAAGCACTAATGCCCATCTATGCCCCCTCTTTCCAGGTGGCATGGTGTGGACTAGGAGCTTGAAAGTCCTAGATCTCAACAGAGAGAGAGATGGCTCATGATTTCATTTATGGAAACGAATAGCCTTGAGAGTAGGCATTGGACTGAGTTTTCTCCAGTGCTTTCTGAGAGGAACTATGCTAAGAGAGGATAGTGATTACTTCCTGTCCAAAACTTTAAAAATTAACTGCTTGCCCTACGGCTGTGTAGCTCAAAAATGCAATGAGACAGCCTACCGTCTAAGGAGACACCAATAAGAGAGGCAGAACCTGTGGTGGATGCCCAACACTGGGTATCGCCTCTGACTTACTGTTTTATTATCTTAAGTTCCCTTCCTAGAATTCCTACTCCTAATGCAGAAACTGCAGAACTGCCATTAGCTTCTGCTAGGTCTGCCTGCCACTGTGAGTTCTGACTCAAAAAGGAGGATATATATTTTCTATTTTCTTCTCTTTTGTCTTTAGGTTGCTGGCCAGAACTCAATAAGCTTTCTCTAGTACTTTGGGCCTCCTTTCTTTGAAACCTTTGTGTCTGCCTTGTAGCTGTTTTCTGCCATGTGGTCGACCTCCATGTTGGCTTAACTCAAACTGCATTCTCTTCCTCTTCTCTGTTCGCTTCTCTAACAGATGCTGAGGTTTACAGCTCACCTGCTTTTGAGTTTTTCTTTTCAACTTTAGTAAAATTATCCTTGAGCTTCTAACAGCAACAAGAAGTCACACAATACATTCCATTTCAATAGAATTTTTTCTTTTCTTTTCCTTTTTTTTTTGTTTGTTTATTTGTTTTTTATTTTGTTGCAAGACTTGGTTGGCAAGCTCTCCTTTCTTGGTTTTACTTCTTGTCTCACCTTCATGGAAGATGTGTTAGAGCAAACTGTTATTTTGTCTCTGCTGCTTACAAACTGAGTTTCTTTGCTTAGTCACATTACTTTTGCTTTGGGTTGTCATGATGACAGAGAAAGCATGTTTTGAGAATGTGAAAAACTATTGTCATTCTTAGAGAAGTTAGTTTTCATTGCTAGTGCTCCATTAGCTTGCCATGTTTGCTTTAGTGTCTGAGTTTGTTGACAGTTCTGTTATTATATTAAAGATGTTTCCTGTCATAAATTTTCCATTTCAGTTAAGAAAACTCACTTTATTTCCTAAGATGAATTATAATTAGGATTGTTTGGAAGTGAGAATCTTTTCTCACTTAATACCCCTAATGAGATACAAATGTTCTAAATGTCCTTATGAGCGGATTATATTTAGGGAGGAATTCACTTAGTTAACTAATCCCTTTGCTCCTGTATCATACATCCTTATTAGGCCCTCATGTTCCTGCTCCTTATGGAATTCTTGTGAGATCAGACCTCTCTCTGCAAGCAGTATGATTAACTTTCAGGGTCAGAGGTATTGAAAATGTCAGTGGAATTTGTTGGTGCTACATACCTTGTTGGAATAACACTCTTCATAGACACATTTGTAATAAATACAAGACTTTTTCTATTCTTATGAAGTGAATTTTATTAGTTCTCTTCTTGTATTTATGTCCGTTTTCTATAGAATAAAACAATGGACTTTCTTTGAATTTTTTCACTTTGTTCTCCTGCCTCTCCTATCATCTAGGAATGGTTTTTCTAACTCGGTGGGTCATTGTTTGTTGTACTTGATGTCCCAGGAGAATAAACTGAGTATGAAGCTGTTCTCTACTGAGTGCAATCTGTGCATCATCTAGGGTTCAGTGCTGTGCACCCTTCCTGGTGACAGTGCTGTGCACCCTTCCTGG
>JANHMN010000004.1:61197578-61229187 GCA_030674055.1 Rhabdomys pumilio
CAGTGCTGTGCACCCTTCCTGGTGACAGTGCTGTGCACCCTTCCTGGTGACCAGGTGTATCTTGTACAGAAAGCAGAGAGAAATAGCATTTTGAACAGCTTGATTTGTGAAGTTGCTTTTTGAGTTCAAATCCTGGCTTTATTGGTTACTGTTGCCCTATTTGTAGATGAGTTATCTGACTTCCTTATTCTCTGGTATTCTGTTATACAAACAATGGTGATTATAATATGCCGCTTGCCTCATGGGTGGTTACAAAAATTCTGTGAGCACATTAGAGAGTAGAGCCAGTTGCGTTCTCCGTGTGTTTGTATGATAGTGTCTAGTTGAATTTCTACAAGTATTGTCTAATATTATTCTCTCTTGGTCCATTCAACCAATGGAAAGTTATTATTGACTTTGTAAAAGGAATGTCATAAAAACATAATAGCAGCCCATAATCTTGTGACTGGTATCAGAGTTGGAATTGTAGGACAGATTTCTTCTCATCTATTAATCTTGATGAAGTTGGGTCTTCAGGGTCCTCCCTGCTTCTTTGATGTTATAAGATATAGGAAGATAATCAAGTTCTGTTTCTTAAATCTGTGGTGATTCAGTTCATTCATTTTAAAATTCTTATTAAACCTAAGTGTTTCTTCTTTTACCTAAGTCTGGCTTTTACATGCCATAGTTAATTAACTTAACACCAGGTCCCCATCAGTATAGGCCAAAGTTCAAAAATAATATTAATGAGTTATGAATGACTGTATTTGTGGCATTCGTTCCTTCTATTATTTGGTTTATGAGCAGACAGGCATGTAGTTATGCTGTCCCCTTGTGTTTTGATAAACTTATGTGACAGTTTAAAAGAAGTGATAATGGAAAAGAGATCTGTTAAGAAAGCTCAAAATGAAGCAAAGAAATGGAGAGTATTCGCACTGAAAATAAGATTTGAACTAATTAGAACGGTATTACTGGAACAGTATAGCTGACCAAGCGAACATCATGCCTCCCACTGTTATACAAACTATGTGTAGTTGGGAAAGCTGAGGGATGGGTATTCAATTGATTATACATTGGGAGACTGCTCATGTCAAAAACTGGGGACAAGACATGAAAGGATGACGGAAAAGGCTTCAGACTAAGGACACTCTCAGTGATATTACATAATTCTGGAAACACAAAGGCTGAAATAATTGGAGTTGATACAACCGTAACTTAGAGCAAAGAATTCATCAAAGCACAGAAAATATACATTGTGAGCACTATTTAATACTGTTCTTGTTTGTAAATTAAACAACACACCTTGAAAGTACCACTATGTGATGGAGAAAAACCCTCTATTCTCCTGCCCGTTATTGGTACCTCTGATAGTTTTCTCACTCCTGTAGTTTAGTCTTTTTTTTCAGAATGATACATAAGTAAACCATACATTATGTATTTGTAAGTGTGGCAGTTTCATTTGTGATTCATGTCTGTGGTTGCATGTAAGAACCGTTGGGGATTAAGCTGAACTGTAAGACTTGCCTGAAGACTTGCCTGGAGAGCTAGGAGGACTCTTACTGTAACCTCACCAGGCTCTGGTGAGAGAGATGGGGAGTACAAGTTTAGCATGAGTCCTGGGTTCAAGAATCCTGCAGGAGCTGAAACATGTCTCAGCAGAGGTCCTTAGGGAGAAAGGGGGGACTGCCTAGTGTAGTGAGGAGTGAGGTGAAGCCCAGCAGGCTATGGGGAATGTGAAGAAGTTACTTTCTCCCATTGTTCTATGCTCTTTGCCTAAATTACTTTTCTGGGCACCAATTTTGCTTCATGAAATGGCTCCTTTTCTTTCCGTCTCACCTTGTCATCACAGGAATGTGCTTCCACCACTGTGCTTTGGATCACGACTGCTGTTAAATAGGGTGTCATGTTTATAGGGACCAATCTTTGCTGCCTTCTAGCGATGGCATGGCCATTGCACTCGTGAATTCACACTGCTGTACTGATGGAGAAGGGGCTGGTGAGGCCTCTTGAGGAGCTGTTGGCAGTTTATGGTTGCTAGTGGAGGAAGAATCATTCTCTTCATAATTATAGCCATTGTCAAGTTGCCCATGCTTCAATAAATAACCAGTAACTCATGCTCCTGCAAGCAACCTTAATTAAATGGATTGTCACAGAAAAAAAAAAAGAAGGAAAAGGAAAGAAAAGGAAGAAGGCTATGAAAAGGAAACATGAGAGGGAAGGACTCAGTGGTGGGGGAGGAGAGATGACAACGACAGTTAAAAAATGACTAAATTGTAATGTATGAATGCATAAAGGTGCTAGAGAATAATAAGAAGGGACAGTTGGCTTTATAGAATATCACCTGCCTCAGTTTATCTGCAGCTGCCCATTGCTTTCCACAGGGAAGAACAGCATAAATGTCACTGAGCTGCTAGTGATTTGGGGGCCCCTTAGAGCTGTAAGCCAAGAGTTCAGTAATCCCAACTAGCTATAGGCTTAGGAATTCTCTTTTGTAAAGATTTTGGTAAATCTTTTACCAAAAGGGATTGTATGATTTTTTTTTAAACCTCTATTTTTAGTACTGATACATACTCCTTGTTCTTGGAACTATATTTTTAAAGGTACAGTACACAAGCTAGATTGAACTCCATGGCAAAGACATAATGATGAAGTAATGAAGCATTGTGAATTCTTGGGTTGTGGTCAACTCATCCTTTGTGGAATCAGCAGCAGGGTCCTGAAGCTGCACCAAGCTAAGCAGGGGATTCTAGCTTGATTAAAAACTGTCTGTATGTGGTATAGGGGGTAATGTACTCTAAAAACTGTATTAGGAATAGCAGTACTTCCCAGGAAAACATTTTCCAAAAGGTAGTTTGTTCATATACAGACTTGTGCTGTAAAGATGCTGTCATTAATAAAAAATAATAAGAAATGGAATTACAGCTGAGGTACATTTTATCCTTAGGGTAGTTTCATCAGTTAAAAAGCCTTTTTCTCTTCTCTTATAGGCAGGAAACTGAGGCAAAGGGAATTCAGTTGAAAGTCTGATAGCTGGTGATAGTGGAACAGAGATTCAAACTCAGGCAGTCTGCTTGGGAGTATGTGTTCTTCTGTGTATATGTGTGGCCTTTAGAGTTCTAGCATGTCAGTACCAGAAGGACTCATGAAGCTCATTCCATGTCCTTCATTTTAAGAGTGAAGTCTTCAGGAGACTTTAAGACAGCCATGGTATCTTGGATTAAGTGAGATACTCCTGCCAGAGGCCCTGGCTGACGTAGGAAGTGTGTGTTTGCTTGTTGGTGGTGGTCAGGGAAGAGAGAGATGATCATCTAGGAAGGCTGACAAGATTGGTGTTTAATTCCATTTTTTCCCTTGGCCTCAGCTTTCACTTTCCTGGGAATATGTCAATTTGTTCTCTCTGCCATTTATTCTTCCCAGGGAGCCTGGAGTCACCCTTCTCCTTTTCAAGGCTGCACTCTAAATTTGTTTGGACCATCGTTTCTTTGTCTAGTCTTTTCTCACCAACAGGTAGGAGGAAGGGAGAGGCTGCTATACCACTGAGCTGAGCTGGCATTTTAGAATGGGAGAGGAGATGGGAATTCTAAAGGATCAGGAGTTACTGAGAGATCTTGCCTGAATTTGTGGCAGTCATTCTTGTACTCGGCCTGTGATTTGGTCACCATTCCTTGGGCTTCAACTTGTGTTCTACCGTCTCTCCCATTGAGAGTAGGATGTTCTCTTCCTGATAGAATTTGTTCACTGAAAGCATTCTCAGGACCCTGATTACACGAGCATCTGGATGGGAAGGGAAGCTCTGGCTTGACCAGATTATATTTCATTTCCTGATTGTTATAACCTATTCTGAGGAGACAAAATTGGAGGAATAAATTAAGTTGTTGAAATACTTGCTGTCTGTCTATGTATAAACTTACTCGGGTAGATGGACTGTTTCCCATCTGTTTGTCCCTCTGCTCCACACCAGGTCTCTGTATGTCAAAAGTTAAGTGCTGTGCTGCCAGCTACCCGTGGGTCCTAGTTTGCTTTCTATTGTGTTAAGCATCATGAACTTTCTGGGGAAGGGGCTCACTTGGCTGACACATTCCAGATCACTCTCCATCATTGAGGGATGTCAGAGCAGGAGCTCAAGCAGGAACAGGGATGGGAACCTTGGCAGAAAGATGCTTACTGGCTTGCTTCCAGGCTCATGTTCAGTTACCTTTCTCATACATCCCAGGACTACCTGCCTATGGATGGCACTGCCCTCTGTGGTCTGAGCCTTCCATATAACTCAACCACCAACAGGCTGTCACATAGATATGCCTACAAACCAAACTGATAGAAGTAATTCAGTTCTTTCTTCCTCGGTGACTAGTGTGTGTCAAGTTGACAAAAAAGCTAACCAGCATGCCAGGAATGAAGGAGAATATTAATGCTTTATAGTCAGCATTCACCAGTGGCTTTACTTTTTCTCCATATTTTCTGTAATTAAGAATGTCCTTCTCAATTTCAACTCAAAATACCTGAAAAGAGTCCTTGTTTAGTTAAGAGAGAGTAAATTTCCCCAGGTAAGTTCCCATATGTTTTCTGTAAAAACCAGCACACACTTTCTTTGTATTTCACCCCTGTTGGATGTGATTCTTAGAAGAGTAATCAGCCAGACATAGCCAGTCAACTCCCATTGCCTTGCATTTTGTTGGACAGTTTTAACTTTTTTTTTTTTGGTGCTATTCAGAAGAGTCTGCTTCTTGTCACAACACTGGCATCCTGGGTTCTGTGATCCTTTTCTTTTCAGGCCCTGAAGCTGTTGAACTGTAGGTCGGCTCACCTAAGTAGGTACATATGCTGAGGGGGTTTCCCTTCCGGGTTCTGGGAAGGGCCTGGCAGCGTGTGTACATGGTCACTGCTTTTGTGAAGTTGGCACATGTGTGTTTATATCCCACCCTGTCTTCCATTCTTCCCTTCCCTTCCCAAGATTTGTCCTCCTTCTGTTGTCCCTTTACTGCCTACTTGGGACCTTGTGCGTACTAAGCGTGCACACATCTGTTTGTAGCAACAGTCACCATGGGTTTTTTTCTTAAAGCGCTTTATGATTTATCTGAGGAGTAACTAAAGGATCGTCTAAGCATGTTTTATCCTCTTCCCCTCTACCTCTTCCTTCTCTTCCCTCCTGTTCCCTTTCTCTTCCCCTTCCTTCCTCTACCTTCCCTTCTTCCTTCTGTCTGTCCTACAGTGCTGAGTTTTAACCCAAGGCCTTGCAAATGGTATACAAGCAAGCACACATCCACTTAATTCCGTCTCTGGCTCCAGAATGTGTTCTTGAATAGCTCCTTCAAGAAATAAACAGTGCGACCATCTTAGTTACATGACCCACTTAGGTGACTATGGCCCAATCCTTCTATGCGTGATATTAGCGTCTTAGAATAATTCAGGCCTTTGTGAAATACAGAATGGCTGTTTGTCCTGTCAGATAGGATGTGAAGGCCCTGGAGGAATCCTTTGCTAGTGGGACATTTAAAGGCACTCTTGTACTAAACTGAAAGCTGAAGTATGGATTCTCATACAGCAGAAGTGCCATTTCTGTACTAATGTTTAATGTCCTAGGCCTTTCTGTGAACCTTTCTGTGAAAACTTTCTCTTTCCCCCAAAAGTCCTCATACTGCAGAAGTGCCATTTCTGTACTAATGTCGCACGTTTAAACACTTCTCACGCTCTCACCATTCAGTCAAACTTGTAAATACATTGTTTCATATTACAGCATCCTTTGCAGCTGCTTCCCTTTAAATGTTTTTTGAAACTTCAGTTGTAATTGCTGTGGCTGGAGGGCTGGGGTTGGTTTATGGTGAATTTTTATCACTACTCATAGCCCTTGCTGGGCTTGTTACAGTAGCTGGTCAGGTCACTGTCAGTATCTCTACAGGACATTCTTGTCGGATTGGAGACTTTAAAGAAAAACTTCTGACACTCATTGTTCATTTGGCAAACTCGAGGTATAGCGCCAAAACCTCTTTTGAGTATCGGTCAGCTTACCTTGTAAGCTTGTCTCTGACTGTCTTTAGCAGGCTCTTTGTTTCCTATATAGTAAGACCCTGTCTTGAAACAAAACAAAACAAAACAAAACAAAACAAAACAAAACAAAACAAAACAAAACAAAGCCCTAGAGGTACTTTACCTTATTTAATTTTTAGCAGTGGCAGGTGTTCAAATACTTAGTGGGAAACAAAAAAATCACAAAATTATTACATACTTTAGGGTACCACCCAGTACACTGTACCCTAATTCTCTGTTTCTGAAAAACCCCATGCCTAGGACTGTTCTCTCGTAATTCCCAGGACTAGAATAGTACAGATACAGCTGTTCGACATGAGAAGATAAATTACTGCTTATTCATGTGGTGCCTCCCCTTCACTGAAGTAGGGTTTTCAAAATTAATTCATCCCAAAGTCATGAATTTGCTATTTGATTAATTGGGGAGGCCAGTAAACATTTTGGAGAGTTTATTTTTGAAACATTATTATTTTTTGAAACATTAAAATATCTTAATGTATCTACTTAGAAAGCTTTCATTGGGCTGAGGATTTAGCTCAGTCCATAGAGTAGCATGTGTTGTTTACCTAGCATACATGATGCCCTGGGGTTTAATCTCTAGCACTGTATAGAGCTCTTATGGCCACATATACGTGTAGATCCCATACTGAGAGAGAGAGACCTGTTACCTTCATTCACAGGATAACCTAATTTAAGGTTACCCTCAGGTACAGTGAGTTCAAGGCTACCCTGGGCCATATGAGGTCTCCATCAAAACAAAACACTAGCAACAAAGTTATCATACATTTAAAAGGATTTTAAAATTTATGTCTGGAAAGGCTACCAATATTCTTTTGGCTAATTGAATTGTCCACTAAGATTAGTTAAGATTGATCTAATTTTAATCTGAATTTGATGTTTGAGTTTAATATTTTAAGGCAGCATGGAAAGAAGGTGAGTGGTATAGTGGCTTCAATGGAGGCTTAATTTATGAATGAATTTTAAAGTTGAGTTTGTTGTATAGAAACTGTGATCACATGCTAAGTATGTAATGTGAATGATATTGTTTCAAGCTTTTCCCAAATAGATCTTAAATCTTAATCAATATTAAACTGTCTTAAATATAAAATTGTTTCACTAGACCACCTTGAGCTGTGGGTAAATTTGTAGACTCCTGAATCTTGTAGAATGCAAAAGTGCAGGCTTAGATGTGATACAAGCATAAACCATTATGATTTACATAATTTATCTCCTCAGTATAAATATTGCACTTGTAAAGTTAAAACTGCTGTTCTGGAAATCAGATTTTGGTTGTCTTGAGTGTTTGTAGGCCTTGAGGAGGTTTTAGGGTTATGTTTGTATTTAGATTAAATTTGAATGTTAAGTTAAGATTTATGGTGAACAGTGTATAGAATATTTTATTTGCTTTTTCAAAGCTTATGAATAAAAGCAACATCTGAATTTAATGTTTGAGAACCAACCAAATTCAAGAAATATGGCACAGTTCTATTTTAATTGTCTCCATTAATTGTTCCTAACTTCTAATCAGCTATGAGTTATGTGTTTATTATGCTAACATATTTAGTACCCTGTCATTCATTGGTTACGTTTAACTTTCTGTAGTCATACTTTCAGGATTATTTTTTCTCTTATGACAGGAATAACACAAGACACGTGTTTGCCCAGAGTCCTGGATGATTGTATTCTGATTTTGTTCATCACTTGATGGTTTGCTTCTGAATAAATCTTTTTAAGAATTAGTCAATCTTTTCCCTGACATGCATATTTACCTATTCATCCATTCATATATAAACCTTGCCCCTCCCTCCCTCCCTCCCTCCCTCCCTCCCTCCCTCCCTCTCTTTTCCCTCTCAAATATTGGTCATAGGCTTGGTGTAGCTCTAGGGTAAAGGCAGTCCTTCGATCAAAAATCCATAAAACAAAACAAAACAGAACAACAGCAAAAAATGATAGTGCTTGGTAGAAGTACAGCTGTGAATAAAAGTGAAACATTTCTTGTGTTCTAAGTAACTTTGAATGTAGCAGAGGAGAGAAATGAAGTAGATACTCACCAGTCCACACACTATGGAACTGTTCTGCCAGAGTCCTTTCAACACAGACAGGGTGCAGTCCAAAGACTTTCTGGAGGAAATGTCACCCTGCCTCCATATTCTTTAGTTATCTAGATGTAGGTTCCAGAAAAGTAAGAAATGACACACTGGAGACCACTCTGTTAAAACTTGAGACAACTAGAGCTCCACTTACTCAGGCAGAGCTCTCCTCTTAGGTCAGGGAAAGCTTTACTCTGCATCTTACCTGATGAGAAAATGAGAGTGTGCTCTTTGATATCCTTTCCTCCATAACAGAAGTAATTGTTTTAGAAAATTTGAATTTAGTGGTTTTAACCATCAGTACCTAAGATGCCTTGTTGATAGAGCAAATTTAAAAATGAATCTCTGTTGAATCTGGACAAATAAACCACAGTTTAGCTCCAAAAGAAACGCATACTACTACTAGCTGTCATCTTTCAATATTAGTTTTCTCTGAATGTATGTGGACATAAGTCTTTGTTTCTGTCTATTGGTAATTTCATACAAATCGACTGGTGTGTGTTATTTTGCATTCATCTTCTTTCATTTGCATGCCATTTTTAAGCATCATTCACAACATATCTGTACATAACTGTGGAGAATTATGTAACTTGAATATGGGGGGGGCGTTTGCAATAAATTTGGCAACAGTGGAAGGCCATGAATCCACTGCAACAAAACCCCTGACGATTCAAAATCAAACAGGTGATGAGTCCAGTGTGTGTGTGTGTGTGTGTGTGTGTGTGTGTGTGTGTGGCCTTGCTTACACTTGTGCCCTGTTACTTCATTGTAGTCTGCATTCTGAAGGTACAAGACTTGCACCTTCTTTTACAGTTCCTCGCACCCTGTGACCTCACTGCCTGAGATACCTCAGCTCAGGATTGAAACTGTTGTATGCTATTAAATTTAGTGCTTCTACTAAACCTTGAAAAGTTCCTGCTTTTACAGAAACAGGATGGTTTAATTATGAGAACAACTACTTTTAGTATTTTTCTACCATCATTTTTTAGCATTTAAGTACAAATGAGTATTTGGGATTTTATTGTGTTAGAATGTTTGATTTCAAAATAGTTGTTTATTGGTGAGTGTCTATAATTCTAGTACTTGGGTGGTGGAGGCAGAACCAGCTTAGGGCTGTGTGGTGTGTTTGTGAGGAGCCTGGGGTATAAGACTCTGTCTTACCCACCCTTCTTCGGCAGGAAATAGTCATCATGAGTCGCTTATCTGAATTTCATGGAAAATTGCTATGGCTTGGGGTAGAACAGAATTTCCAACCATTTCTACAATGGCCCTAAACACAGTTACACGATGTTTTATGTCTTATGTGAAGTGGCAGGCTCAGCATTGATCGTTACAAATCAAATGCCACCTCTACCTGAAGAAGTTTAATATTCTCTGCATCCTGCAGTATCCAATTCCCTATGCAAAAATAAGCACAAACAAAACAAACATGTCCAGCTTTGTATGCAAATTTTCATCAATAAGTGCATACACATATGTATATGTGCAAACATATATATAAATACACCAAAGAATTACTTTTAAATGATTTTATTACTGATTTTGATATGCATCTTATGTATCTGTATACTTGGAATTACATAAAATGCTTTGATAGAAAATGAGCTGTGAGTAGAAATGAAGCCTTGGCTGATCCCAATGCTTTATTCTACTACCACATACTACTGTTTTGTCAATATATCATGGCTTCCTTATCTATTTATCAGTTGATGAACTAAACACGTTTCAACTTTTAAACTAATTGGAAGAGTTTGTGCAGAAGAAAATGAGGAAGGATTGAAGTTTTGCGAACCTTAAAAGCTTGATAGTTTGTTAGTGGGAGGGTGTGTGTGAGTTAGTGCTGAGAGAATGTAGTAAGTGGGAGAGGTCTTGTGTGTAAAGCAGGATCACATGATCAGCAGACCTGCCGGTCTCACCTGAGCACTTCATCTCTGTTCCTTCTTCATATACTTGGTACCTATTGAATCAAAATTACTTTTTCTTAATTTGTTTGTATTCTTAATGACAGTGTCTGTTCTGTAGCCAACCTATTGCCTTAAATTCTTGATTTCTGGGATTATTCTATCAGCAGACAGGGCTCAATATATTTTGTTTAGTCATTGGATTTTTATTATAATAATACTGTCCCTAAAAGCAGGCCGCCCCCCCTCTCTCATCCTCAGGGATCAGAAGTCCTTAATATGGCGTCATGGCTCTCTCACATTGAGACCTGCAGCCTTGTCCCTTCTTTTTTCTATTGTATGTGAAAGTTTCTGACATAATACAGGCTTAGTAAATTATGACTTTTACATTTTTATTTTAGGTTATTGATTTGACTGCAGTAGCTTAGGTTAGTTCAATAATAACACCTTTTAAAACTGAAAGTGATCTCTATATTATAATAATATATTATTACATTCTGTAGATATATTTTTACATTTATCTATTTGTGAATAGGGGGTCCACACACACACGCGCGCGCGCGCGCGTGTGTGTGTGTGTGTGTGTGTGTGTGTGTGTGTGTGTGTGGTGGTGGTGGTGGTGATGATGATGATCAAAGGACAGTTTATTGGAGTGACTATTTTCCTTTTACCTTGTGGATTCCAAAATTTAAGGCTGGTTGGCAAGCACCTTTACCTGCCAAACTGTCTATCTCACGGGCTTAACTCCCAATGTCTGCATCTTTGTCTCAGAATATTGTTTTCATGAAGCTTGAAATTCTCTGTAATATCTTTTCCTGACTTCAGTACACCCTGGGGTCACAGCTTGCAGAGACCATAATTCCTTGTTCTAAGTCTTTATGATGTTACACTTAAAGGCAGAACGAACGTCCCAATTTTTTCACTTTATTTTCCTCTTCCTCTGCTCCAGGTTTCTTATCTTCTCACTCTCTTACCTTTGTTTTCCTTGGCAAAGATGTCCTTGTCATCCTTACCTGCCACACTTGGCTGGTCCTGCTTAGTGGTTACCTTTAAGCAGTCCTTCCTTCAGAGTGGCTATGGCTTCATCCCAGACCCCTATGATTAATTTCATTACAGTGTTTCCATTATTTTTCCATCACATTATCTCAAATTTGGAATTAAGTGTTTAATTTTATTAATTATTTGGAGAGTGCTTTTTTCATTCATATAAAAGAATTGAGTGGTTTATATTATGTAGTACAATTAAAAGACGATTTTAAGGTCTATCATCTGTTCTAAATTTGGATATTATCAAAGATATTTTCAGTAATTGAGTAGTGTTTTTTTGTATCTCTTTTCATTTGCCTGTGGCAAACTAATAAATGTTTAAAGAGTATTAAATATCTTAAACAGTATGCACTTAAGCATATCATATTGTATAGTTTAAGGGTATGGTTTTTATGTTTGAGCATGTATCACAATCACATGCTTATTGAGTTTCATATGGGTTCTGGGCCTTGAACCTACAGCTGTGTTGTGTTGTGTTGATACTAGGTTGTGTTGATTGTGTTTGTCCTCGACCCTGGTATATCATGCTTGATACCAAGTTGCTGGGCCCTGTTCACATCTTCTGATTTGTAGATTTGTGCTACAGCCTGAGAATTTACATCCCAATGTAATGATGATGCTGGTTCCAATGCCATATACCAGGCTGTGGCATGACAAACAAGTACTCTACCACTGTGCCACATACAGCCCCTTGAGACCATGCTTTGTGAGTAATTGCTGTGAAGGAGCATAGAAATAATGTTTAGATTGTCTATAATTTCTTATCTGTACTTCTTTTCTATATAATACAAATGCTTGATCCTGTTTTAGTAGATGGGGCATTTTTTTAAAAAAATCAAAAGCAGGGCTGGACTGCTGGCTCAGTGGTTAAGATCACTTACTGCTCTTCCAGAGTAGCTGGGATCAGTTAGCAGCACCTACATGGCAGCTCAAAACCATCTGTAACTTCAAATTTAGGGGATCCAATACCCTCTACTGGCTTCTGAGGATACTTCATACACCTGGTGCAGATATATATGCAGATAAAATGCCCAAATAACATAAAAAATTAAATTAAAATAAAATCCTTATTGACAAAATATAGGAAGGGCCAGTGGTGTGGAGAAGACTCAGAAAGAAACAAGGTCTTACTTTAAAATCCAGGTTTGTTTGACCCAAGACAAATGCCTTTTCATTCCTTACACTCTTAGGGTTTTTTTTTTTTTTTCAGAAAAGGAGTGATTGTCACGTGATCTTTGGCTTTGTTCCTAGTTCTGCAGGCAGGTACTTAGTATGTTTAAACAGTTTATAGCATTAGAACCATTGCAACTTAAATGCCTTCTATATAATCTTACTAATATATATAGTCCTCTCTACATATTTACTAATAGTCAAAGTAGCCTTTTCAGTTTGGGTCATTTATTTTTACATGTATGAGATTTTTTGCCTGCATGTGTGTCAGTGTACCACGTGCATGCCTGGTGCCCATAGAGACTAGAAAGGGATGTTGGAACTGCAGATATAGACAGTTGTGAGCTGCCATGTCCATGCTGGGAATTGATCCCAGGTTCTTTGGAAGGACAGCCAGTGCTCTAAACTGCTGAGCAGACACCCCAGATTCCCCAGAGCATTTTTAATAGCATTTTTTAAAAAGTTTTTTTTTAATCACAATGGGGATTTAAAATGTGATTGAGAAAATATACAGTGAAATCAGAGATAGTCCATAAAGCAGTAGAAATCAGAGCTATAAAACAGGTAATTGTCTATATGTCAAGCTTCCTAGTGCAATATAAGATTGAGCCCAGAAAAGAAAAGGAGGCGATAGAGAAATTTCAAAGCAATGAGTTGAAACTGTTGTTAGATGCTTTTGGTTCATTGGATCCAGGTTTGGCTTGGTGTGCAGTTCCTTATCAGATCTTATAGTCACTGTACTTATTAGAGACATGGAAATTTGGACCTTTGGATATGAACAACTTCCATTTGACAGCCGAGAGGGTGGAATAAAAAGACTGCAGCTGGCTGTCATACACATTATTTGTGTTTGAATATAAAGTATATACTGTTAGAGAAAGCACAGGAGGGAAAGGCTTTTGTGGATAATCAGTTGCTGTGTAACTGTGTAAAAGGTGAGGCTGAAGGAAGAAAACGGCAGATAAGAAGGTGCAGGGTGAGACAGGAGGAAGCGTCCTCCAAGTACCCCTGGCTTGGCTAGTTAGGCTTGGTAAACAGACTGCTGGTTTAGCAAAAGATACTTAGTTACTGCAGAGACAAGCCCCTTGTTCTCAGAGGTTGTCACTACGAACTGGAACTCAGACTCTTTTTAGGAAGGCTTTTCAGCTATTCTTTAATTATTAGTGTATTCCCCTCACTCTGATTTTGTGGCATGGCGTATACAGCCCTGTGTTTCTGTCAGCAGTTAGGAGTAAAATCCCAACAGAATAAGAAATATGAATAGCATAGAACATGTTTGGTTTGTGTGAGATGTTACATTGTGAGAAGTGGGCGTGGGTATTTTCCAGAAGTGGGGGTGTTGGGCAAGACTTTTGTGAAAGGGACAGGCAAGTACAGTGTTACCTAAAACCTCTCATTGATACTGGAAAGTCGTTAGCTTTTGTATGACACTACTACTGTGTGATCCAGAGCTCTATAGCTTGTGTAGTGCTGTGTGTGTGTGTGTGTGTGTGTGTGTGTGTGTTACGGTGTAAACATTTTATGAACTGCGATGTCTGATCCATCCGTCTGTCTGGGCAAGAATGTCCCTTGATAGTAAAAAGAACAGCAATCAGGACAGAATTGGTCAATGCGGCATGTCTAATGGTGGGAAGATATTTGAAGGACTTGCTATAGACACAATAGTCTCTCTAAATAGCCTCTTTGCACCCGGAGTCTTATTGCAAACAGGTTCATTAAGGAGAGACATTCTGACACACAGCATCACGGTAATGAAAGTAGCCCTGTTTTTCTAATATTGTATCTTCCACTTCAGTTATGCTGCCGGTACAAGATTTCCCTTGTGTTGTTGTATATTTCTCCAGAAAAGGAATCAGTCTTCATAGAATATACAATTATTTTGTACAGGAATGTATAACTCATACCTAAGATCCAGTCTTCCCTGTTTATGTGCACCAGTGCAAAAATAATTGGCAAACACATCTTCCAGACCAAAAGATTCCAGCACCTTCAATTTGTGGGCTAGAAGATGTTGAACCTAAGTTATAATAAACTTTAAAAAAAAGTGTAATGTTAAAAATGGATTTGTGATCAATCATAGAAGAAAAAAATATTAGTGTAGCTTCCCAAGAGGCATACTACCCCCTTGAGTGAGCCAGCTCCATATAGTATCCATTCAAAAGAAGGGGAAATGCCAAAGGTGTCCATCCACTAAGCTTTACATATAACTACTATATGATGACTTCCACTATTGGATTTCCTCTCTGCTAATGTACAGTGTGAACATTATGAACACGGGGAAAAAAAAAGGTTATATTGGTTTAAAAGTGGATATGGAAAATTTAATGTGCTCAAGTGGGAACAATGGCATATTAAAAAAAAACACTCATGACACAGATCTAATAATTCACTTGCCCCTGTAGGAGAAGGGTATCAGTTCTGATACTAGCACGTAGTTTATTTTTATATACACCCTCGGTCCCTGCAGTATACCCTGTGTGTAGGTTCCAGAGAAAAGACAGAAAAGAATCTGTAGGGAAATCAGCCTGGAAACCTTTCATTAAATACATTGTGCTTTGTATTGTGTCGTTCACAGAATCTTCCAGAAATAAAGAAAGGGGAAACCTGTTATCAGCCTGCATGTGTGAAATATTATATTTGAATACTATCATTTGTTTTAAGATTAAGGCTGAGGCTGCAGACATATTAGTTATTATTCACTTACGTCTGGTAGATAATACAACAGGGATTTGAAGATTCTTCCTTCCATTTCTAGTCCCTGCCATCCTTCCTACCTCTACCTCCGGTGGTAAAGATACTTCTTTATCCAAAAATCATGCTAGCTAAATATTTTCATATTAGAAAACACTGCCTTTTAATAGAGCATTGTGGGGGTAGGGCAATAAAGGGGGTCTTAAAATTCTTGGTGAAGTTTATCTGTCAGTTATCAAGAGATGCACTCCTAGGATAAATTGAAGAAAGTGTTAAATGCATTTCATCATGTGAAAACTGTCCACAGTGGGGGTGTAACAGGGAGGAGTGCCACCTTTATCAAGTTGAATGTTCTTTGGAGTGAGTCTTTGTCTTGTCATTATGGCTCATGGATTGCTGTTGGTGGGGTTTTAAAAACTGTAAATGTCTTACCTTTTTTGCTGACTATTCATGCAGGATATGCTAGGCAAGCCAACTGTGACACATATTCTGCCTGTATCTGTAGTTATCTCTTGGACAAGATGAACACACAGTTTAAAAACCCTGAGTGCCAAATAGTAGTATTTAATGAACTTCTGGAATATCAGGCCGTAAAGGTTGAGTTGTGATCTCTCATACCTTGGAGCACAGTGTCTTACAGAGTCTGCTGAAAGATTTATTATTTTTGAAGTAACTTATGTTGAAAACCTTGTTTAGTATAGAGACTCATAAGCCTATCTGTCTCACTAAATTGATACCTTTTTTCACACCTGTTAGACTCAAAGCCACTTGGTCTTGAGGATAGAGACAGGACATTCCATTCCTGATTAAGTTGCCTTTTGAATAAAGAATCTATTGAGTGAATTGGGATAGGGTTTGGGAAGTGAATAACTTTTAGGGTGATCTGGGAGATGGGCTGCCATGGTCATGGAGGTAAATGCCTTTCTTAAAGGAAGTTGCCTGAAATTCATAAGGAACATTTTTTTTTTTAAATTTTGGATCCCTTTCTTCCTTAGGTTCCCCTCATCAGTTGAGGTTTTAAGCCATGGACAATGTTCATTTAGAGTTGTTGATGCCATTTAATAGTTATGATATAGAAGTATGTTTGATTGCCAGGGGAGAATATGAATATATTTATTTTAGGGTTAGGGTTAGGGTTAGGGTTAGGGTTAGGGTTAGGGTTAGGGTTAGGGTTAGGGTTAGGGAGATATATATATATATTTGTTTTTTTCAAGACAGAGTTTCTCTGTGTAGCCCTGGCTGTCCTGGAACTCACTCTGTAGACCAGGCTGGCCTCGAACTCAGAAATCCACCTGCCTCTGCCACGGATATTTTTTAAGCATCTTATTTTCCTGAGGTCAGTATACTCTTAAGAAGAGGTTTTCCAGAACTATCTTGTTGCTGTGCCTAAACTGAGAAATACTGGCCACTCACCACAGTAAACTTGAAGAGTTAGTCTTGATCGTAAGATGTCTGTGAGTAGGTATCCACTGTCCACTCTCTAGTGTCCCCAGGTGAGTAGTATCCCTAGGTGAGAAGTCTCCCACATTTAATGTCTGGATCATATCATCCGGGTTCTCAGTAAGCCAAGATGAGTTGGTGCCTCTGGTTAGATGCATCAGAAAGAAGTGATCTTTTGGTTTCTAACAAAGTCTGATACTCATTTTAGGCAGAGTGAGTCACTGAGTGAACCCTTGAGTTGTAGATATAGAGCCTTGTGGACCTGCTGCTTGGAGTCTTTGTGGGTTTTCCAAAGCCCTAGTTCCCTGCTTTCTATAGGGCTTTGTTTACTTCAGAGGACTTACTAACATCATAAGACGGGCTACTATGTACACCACAGGGGTGTCTTGAGATGTTAGATGAATTTTAACCATGATAAACTCCCATCTTTTATTTCATACATGATGTAGAGTTTATTATCAAGTGGTTATTGTGTTTTAGACATGCTTACCTCTTCATTTGATCTTTACATTGTAAGCTGGTGACTTGAAGGTCTTTTCTATTTTTTTATTTGAGGAAACTAAGGGGAAAGGAGCACTGATTTTCAAATTCCTGACAGAGCTTGTTCCCAAGTCTATGTTCCTTTGTCTTTATGTCCCCTAAATTGAATGACCTTATTCTGTCCCATTCTTTTTCCCATGACTTTCATGCCTTTATAGAGATTCCTTCCCAGATTTGGGGGTCTCGCTCCTCACCTTACCACCTGTTGGGCTCTTGACCATGTTAGCTTTTTCCTGAGTGAGTGACATTTTGCATACCAGTAAAATAGGGGGAAATAATTCCTCTTCTTTAACTTGGTGAAAACTGTAATAGAGATGGTATCTCTGGGGCTGAAAAAATGGCTCAGCAGTTAAGTGTACTGTCCTCATAGGAGACCAGGGTTTGGTTTCTAACACCCACATGGCAGCTTATAACCTTCCGTGATTCCAGTTCCAGGGCCTCTGATTCTCTTTTCTAAACTCTGCAGGCAGCAGGCATACATGTGCTGTACATGCATGCAAGGGGCAAAGCATTCACACATAAAGAAACCTTAAAAAATATCAAAGGTAATGTCTCTGAAAACATGTTATTTCTTGGGCATGTAGTTTATCCCAGGTCTAGGCTAGAACCTCCATTAAGTCAGTGATATAGACAGACAGTCTTACCATCTCAAAAGCCTGCAGACCTGTGGGCATGTCAGGACAAACTTAGCACGGTGATTTAATTTTGTAATGCATGTCTACAATCCATGAAGGCCCCATTAATTTTGACTTCAGGTTTTAGATGTAGCCTTAATTGGTGTTAGGTTTTTCAGGGTCCTATGGTAATGATTAAAGACAGACTCCTTGCTTCCTTCTGGGTTGCTGGAATACAGAGCCCCCACACTCTAGAGTTTCCTTGCTCTCCACATTCTGTATGTGGAAGAAGGAAAGCTCCCAGTCGAATTTTTCTTGTCACTGTACCACCTGTTTTCTTTTTCTCTTCTTCTTGCCTTTCTCTGAGTTCTGAACTCAGTAGAACGCCACCTTCATCTTCTCGGCCTGCTCACTCTTTTCTACCTGATTGCTTGGCATTTTCAGTTATTCTTCTACACGTTCAGATGGTGGATTAAGCTGGGTATATTTAAGAGCAACCACACACCCTCAGCTCTCCATCCCTTGTGGTTTCTGTTTCTTGTTAAAAGTCTTCATTGTCTTATCTAAGCTCAGCTAGCCTCTCTCTTTGGACTGTCTCTTAGAGATCTCTTGGCATTTCTCATTACTTACCTACTGCCTTCATTATTCCTTCTTGGTGTATATGTATTTGTAGTGACTGCCTTGTTTACATCGCTGTTCCTGAACTAGTGATGCTAACATACAGTCTAATCAAGTAAGGCCTGAAAAAAAATATTTTTGATAGCTACCAAAGCATTTCCTGGTGAAATGATCTGTTTTGTGATTTATTTCTAAAATTTCCATAAACAAAGAAATGTAAAGGAGATTGGGGGGAAGTCTGGTAGGTGAGACAGGGTTGATCAGTGTGCTAATAATCATTGAAGCCGGGTAATCGGTTTCACAAGGGGGTTATAATGCTATGCAAATTACTGTGTTCTTGAGAATTTCCACAAAATATTAAAACAGCAAACTTGGTCTTTCTGTCGCTTATGATAGTCAACTTTCGCTTCTTGATAGAGCATACAGCATTTTCATGTTTCTTCCCCACTCTTGGTTTTTTGTCTCACATCCCTGAGGTAGTCTGAATGTTTCCCTGACAGTCTTAATCTCACATGATAAGTAAACCCTGCACCCCAGTTCTAATTTAATAGCTCAGTTTATATCTTCCTAGGTCGCTAGTGTGTTTTGTCCTTTGAGCCTACAGCGTTATTCTGTAATAGGTTACCCACCCCACCCCATCCAAGGACTGCCCCAACTGAGAGTAGTCTCCCTCAGCCCCCACCTTTTCCATGTAGCTAATACTTGCTGCCAGGTACTTGAATGCTTGGGAGTTAATGGAATAGCTACTTCTGGCATACTGTGGAGAGACTAGGAGTGACTCCTTAAAGGTACCATCACTTCTGGGCCCTCTCAGAATTGTTACAGGACCAGGGAAACCCTGGTTTCAGTCTGTCTATACACTGCATAGAAGCAAACCCAGACTGTTCTCTGGAATCAAAGTTCATATTATGTGGAGATGCTGAACTAAACTATGGCATAAAAATGTAAGGTGGTCAGATATCAGCATGCCAGCATTAAACTGGTCTCCCAACTTCTGTCTCTGTAACAATGGCTCATAAAATTATTAAGCTTCTCAGAATTGTGAGGTCTTTTCTCTCCGACTGAACCCAACTTTATTCTATAAAACTGGATGAGGGCATTGTTTTTAGCAGTCCAAATTTATGTAAGAACAGCCTTCAGCCATCCTCTGCCAGAGCCTACCTTAAAGGTTGCATTTGATTTTTTAAGGTGAGCAAAGAAACGTTCCCCCTCTAATTATCATACTGCACTATGCTTACTATTGATAACTTAATGATTCCAAACTAAATAGGACATGAGCCTGGAGGTAAAAGTAGAAAATGTTTAAAGGTGCTCGGAAATGATCTTAGTTCTGTGGCCTAGGGATTTGCAAAACAAGGTATGAGTTAATCACTGTTTCCAAACACATGAAGTGATTTTACATGGAAGGTGGTGCCAGCTGTTAGCTATTTGAGTAAAAATAAACAAACGAACTTAGGTTGCAGCTGGAGGGATTCTAGTTAGATAGAAATTTTTCATTAAGTGGTTCTGGGTGGGAACTGGGTTCCCATCCCAGTAGATTGTTGACTTAGGTCCAGATTGGAGGGCAGTGGGGTGGGCTTGAGGAATTCATGCATCCTGAAAACCAAGCTCCGTGAAGCAGCTGTGAACGCCCTCCATGCTCTGAGCAGCAGATGAGGATCCCCTCATCCCTCCCATCCTCGCCCAAGTTGAAAGAAATTAACCTCAATTAAAGGAAATAGTGATGGATTGCTATGGAGATAAATATGATCTATCACACAGGAAAAACTACATTAAAAGAACATTAAAGTTGGGACAGAAAGCAGTAAAAAGTGAAGAAATTCACTGCTAAGGGTGAAAAGTGATATCGTTTACATCTCTGCTAATATGTAGACTTAACAGGAAGCATTAGGAAGTTGTGAGCGTGCTCTGATTTGGGAGGAGGAAGGCGTGGACTTGACACACTATGCTTAATAGATAGTTTCATTGCCTGGACTTATTTAAAGCTTATCTCTGAATGATCATAGCCCATGAAGGAAAAGCTGTTTCTTTGCCTAGAAGACATCAGGGGTTTAGAGTTTGGCTGTGGAGGGTCAGGTGGTAATTCTGCACCACTGCCTTTCAATGTCTGAGACCTTAGCTTTAGTGTCCTATAAGTCAAGGAATCCTTTTGGAAGACTTAGTTTAATTTGTGCATTTTAGACATTGATTAGCAAGTAAATAATTTAGCAACAGGTTTAATAATATTAGTGCCATGTAATTTCTGGATTAAAAAATTTACATTATATTTATTTCATGAGTAAGTTTTTGCTACAGGATACAGCTAAAATTTTGTTTGTATATTTTGAGAAAGTTAGGTTTGTATGATAGAGCCCTTACTCAGAATCAAATCTAATCACATTTTGAATTTATAAAATCATATTGTGGTACTAGAAAACTTCTGATTACTTTCAGTTTTTTCTTAGTGTTTGTCTGTTGTGTTTAACATATTAGGAGCAGAAATCCCTCCAACAGCTCTGGAACACTTTGCTTGCGGTGTAGAATGTATGTATGATAGATCTTGAATAATATAAAATGAACCCTTAGCTTCTTTAAGTACAGAGTCATTACCTTTTTTCAAATCAAGAGCTGGGATTGAATAAGTTACTTACCAAAACGTAGATGGCAGAGATGATCCGTGTTCTTCCTGAAGACAGACCCAGCTCCCTCCCTCTTCTCCGCTTCATTTCCCCCCCACCCCGTCTTCTCTGCTATGTCCCCTTGGCTCAGTTCCCACAGCCCGCTCCTGCCATTTACCTCCTCACCTCCTCTCCTTTGTGTGCTCCATCCTTTTTGGATTGGGGGGGGGTATGGATTTTGAGTTTTTTCATAGACATGTGCTTGTTTGAGAAGGCAGAATCAACCCAGCTATAAAATCATCGAACTGTGGAGAACATAATGGATTTAGTGAATTTAGATACTATTGGTCGGCTTTCTGCCACCATAGCAAACGTCAGAGTTGGTCATGTTAGAGAAAGGGGTTTTGGGCTCATGGTTTCAGTTCATGGTCACTTGGCTCTGTTGTTGTGTCCTGTAGTAGCACAGTACATGTGGTACAATAGCCGAGGTCTGTTCATCTCATGGACGTGTAGAGACAGGAGGAAGCTGAGATTCCAGCATCTCCTCAGAGGACACAGCATCAGTGAGCCCACATTCTCCAACTAGGAACCACCTATCAAATATGCCACCCCTCCCAGGAACACTATAGGTTGGCCACCAAGACCTTACCTTGTAGACCTTTGCAAACCTAAAACATTCAAACTGCAATTGATGCAACATCTTAAAAACTATTTTCGTTGTCTAGAAACAGAATTTGTCGTTTACTTTTAGAGGTATTATTTGTAGGATAATAGTGTGTTAGCAAGTATATTTCTGTGTTGAAGTAGGTAAAAGATTTTATTTGTAGTTTTTGAGGAATGAAATAAGAGCTGCGGTTACTAGTTTTATATTTATGTTATGTTCAAGTGGGTCTTGTAAAGGGGTCAGTGGAATTACCTTAAGTGAAATAATGCTTAGCCAGCCTAGTCATGGCCTGTGGACCCAAGCAATAGTAATTTGTGTCTATAGCAGGATATATGTTCATGTCTTCTGTCACAGATTTTTAGGTTAACTTACTTCCTAAATAGATGTTTATATTTCTGATTAATTTTCACAACCTTGCTAAGGCTGAATATTTAGAATTGAAGTCACTTTTTCCTTTGGTCCTCACTTTGGTACATTTTGATAGGCCTTTTTTTTTTTTTTAACACAAAATAAATCTGTGTGCCTGTCTGGAGTTTTAAATGTAATATAAATGTTATGCATCATCAGAAGTATGCAAACATGTTTGAAAACACAGTATTATATGGAAGCAATTACTGGCAGTGACTGAGCTACACACCCCAAGAATGGGGTGGTGCCAAAAAAACTAAAGGTCTCTAAACAGAATTATTTTTGTGTGGGTGGGAAAGAGAGCAAGGGTAACTTTTATTAGGAGCCAATTCCAGTTGTGATTTTAATTCTAATCACATATTTGATAGTTGAAATAAATAAGTGGTAAAGAGACATCATGTTAGGGTGAGATTATCTGTTCCTCTCTTAGTGGGGACGAGTTAGTTTTTACCAAGGGAGGACATGACAAACACAAATATTGATAAGACCAATGCGCTTCTAGATTTTCTGTTTGCTGACACTGGGTCTGGCCTAAAGATGATCTTGCTGCATTTTGCAACATGGTACTTGAACATTCTTCTGCTGGGAGTGTTATATTCATGTTTAACAGATGTCTAGGGATGGAGAAAGGTTATATTTTTATCATTTGGAAGTAACAGGCTCTGCAGTCTTCTCCCATTAACTAGTGGGCAGAAGAATATAAGACTGGATTCTCCATTCTGTCCCCTATACTTCAAATTTTGTTTATTTTTTAACTTTACATCAAAATGATACCTTCAAACCAAGGTGACTTGTGGTGGCATCTTGGATAATACAGATTTTAACTGGAAAGGAGGTTGTTCCTGTACAAAAATTGGTTTGTGGCTGACATTTTGAAGAATTCTTTGTTTTCCAGTGGAAAGAAATTTAAATGGGTATTTTTTTTTCTCTGAAGCCAGTGTCACTGCCCGCTGCACAGATGGTTTTGGAGCCCAAGTTGAGCTGAGCAGCCCTGAAGACAGCACAGGGGCTTCTAGCTCCTTAACTGTTGTCAGAACATCATTGTATTGATGAGTGAGGCCTGGTCAAGTCACTTAACCTTTCTTCCTTGGTTTTCTCTTATGTAGACTGGAAATGATATTATCTGCCTTTGATCTCACAGGGATGCTTCAATCCATTAGAGTCATTAAAGCACTTTAAGTAAGGTATACGGCACTAGAAGCAAGGCGCCTTCGTTATTGTTATCATTATTGTTACTTTATTACAGTGCCATATACAGGAGGGGAACTTATTAATCCTAAATAGTCAGGTCTCGGAATATGTTCTGTGGACGTGAAGAGTTAGCAGGGGGCCTTTGGAGGTCAGGTTTCTCCCTCTCTTCTCTTGTGCTTGGGCTGTTTCTCCTTACCTCCATTAATTTGGTCAATGCACATTGTAACAAAGGCAGAAACACAAAAATGAACATAGAAAGCAAGGAGACACTTTCTTAGGATCCCTGCAAGTTTCAGGCCTCCTAAAATGGAAACAATTTGAAGGTCCTGCTCCATTGTTCATCTCCTGTCAGTGAAATGAATGTCCGGGGATCTAAAGTGGCCTTGAATAATCAGCCACCCACCCTCCCACCTGCCTGCTTTATTTATTTATTTTTTGTTTTATTTATTTTTTTTTTAGTACTGTTTCTCTAGCAAAGAGCAAAACGTTTGGAGTTGATGGGTAAAGATCTGACTGTCTCTGGAAAGTGTTCAAAGGCATTTTGTACAAGCTGATTGTATTTCCTAGATCAGCCCCTTCTGGCATTTTGTCTCGAATATTTCCTTCCTCACACCTCATATACTGTCCCAGAAGATGATAGACTTCCATATGGCCTTCGGTGGCACCAACTTGATGTCTATGAAAAAGTGGAAGATGGAGTTCTACCCAGAACTGAGAGTTTGCTTCCCGGTTCTTTTGATCTCACAGATGTGACTATTCTGAAAGAACCTAACCTGTCCTTCGTTTGTCTCTGAACTGATGAATGTAGCTCCGTTGGTTCTTTGTCTGCCTTCTTACTCATTGTTACTCTGGGTACTGAGATTAGGTTTAATCCCTCATTTCTGAACTGTTACATCCCAAACACCTTTGACTTGGTGGCGTGTTAACATTTAGCCAGCAACAAAGCACTAACTTCTCAAATAGAAGTCCTAAAAATTAATGCATATAATCCTTACAGTTAGTAACCTTATTATTAAGATAAGTGAGCATCATAGTCTGGATTGTGACTTTCTACATAGCCCTGGTTGTCCAGGAACTCACGAGGTGATGTCAGAAACCATCCATATTTGATTTCAAGCACTGAAGAATTTAAAAGCCCCAATAAGATAAGGACTAGTAAAGTCACACTAACCTCCCCAAATAGATAAGGACTAGTAAAGTCACACTAACCTCCCCAAATAGATAAGGACTAGTAAAATCACACTAACCTATCATTTATTATTTGGGTTTTATGCTAGTTATTTAGTAGTTAGAATCCAAATGTTTTGACAAATATGCTGCTTTTAAATTTGGTAGGTTTATTTTTTTTACTCCTAATTTAAATAAAAGAAAACATAAAGGCTAGCTGAATTTTATAGAATTGATTTGTTTGGAAAAAATTAGATCATGTTTATATATTTAATAATAAATTTGGCTGCAATAATATAGTTACATGAAATTATAAAAGTAAATGAAATATGGTTATTATGCATACAGTTATTTTCAGAATCAAGAGTCATCTTTTAAATTGCCTTTCCTACCTCTACATCTGAAGAATGTGTGTGTATGTGTGTGTGTGTGTGTGTGTGTGTGTGTGTGTATATATATATATATATATACACACACACATATATATGCATGCAGGAGATCTACACTGATGTCTTCATGCTTGCACTTTAACCTCACACAGAAGCATGTCCATGGTGGAATTTATAGGTTCTTAAAATTCGCACATAATGAGGGGCTGTTGTACTACTGACCAGACAAACCACACACACACAACTTGTGATGGTTTAGTATAATCAGAGTCAGGCAAGCTTTTTCTTCAGGCTTACCTGCTTTTATTTATTTATTTATTTATTTATTTAAGAATTTCAGCAGCACCCATTATCTTCTTCTCTGTTGTCCTGTACTTCCTGAATTCCATGTGCATAACTTCATTTTCTGTTATATTTCCAACACAGTTTGGGTGATTTCCCAGGTCTCCTTCCCCTCTGAGCTACTTCATGTCTCTTTGAGAGTCTATACGTGACCTCTCGGACAGTGATAATTTTCCTTCATTCCCTGTGTGGTACACCTGGGTCGTTTTGAAGCAGATGGGGGATGAGCACAAACAGTGACTGCTGGGGCTGTGGGATGGAGGAACTAGGAGTGGATAGTGAAGGATCCTCTAGTTTCTCAGCTCCAAGAAGCCTTCTTTAGAGTTTGTTACTGCTTCTGTTCACTGCCCTTTTCCCAGTACCATTAAATCCCAAGGAATAAAATTAATCTGCTAAGGTTGAGCTTTGAATGAATACCATAAACTGTGATATTTTAAAGCTTTGAGTTTTCAATCCAGCATGTAGATGGAGATAATATTAAACATCCTAGTTACTTATGTCCCCCCTAATACTGATATGTGTTCTAAGAGCCATTAGACAGGGATGGCGTTTGGATAATTACTCATCACCCTGAGATTATACCAAATTTGTGTATTTTTCCCTTGGTCTTAAAAGGAAGCTGAACATTTGGTGGCATGCTGAGATGTCATTTTAGGTAACTTTTATGGCATTTCTTCCCCCAGTATAAGCAGCTTATTATTACATGTTTCTTGATATAAAACTAATACATTCATATTACAAATTAAATTTAAATATACCTAACTCATGAGTTTCCATTCTAAAAATTGAAGTATTTCAATTTCAAATTCCAATTCTAAAAATTGAAGTATTTCTTGTTTATGATACTTCTAGCCTTCAGTGTTATTGTGGAATGCCTACACAGATTTAAAATATGTAAACAATAGGGCTGGATTGTAAATAAATGTCCTGGTGGAAAACGCATCTTGAGGGTGTATGTTGACACTATGTGTAGTATGCTGTATCCCCTGTGTAGTGTGGAATTAAGATGTAATGTCTTAATTCCAGTGTGAAATTCACACTTCATAATGTTGAAATGTGAGGCTATAGTGAGGAATAGTGATGTGTAATTAGTACACTGTAGGCTGTCTGAAAAGTGCTTGGGTAGTAGAGACAACTAATACTTAGAATGAGCTTGTGATCTAGACTAAGTAAATTGGTGAGCTCTGAATTCAGTTGAGAGTCTCTGCAGAATGAGGTGACCAAGCATCCAGCATCAAATGGGTGTGACTCTAGAAAAGTACTCGCTTGCACATGTGCGTGCACGCATGCATGCATATACACTTCCACAGAGGCATGCACACCACATACATTCAAAATAAGAGAGGTTGCAAATTTTAACTTTAGAGATATTAGAGATGCGATTAAGGTTAAGGACCTTGAGATGAAGGAGGTACTCCTGGGTGATCTAAGTAAACCTAATTTAATTGTATGGGTTGTTAAGAGTTACAAAGCTTCTCTAGCTATGCTGAGGGAGAGAGCTGTAATAATGGAAGGAAGAATGGTCAGACACAGCATCCTGGCTATGAAGATAGGACAAGGGGGCTGAAGCCAAGGAATACAGACAGCCTATTGAAGATAGAAAGAACTGGCAAGCACATTGTCTATTAGCACCTCTTGAAGATGCTACATGTTGAATTTGGCTCAGTGAGACCTGTCCAACAGAATGTAAGTTTCTCTTATTTAAAGCCACTGGACTTTTGTTAACTTGTCACGGTGACCATGTACCTTACTGTGTTTTTAATTTGTTAAATATTTATCAAATTTTAAATACTATAAAGGGATAAAAAGCTATTTGGTATAATAAAAATATGCGATAATTTATAAGATTTTCTTACATGGAGACTAATGACAGCTCATTTTAGTAGTCAAATGAATTGAATGAATTCAGAACATCTTCATAGACAGGTCTTATCTGTTAATCAAAGGTTGCTGGGCCAGGGATATAGCTCAGTGGTGACGTACTTGCCTAGTATTTGTGAAGCCTGTGTTTATCCCTTGCATTGAGACAAAGAAAAAACATTTTAATAATGTCATGGTGTCAAATACATAACCAGCATTTCATGACTGCTGAAGAGAGTAGGATTTCAGTGAAAGTTGTGTTGGTATTGTCACTGAAGTAAACAAATGAGTTTGAAGACATACCCAAACATAACTGATTTTGTCATACGGAAGCACCATCTCCACCCATTTGACACATGAGGGCATTTCTGATTCTGTCATGCTTAACAATTGTCAAGAAATTGTATAAGGGCTTACTGGACTCAAACTCCAGAGCATAGCTGAGTTTATCTTTGTTTTCACATAGTACTCTTCACAAAGCAGGGGTGAAAAGCTGTTGGAATCCTTCAGAAATGGTTTCCTATTTAGTATTCATTGCAAAATGACAGGATTCAATATATTCTACTCTAACAGGAGATCTAAGATGAGAATAAATATCTAATAGGTAAGTACATGAAGATAAAACTGGCTTTTAAATAGTTTCTGTCCTTGTTCTGCCTGGCTGTTGACGGATATACTCAGAAGTATTCATTCGGTCTCTTCCCACTGGTACTGGGGGACAGAGCTAAAGAGTTTTACTATTGTTGTATTTAGTTACCCATGGAGGAGACAGAATATAAACAAGTAATGAAAAGTTCTAAAAAGTAGTGCAGGAGGCCCAGGCAAAGAACCTGTATAATGACAAGAAAGAGGACAGACTTTAACTGTGCTTTTAATTTGTTAAATATTTATCAAAATTTAAATACTATAAAGAAATAAAAGCTATTTGGTATAAGAAAAAATACACGATAATTTATAAGACTTCCTTATATTGAGACTGATAGCAGCTCATTTTGGTACTCAAGTGAATGGAATGAATTAAGAAGACCTTCATAGGTATTCTATGGTACCTGTGTGGGATGGCTGGTAGAAACACTCACTGGTCAGTGGAAGAAGCGTCACGTGATCAAAACTTGGAAGGTTGATAGGTTGAAAACCATGTTCCTTTTCAAGGATTTGGGAAGCTCTGTAATTCAGAAATCAGTTAGAAAGGAGAAAATGCAACTCCACAAAGCTGAGGTAAGGGATTATTTTAACTGTGAAAGTGCTTGTACATGTGTGCGTGTGTGTGTGTGTGTGTGTGTGTGTGTGTGTGTGTGTGTGTGTGTTGGGATGTACCAAGTGGACTAGAGAGTAGGTGAATGCAGAGATACTGGAAGGATCTAGTGACTTATTCCGTAAGAAAAGTATTAGAAGAACAACAAGACTTCTGGGAAATACAATAATTCTGCCAGTTACAAAAACAGCAAACACATTCTCATCAAGAAAGAGCACGGTAGATTACGGAGTAGGCATTGAAAGGTATGCATATGTAAGGTATCTCAAAACAGCCTCAAAGTTGGGACTGCAGCTTCCATTTTACGTGGAAAAGAAGGTGAAAATAATAAAATTGCAATTCACAAAGTGTTTCCCCTTTGGGATTGTCTCTCCTAAGTTTCCATGAGGATATATTTGGATCCAATACAGTTATATATACATATGTTGAGTTGATTTGCTAAGTAACAGATCTTACTATATCTATACTGGTGTTATCACTATACTGTAAATCTGGGTTCAATCCCTAGAGAGATTTATCTCTGTTCCAGAGGTTAGAGGAAGGGTTCGGATACACTATGTCTCCAAGGAAACACTTGTTTTTAAAAATTGAGGAAGGAGAGAATGGTGTTTTACAAAAGGAGAAAGTCATTTCTGAGTTCAGAGCGGCGGATGACATCATTTGCTAAGGTGGGCAGAGTTGAGGAGAAGTCAGGTTGGAAGTTGCTGCTACATGGGGCCTTGGAGATAGATTTACACTGCAAATCCATCTGTTGTGTAAAAAGCGATTGTCTTAGGGTTTTAATGCTATGAAGAGACACCATGACAACTGTTCTAAAAGAAAATATTTAATTGAGGCTGGCTTACAGTTTCAGAGGTTTAGTCCATTATTGTCATGGTGGCTAATACAGCAGAGTGCACGCAGGCAGGGATGGTGCTGGAAAAGGAGCTGAGAGGTCTACATTTTGATCCAAAGGCAGCACACAGAAGGATACTGTGTGCGATGGTGTACATAGCTAGAGCACAGAAGACCTCAAAGCCTACCCCACAGTGACACACTTCCTTCAACAAGGCCACTCCTACTCCAAACAAGGCCAGACCTCCTAATAGTGCCAATAACTCCCTATGGCCCAATCATTTAAACATATGAGTCTTTGGAGGCCATTCCTATTCAAACCACCACAGTGATGTAGACTGAAAGATAGGGCTTTGTGCCCCTCAAATGCCTGTTGGTAGTTGGAGCCTGGGGATAGGCTGTGTGTGTAGGGATGCAGAAAGTGAGGGGAGAAAGGAGAAGATCATGTCTTTTGCTGTGTAATCACAGATTTCACACAAGTAAATTATTCTTAAGTGGTTGATCCAGGAGTCATGGTCCCAGCAGCGGCTATTATTTTTATCTTTTATTACTTTGCCTGGACAATGTGGCTGAACATTTAGGTCGCCAACACTTGTAATCCAGATCTGTGCTTTCCACATTAGTGTTCGTGCTGAGGGGTTCCTCCTCTTGGCCTTTCCCTGCTCTACTGTGAGTCTCTTGGGTGTGCTGACTATTCTCCTGCTCCTGAGTCTCCCTTGAGACCTGGTGTCCTATCATTCTGTCTTGCTTCCCTCCTTTGAACTTTTGCTTATTTGGAAATATTTTCATTTGTTTCCACACATAGCTTGTAGATGTTTATTCCCCTGCACAGTTAGGTATCCGTTTACTGGCTTATTTATTTGGTCTGGAATGTGTTGGATTTGAGGCCATAGCACAGATGCTTTGCTCTCCCAGGAGAGTGGGGGATGTGTGGAGAATGGTTTTGTGTGGCTCGGAAGTGAAGGTGAAGGAGAAGTGTCTGATTGGGAAGGAATACCCGACTGGGAGGCCCGGGTGTGCCTCTAGAGTAGACTCACTTAGTGATAATCTTAGTTGCTGCAACAAATTGAAAAATGAAATATAGGTGGGAAAAATTCTCATTTGCAAAATGTTTTTGATCTAGTTTAAAATTAGGACTGTCTGCCATCTATTGTATTAGATCAATCAGTTTATGTATTTTTTGCCCTGGAGCCACCTGCCTAAATCAGCCTCCTGTTCTGGCAAATCTAAACTGATTCAAAAAAGCAGGGATTGGCTTCCCGTGAAGAAATCCTTTTGCTGACTAGGATCTGGCAAATAGAAGAGTGGGAAGAGGTGGCATTCAGGAACATCTTTCCGTTTTATGAAGCCTAGTGTCATGGATCTGAGGAATAAATACAGTCAAGAGAAAGCAGTGGTGGCCTGGACAGAGACTTTACCAATTGGCAGTGTGAAATATTTGGTGGACTAACAGTTTTAATGGGTTTGTTTTAGACAGTTCTTCTGCTGTGAAAGTGTTGGTCAATAATTTACTCTTCCCGAGAGGCAGAGGCAGCAATCATAGGCTGTGAGCAGCCACTCTGGGGCCTGTCATCTGCTGGAGATCATCTTGCTGGCTAGAGCCATGAACCCTGTTGGTTGTGACAGGGTACCAAGCCTCTGAACGTTGACAAATGAAAGCTTCAGAGAGCTAAATAAGGCAGAGATGTTTGGAGTGATTTACTTCAAGCACTATCTAAAGTAATGGATTACTACTGTAGCTACCCATCTGCTCCGCATCAAAAAGAATGTAACCCTACATCTCTTGAAAAAGTTTATTTTGAAGTAGGGTGGAGCTGTGTATGGAGGGAAGAGACTGTGGCAGGGAGATAAATTATTTCTACAGAATATTTATGAAGCTTCAGAGAAAGGACAAACTGGGCTTGTTGATTGATACCTGGAATATGTTTTTATTGTCTAACAAAATATTGGATGCAGCTGTACATGTAAGACTTATCTGCTGTGCGTGTGATCATCGGCGTGAAAAGCCTGATGTGTTACCCCTTGCCATACACTTTGTTTTGATGTGATGGTAAGCGCAACTCTGCTGTAGATTTCAGTGCAATTTATGTGAATTGTATTTCCCTGTTTAGTCATTGATTCATACTGCAGTGTCGGCATGGTAAGTTCTATAATTTGCTTTCCTGTGTGAAGAGTGCTTTTCTTCTACTGAAGCCTCATTGCTGCATCCTTTTTTTTTTTTTTTTTTTTAGTTAGGCGTTATGTCACTACAAAGATTTACAGTTATTTAATAATGATTTATTGTAGTAATTTATTCAGCCAGCTGTGGCACATTTTCGGTGGAATTTGTAAATCAGATTTATATAGAAATTTACCAGGACATGCATTTCAAGATTTAATAAAATATACCCTAAAATCTTTTTGAAGTGGGTAGTTTCATGCTAGCACATTTGGGATTAGCTTTACCTTAACAGCCGTTGTAATGTTCGGCCTCTGCCACAGCTTTCCCATAGCCACTGCAAAGAGGACCCTGGTAAGTCTGTTAAAATAGTTTCTGGTTTGTCCACTTTACTTTCAGACTATTAATGCCATGTTGTATTTGACCTGGGATGTTCACATGACATTAAGGAACGTGGAAACATCTTGACATAAGGCTCTCTGAAGTTTCAGAAGTTTTAATCACTACTAAAACACTCATCCAGAATCAAACTGAGAACATATTTAGGAGGTTATAGGTTCCCTTCCTTTGCCCAGAGCTCACTGGCTGTGGCCATGTAGGCTGTGGCCATGTAGGCTGTGGCCATGTAGG
>JANHMN010000004.1:61229197-61247465 GCA_030674055.1 Rhabdomys pumilio
AGGCTGTGGCCATGTAGGCTGTGGCCATGTAGGCTGTGGCCATGTAGCCTGCATTGTACTTTGCTTCATTTGACAACTCACACATTTTGGTTACTTTGTTATTATGCAAAATGCCAAGTTCTGTTTTCTTTTTTCTTTGTAAAGCTGCTTTTACTTGATGGCATCTCTTTTGTTGTTCATCTTTGAGAAGAATCAGAATCTCAAAGTGCACGGGGTTCTGATGTAACTTGTATTTTCTTTTCAACCCAGCAGTTTTTTAGAAGTTATCTTGGATGTGTGTTTGCCACGTTGTTTGTAAAAATGCCTTGTTTTCCAAAACTGCACGAAAATTTTAGTTCTAAGATTCAAATACCAAGCCACCTGTTTTGTGTGCAACCTCTTGGAACCTCTTTTGACTAAATGACTGGCCGACAAACACATTGAGGGTGTTGATCAATTGTTTTGATATGGAAATGACTCTCTTAATGCTCCTTAAAGTTTCAGTCACCAATTAACTATACTTAAAGATGGTGGTTTGGGGTCAAAAATGAAGTGAAAACATTAAAAGTACTCCAGACACAAATTTTTTTTCTAATGGTTTATATTTATCATGCTAGGCACTAGTAAGTCAAAAGGAACACAAGAAAAGAACAAAGGCATCCCAAACAGCTTCCCACCTGAAAGTAACCCTTTGCCGCTCAGCTTCATTTGTACTGTAGACATCAGGGGAACAATGACTTCTAAATTCCTTTCATTTTTTTTTTAAGATGTAATACTTAAAAGTGTTCTTAGAAACATGGCACAACAGTTGATTTTTGCCTTCAGGTGGGAATTCTGTGAGTTAAGTGGAGCCTTTACACTATCATAGTGAAAGGAGAATAATGTTAGAGAGACGGCTTAGTGGTAGAGGGCTGATCATGGACATTCAAGGTGCAACCCATATCCACCCACACTGGCAAACATTGTTAAAATCATAATCATTGAAAATATGTACAGAATATTTGCTTAGGAAAATATACCTTGATGGAGCTAATAGTCCAGAAAAGCATTTACATCTTGTTAAGAGTTATGACTAAGAGTAATTAATAAATCTGTAGTATAAGAGATAAAGAAGTTTTATGAGAGGCCACAGAAGCTTCATTTCTTTGGGCATATAGAGAAGATACACACACACACACACACACACACACACACACACACACACACACACACGCAAAGCAAGCAAAGCAAGCACTCTCTCCTGAGATAGATCCCCAGCCTTAAGAGAGGCTCTTCTTGAAGGTTTTAATTTGTGGTATCTTAGAGGTGGGACTTGCTTTCCTTAAAAGCATTTAGTGTGTTGTGTCGAGGAGATCCTGGAGCAAGATGGAGGTCATCCTTTTACATTGTCTCAGCTAGCATCAAGTGTTCAAAGTACCCTAGGTGGCTCACCTACAGTCGGTTAAATACAATAGGAAAGAACATTTAGAAGCATGTCTTCATGGTTTTTAGCTTGGACTTTATCAATTCTTTATTTTATTTACCTTTTGTTTTGATCTGAAAATCTTTAAAATATGATACTAAATAGAAACTTTAAAAGAAAAGACAAAATTTGGCGATGGAAGATGTTTTATCTTATGAGTGAGTCTTTACTGACTAATGATGGATGCTTTGAGAGGATGAGCTGAGGGAAACAAACAAAACAACACACGGTGCTCAGTCAGCAAAGGCTGCCAGAGCTGCTGAGGGAGCAGCCCAGAGAAGCACACCCTGGGCTTAGCCCCTCTCCTCATCCAGTGTGTTCATTCCTTCATCCAAATTTCTTAAATACCTTTGAATACTGGGCAGTTTGCCAAATGTGGTAAGAATATAGAAGTTAAACACTTGAATTTGCTTTTAAGCCCCGATGAGTAGGAGGTTTAATTGTTTGTTAACAAAACTCTGAAATGGGCAGGGAACAGTTATATGGGAACAGTTCCGACGGTCTGATTCACACACACTGAGTTTGGGGCCTGGGTGGAAGGCTCTCGAGTGTGGAAAATCAGGAAGATTTAAGGGCTTGTGTGAGAGAACACATACCCTGGCTGCCGGGGTTTGCTGTGAGTTCTGGAGAGAGACTCCTTCCTAGAGAGCATGGACAGGTGATCCCTATACACATGTGTAGACTGGGTATTTCTGTAGTTCAGGGCAAAAGCTATAGGTAATATGTTTTGGAATGAGCTTCCAGTTGGGATTACAAGGTAGAAAAAATGACTATAAACATAGTACCAGTGTTCTTCTGTATTTGATTTGAGAAATTATTTTGAGGCAGAAATATTTGGGCTTCAAATACAAATACTGATACTTAAATTTTTCTGTAAACTAGTTTTTTAGTTATCATACAGGATCTTTTTAAAAATGAAGTACTTGTAAATTGATAATTTATTTCTTCTAATTGCTGGGGTTAGGGCCTCAGGTGCTGTCATGTCATGGGCTTTCCTTTTTTCTGTTTGAATATACTGTATTTCCAAGTGTTTATATACTTGAAGTATAGAGAAAAACAACAAGCTTCCTTGTTCTTGCACCATATATTCTGTGGGAATGTGAAATACAGTAACCTCTCCCCCAAACTGAATACTTACAGCTTTGGTGTCTCTCCCTTTCTTTTTATATTTATTGCCCATTGTTCCTAGAAAAGCACAAAGCTTGCATTGACTGGTTGAGAAGCTTGGCTCCCAGTCTCAAGGCCTGTGCAGTTTACCTATGTAATCTCATCTCTTATTAATGCCTTGCATCTGTCCAAGGTGTACTGCTCCCTTGCACTTCCTCATGCTGCCTTCCTGTTTAGAGTGCTGTCACAAGTCCTCTCAGGACCAAATTATTTCTGCTGTGTTCATACTGCAGCTGGTGATACGTGCACTGACTTGGGGACTTCTTAATAAAAGAGAGCGATTATTTACACCTTCTCTTTCCACTTAGTGTTTGCACATGGCTGTCTGACTAACCTGTAAGTCAGGACGTGAGAGGACTTTGTTGAAAATGGTACAGCTCTGAAGATATGGGCAGTGTTTCCAGCCTCCTCCAGAGAAGAAACAAAGTTGCTAAGCTTATTTGGACCTATAAACCCTGTAACTCTGTTTGGTCATCTGTTTGTCCAGGCTGCAGTATGGGACTCTTCTCTCCTTTGTCCCCTCTGTCTATTTTCTTCTTTTAGACATTAATGCCACACACTGTGAGGATGCTCTGCACCTTGTGTGATTTTCTTGGAGATGTTTCTTATTAGTACCTACATTTTTCTCTTTCTTTTTAACAGCTACTTAATATTCCATGGAAAAGGATCATAATAAATTAAAGCAAATTCTAAATGCATGAAAATGTACATGTTAGCTATACAGCATGTAACTACAACATGTAACTATAAGTAGCTACATAAAAGGATAAACTTGGTAGGTTATTGATTTTTTTTTAAATGATGTGTTCCCAGATTTATTTTGGTTTAAACTCTTCTGGAAAATAATTTTCCCCAAACCCTAAAGATAGCACTTCATGTTAAGTGATGTTCAAATAAAAAGAAAAAAATGATAAAGAAAGACATTTGCTTTCTAAAGATAAAGGATAGTATTTAACACTTTTCAAGGAAATTCTTGTTTAAAAAATAAAAAGCAAACAACACAGCCAGTTGACGTGAACACGTGCTTTGAAAGTAGACTGACTCAGTCTTAAATTTTCCCTTCAACAAGATTTGGCCAAGTGATTTAATCCTGCTATCTTAAGTTTCCTCATTGATAAGGGAAAAATATTAGTACCTATTTCATGGGGCTTGATAAGAACAAAATGAAAAGTATTTTATACAAATGGGAATTATATATATACACATATATGCATATATCTCTTGTTCTCTCTGTCAACATCATCTGACTTAACTCTCAGCTGACTTTGGCTGCAAATAATATCTCAGATACTTTACTTCTTAGTAAACTTGCTTGGAGTGCATCCTAGGCTTATACAAGAGCTCCTGGTCCTAGCTATAGCTTTTGTCTTCTTTATTCTCATCTTTATTTCTTATCCCTGGTCTTCCACTCGACATCTTGTCATTCAGGACCCCTGTTCCTGCTGGCTCAGGTCAAGTGGATGGATACTAATCTACTCTGATACATAATATTATATATATATATTCTATATATAAAACATATATATTACTACTAATACTCTAATATATATTATATGCATATATATATATTAGAAAACTTAGAATACATATAGGACTTATAATCTACACTATTAAGTGAGGTCACATGACCTTAAAAACAAATGCATCACATCTTCTCTCTCATGCAGAATCAAGTCAATAATGTATATGTAGATGTTAACAAATGTGTATTTGGATACATTGTAACATGAAGAAAAGCTAAAGCTAAGTACAAGGGAATGAAGAGGACTAGTTCAGATCATTGATGAGTTAAGGGTACAAAGCTGATTTCTTTTTCTGACTGAAATTCTGTCATGGATTTTGGGCTTTTTTTGCTATTAGATAAGTACATAAAATATATTCCATACTTAAAGAGTAAAATTTAATATGAAGCTTCATAGATTCCATTTTGAGTTGCAGTTCTAATGGAATGTAAGTTCATTAAGTTGCATAGACTTTGGGTCTGGTATATAGTGTTTTTTTTTTTATTTGTATTTTTATAATAAGGCTTATTTAAAGAAAAAGGGAATGTATGTAGGGGAATTTTGATCCTTTTCACAGTATCTGGCATACAGCAGGTGCACACTAAATGTAGGGTAATGTTCCCTAGACTGTATCTATTTATAATGATTAATGTTGTAAGAGTTCTGGTTGCTGGATTTTGTCCAATATTATCATTATGTAACTTGTCACTATGCCTTATAGAGTAAGAGATCTTAGCCAATGGACATATTTACTTTCTTCCTTAACTTTTAAGTATATAGCTTGGCTTTGAGATCTCTAGAAAGCAGGATGCAGAAACACTCTTGATTATATGTACCTTATAAAATGCCCAATGCTAGGGGAAAGCTAGAAGAAGCTGGGGAGGAGGGAAGCCCTGTAGGAGGACCAGCAGTCTCAATTAACCTGGCACCGAGATCTCTCAGTTACACCAACCAGGCAGCATATACCAACTGATATGAGGCCCCCAACACATATACAGCAGAGGACTGCGGGGTCTGGGTTTAGTCAGAGAAGATGCACCTAACCCTAGATCTGAGTGGGGGCGGGGGGGGGGACATCCTGGGGGGGGGGGGGGGAGGTCAGGGAAGAGGTATGGGATATAGAACAGTTGGAGGGTAGACCGGGAGGGGAATAAGATCTGGAGTTTAAAATAAAATAAAAATGTCCAATGCTAGAGTTAGCCAAAAGTCAGAATATCGTCCAGTGGCTGTGCTTGTAAAAGTTCCTCATCTGGCTCACGGGGCTGAATACAAAGAGCTTGAATTTGTCCAACTATTGATGAATTCCAATCTTGCCTATTTCAAGTTCTCAGTTTAAATACTACTTGCCTATGAAGTTTCTTAAAAGTTCAATATTTAGTTTTGTCAAGTCAGTCAGAGAAACTCTGGTATACCATGCGTTTTCAACATTTGGCCACTGCTTTGAATTCTGCTGTCAAAGTCGTGTGGTAGATCCGAGCCCTGAAAAATGGTCCATGTTCTGTTAACCAACTCGTTTTATGTTTTAGCCTCAGTTTTCTTGGTTGTAAAGCAATCATATTAAATTAGCCACGCCCACACCCCTGCAGGATGCCTCAAATTACAAAGGCCAAGAAAACCCAGGCTCAGCACTGCTCTTCCCTCATGTTCAGAATTTACATCTTTATTTTCCAGAAAAAAAGATCTCCATTGATTGAAAGCAAATATATTTCAGAACTACCTTTACTGAATAACTTTCACAAAGCCTGTGCCTGTATTAGCAGCTGAGGCTAGCAATGGGAAACATCTGGAGCTGTGCATGGTGGTACACACCTTTAATCCCTGTACTCAGGAGGCAGAGGAAGGTGGATCTCAGTGAGTTCAAGGCCAGCCTTGTTTAAATACCATTTTCCTTTGTGTGTGGGAATGAACTCTCCATATGTAGTACTTGAATGGCTCAAGTAGCCAGGCAAACAACAAAATGAGGAAAGCAGGTGAGGGTAGAAGAGACCGGTGGGGGAGGGGTGCTTGCTAAAAAGACAGTAGCTTCTGTTCCACCCCAGCTTACAGTTGCTGTAGAGGAATGTTTCTGCTCCATCTTTAGTTTCCCAACACTTTTATCTTTTGCCTCTCTCTAACTCACCCCTCCACCCCTGCAGCTGATAACTTGTATTTTAACTTTAAAATTTCTTGAACTTTATATGCTGGCCATTAATTAAAACACATGAAGCCCAACAAAAATGCCCTAGGCCATCTAGTTTGAAATCTGTACATACACACAGAGACACAGACACACACACACACCACACACACACACACACACACACACACACACACACACACACACCACACACACACACACACACACACACACACACACACACACACACAGAGTGAGAGAGATATAGAGAGACAGATTTATATTTGCTGAGTATCTATGCTTGGAAACTAGGTAAATCTTTTATACTAACCAGAGTATTTAGTTTTCACAACAGTTCTATGAATTACCTCTACTATTACTATTTGGAGTTGGAAAATTTGGGTTAAGTGATTTGGCTAGTAAGTAAAAGCTTCTACAAATAGTCAAACCTACGTTTTAAAAATAATCTCCTTGCTGGACTTCTAACCATTATACACAGGTGACTGCCTGGGCACACATGGAACATGAATAGATGCAGGTGGGCTGCTGTATGGCAGAACTTGCTGCATTATACAGAGATAACAATGATACCCGTTCAGTGTATAGAGTGACACAGTTTGTGCATACATGTGCTTGATATGATTAAGTCCTGAGTACCATGTACTTTCACACTTCATGATTTTTTTTAATAAAGCTCAGTGAGATCACTGTCAATTTTTTAGAAATTTTAGTCTTTCTCTTTGCTCCAAGCAAACCAGACTCACTAAGCTTTGGATCTAGTACCATCTCTGTCCAAGGGCAAATACCCCTTCTCCTTGCCATATGTAAACTCCACCCATGGAAAGGCTCCAAGTTTTGAGTGATGATCACTTCCTCTGAGCGAGAGTATGAAGAAGAAAGTAAATCTAGCAGGAGTAGTAAATCCCCACAGATATAGATAAGTACTTGAGGTCAGAGACTGCATCTTTTATAGTTTGTCTACATACCAAACTCATTAATATAAAGAGGCATCTTAGCAGTAGTGGTTGTAGTAGCAAAACTAATACAAAGAAGTTAGTCTCAGTCTATGTTTTTGTATCAACGTTCATGATGTCTAGGATTCAGGGATGTTTCTTTGAGAAAATAATGTAAAATCATCTCTCTCATGCTCATCTTTGATTTCTGCACTTTTTCACCTAATCCTCATAAAATGTGTTTCAGCCTTCAAAACTCTTGCCTATAGGAATAAAACTATAAAATATTAGGAAGAAAAATGAAAACACTGTGAAAAAAAAAAAAAACACAATACATTTATCCATTTAGGTTGTTTCCCTGGGGGCTTTTTAGAATACTTCAACACTATAGCCTTTTGTTTTTCCTCCTTAGAAAAAAATATTTTCATTGTATATATTCATTGTGCATAATATTATGTTACACAGGCACATGTTTATACATGTATATGCTGTTCATTGAGCCTATCCACCTCTGCACTCCCCCCTTCCTTTCCCCTTTATAGCTTATCCACCCGATGTGGGATGGGGAGAAGGAAAGAGCCGAGCCAGTGCTTCTGACAGTATTCTTCTTGACAGTCCATACCCATCATGTGAGTGGAAAGTACCCAAAACCCCATTTTCAGAACTGTATCTAGAGTCTCTGGCTCCTGAAGAAAACCAGTGTGGTTCCGATGTGGGACGGGAAGAGTGGTTTGCGTTGGCACCGGCCCTGCGGGTGCTTTGGGGCTGGAGCGCACACAGCTGTGGGTTACAGATGCTTGCTCTTCAGTATTAATGTGGCCAGCATGTGAAACCATGGCACCGCAATACTACACAAAGGTCCACGCCTCTGATAGTTTGAGAAATAACTCCCAGCTGAAGAAATTCTTCTTTGAAGGGCTGGAATACATTCCAGAACAGAAGGTCCTTTTTCAGAACTGGTAGAATTAACCATAGATGCCTGGTGATGGTGGACTGGGCATCGGGGACTACATCACACATATTTAAGGGCTTGGGAGCTTTAGCCAAAAATACAAGGGGGAAAAAAAGAAATGAAGAAATAAATGAAGGTTCCTTTAAACCTTTGGGTAATAACTTCCACACTCCTCGCTGCGCACACTCAAGTCATTGTGTAGTTTCTTTGAGTTCACAAGTGCATTAGTGGAAGCTATCATCTGAGTTGACGTATGATAGACATGTTTCTACCAATTACTATTTCCCTGAGCTGTCTGTGAGGACAGGAGAATCAGAGGCCTGTATATACAAACAAAAGAAATATGTATGGTGTTGGGTATCACTTAAAGTGCAATAACAAAAATCATCTACTATACATAGGAATTTCTCCCCCCCCCCTTTCTCTCACTCTCTCGACATATGTGCTCCCTTCTAATGGTATACTTGAGAGAAGGTCTTCTGTCTGCCATTGTTAGTGAGAATGTTTTCCCATCCAGGTTACGATTTCCATTGAAATAGTTGCACACAAGTATCCAGAAGTTAGTTTATCGACTCTTATTGCACTTCTGGGTATCTAATAAATAATGTATTAGCCTGATGGATATGTGGCTACCTAACTATGGAGCATGAAATATGCACTGTTTCTCTAATACACTGTAGGGAGACCTGTTTATAAAGTATTTAGTATTGGTTTTATAATGCACTGTTGACAACAGGAGACCACGAAGCTCAAAGATCAATCTCATTTTGGCCCACAGTATTAATGCTACTTTATAAAGCTCTATGACAGGTCACTTAGACAGCGGTCCTTACAGAAAGGACCCTGTTAGGAAGGCTGGTTGTAGTGGCTGCCAGCACAGCAGATAAATGTCTTTGTCCATGTCCCTGAGGTGTTTCTTCGGTGGCTGTTGATACCGGCCATGTGATGGAACTCATCATTTCCCTGGTCTCTAGAGGGATTCTGGACTAAAAGTGCTGAGTTCTCCTAATGCAATCCTCACTAATTGGGTAGAGAGTTGATGTGACTTTGGATCACATGGGCCTGAAGGTAGGAGTTAGCAGTAAGGGGTGGGGTGACTTATCTCCTCAGCTTTGTCTTGTGTCTGCTAATGAAGCAATATTCTTAGACATCTCCTCTTTCCTTCATTCAAATCATATATGTGATACAGTTCAAGGTATTTCCAGTTTTGGGGGAATTTCTTTAGCCAGGAGTAAACTTACAGCCATTAAAAAAAAAATACTCTGTATATACCTAGAATTGGGTTTGTGAATAAATAAAGATCAAATAATTTGATCTAAAATCTATTCTTGGTATTTTTTTTTACATGAACTCATCAGTATGGAAATGTATTTGATCACTATAGTTCCGTAAGTTCTGTTTCCTACGGGGCTGTATGTTCTGGAGCAAGGCATTATTCTCTGCATTAAGAACCCCATATTGGTTTTCAGTATTTCAGTTTTCAGTGTCAGTATTTCCAAATCCTAACTACAATACCTTTTAAAAAAAGATTCTTTAAAATTTAATATTTAAACGATAAATCTTTCAGAGAGAGAGAGAGAGAGAGAGAGAGTATGTATATATGCACATATGTATGTATGTATGTATGTATGCATGCATGTATGTGCCTGGTCATCAAATCCCCTGGAGCTATGGTTCCAGCAGTTGTGTGCCATCTCATGTAGGCACTGGGAACTGAACTTGGATCCCATGCAAGAACAGTACATGTTCTTAACCTGTAAGCCCAGTGCATTGTCTTAAAGCCACTTGACTGGGAGGAGATTTCTTAAGTACTTTCAGAGGCAGCCCTCTCTGTCGTTTGGCATTTCTTCTGCTCCCTCATTGATTCTGACCTTCATTGTGCCCTTTTGAGTAGACTGTTCCCTTTGTTTTCTCCAGTTGTTCTCTAGTTTGTGCTCTTAACTGGACTTGTAATATCTGTGTTTCTTTTTTAAGACATTAAGTGTATTTATTATTGTTTTAAGTAAAATATAATTACATCATTTCTCTCCATTCCCTTTCCTTCCTCTAACAACTTCCATGGCCCCACCCTCGCTCCTTCTCAAGTTTCTGGCCTCATCTTCTTTAATTGTTACAATATGGCAGGGCCTGAACAAGGACAATGCGGAAAAAAGTGGAAGAGAGAAATCTCATGGGGTCCCAACCCCAGACAAAAACTACAGGCAACTAAGGGATGCTGAGAGACATTGTCTTCCCTTAGGAAGATGCCCTCTAATTGGCTATTCAATGCCAAGTGTCCACTGAGTGGACTGAGTAGGTTCTATTTATATTTTTACATACATACATACATACATACACACACACACACACACACACACACACACACACACACACACACACCAATTCCTGGAATTTCTTTTTGTTTTTGTGGGTTTGAGACAGGGTTTCTCAGGGTAGCCCTGGCTGTTCTAGAACTCACTCTGTAGACCAGGCTGGCTTCAAATTCAGAGATCTACTTGCCTCTGCCTCCTGAGTTCTGGGATTAAAGGGATGTGCTATATCTGCCTGGCCTTAATGCCTTTCTTACCATGGAAGTTTTTCTTATATCATTCCTTTGGTGTCTGAGGGATTTTTTCTCCCTTCAGAGAACCTTTTCATTTGTGTTCTTACCATGTTCTCTCTTAGGACCTTTATATCATTTTCCCTCTGGCTTAAATCTTCAATATTTTTCTCTCAACTGACTTTGTCCCCTTAGCTTACTGTAGACTTTTCTTTTTAAACCTCCTGCATGGAAACCAAGCTGTTGTTCCTAAGGACACTTCTTTAAATCCTGCTAAGTTTTAAAGCCACATTTCTCGTACTTTGTTTTCTTTCATTCATCCAAAGACTATCTTACCGCTTCTGCCTCGGTGTCTTTACGAATGATGCATTCCTTTACTCCTCTGACCGAGATTGACTGTATTCCTCTCAATCATTTTATTCTCATTTACGTAGAAGGCGCTGCCAATCAGATCCCTAGTGTCACACTGGCTCCTGTGACCCACATATTTTAAAAGATTTATGTTTATCTTTAGTGTGTGTATGTGTCTGCACCCTGGGCGGGGTGTTGTGTGTGCACGTGCATGCTGGTCCCTATGGAGGCTGGAAGGGGGCATTGGATCCCCTGGAGCTGGATTTACAGGCAGTTGTGAGCCCCCCAACATGGAAACTAAGTTGGGTTCTCTACAAGAGCGGTATGCTCTTAACCAGTGAGCTATCTGTCCAGCCCCCTTACATGTGTCCTGGCTGTCATTCCTACCTCCATAATTTCATCCTCAGAGTGTTTTGCTTTTTTTTTTTTAATCAGCCTTACCTGCTTGTTTTACCTTTTTATTATAATAATTCTTTAACTGTTCTCTTAGCTTCATTTGATTCACATTTTAATGTGTTGTCCTAGATGTACTTTCTTTTAAAATGCTAATGATTGCCCTGTGGTAGGTAGTACTGCCTGTTTTGTAGACTTGGCTGGTAGCTTGGTGGATAACAGAATAGCAACTGAGAGTGGACTGTGGGACTCTTACCCATAGTTCTGTCTCCCGTACATTCTTTCATTTATTATTGCTTTATCCACTATCTACACTGTACTTTAGTCAAACTGGATCACTTCTCTAGGGGAATATTGGTTGTTTCTTGGGGCCCAGAACAAAGACACCCTTTACTTAGATGCTTTCTTTCCCCATATCAGTGGGAAGGCATCCTTCCCTAAATCATAAGGAGCTACTACTGTTCTTGCCTCACCACAGTCTCTGTTTATATAAGGTCATTTTCATGCATGGCTTCTATTCTGTAGTAGATTATAGTCCTGTGAGCAGGGATCATGTCTTATTTTGGTGTTCCCCACAGCTTCTTGTACATGGTATGTGAAGCTTGATAAATAGTTCTTCAACAGTTACTAGACTAAGAAGGTTTATCATGGTTTTCTTGATAAGTAGCAGAAGAAAATGGAATGGGTTTTAGCTGGAGTGTAGCTCAGTGGTAGAGCTTATGCTTGACAGCCCAGGTTTCAGACACCCACAAAACTATCCAGTGCCCCTTAAAGAAGAGGATCCTGAGTGCAGTGCTGGTTTGGCTTCTTAGCAGAGTTATGCTTGTTCACAAGAAGCCCTGAGTTTGGTCCCTCTGTCCTGTTAGACATCAGTGAACTGTTCAGTTATTCCTCATTGTTGTTATTTTATGGTTCACGTAGTTAACTGTTGGTTGCTATAAACCTTAGTAATTAACTCTTTTTACAAGTGTTTGAGTGGTGGGAGGAGTATGTTACATTTGCAGTTTTTAAGATAAAGTGTCTTGATGTAACCAGCATTTCTGTACATTATCGCCTGCAGACTATATATAATTTCCTCTTCTAATCTCTCAACAGGCACGTTTTGTGCCCTCCCCGCCTCCAAATTGCCTCAGTTACAAATCAGAGGGCAGACTTGGTGATCAAGACTGGCAAGCACATTTTAAGGTCCCATGCTGTGGGGTCGATCCATCTCAACTCGAGGTATGTTGTCCTTTCCTATTTAAGTCATTTAAATATGCTCACAAGCTTTGACTGTCCTATTGAAGTTCATTCCACATAATTATTCTTTTCTCCATCCCCTCACTGTCTTTCACACTCAGATGCATGCTAGGAAATGAATGCATCTACTTCTCAACAGGTTTTACCTCTGAAGATACTGTATGAAGTAGGATTTTGTGGCACTTACATGAATGATTTTGATTGTGATAGTAGTGTCTTCTTTTCCTTCGTCCCTTTTTTTCTTTTCATTTTTTTACACTTAGTTCTAGGAAAGATTTATTGTAATTGTTACTGTTTTTAAAATGGATGTGTTATGATAGTAATTGTAGAAAGTTGAAATGTAACATATATGTTTTATACACACACACACACTGATAGTTTTTATAAGGTGAGCATAACCAGACATCAGCTGGATGGACAGACAGTGCAGTTGTGTGTGAAAGCTTCCTATCTGCTTGCTTCCAGCTGAGGTCCTACACCAGAGACCCCCACTCTTCCCATTTAAAATGATTTAATTTGGAAAACAATCCAGAAGTCGTACAAATTCTCTTTGCATCAATGTTTTTCATTTAAATGTGTATTTGTGTGGGCTTACATGCGCATTTGTATGTATATGTGTATTTATTTTTGTGTGTATAAGTATGCAGCTTGTCAGAGTTTGTCTATGTATGTGTGCATGTATGTATATGAGTGTATGTGCTTGTATATGTGTTTGTCAGTATGTATGCATGTATTGGTGTTGGTGCATGTATGTATGTACTTGGGTGTGTTTATGTATGTATGTGTATGTGTGTGTTTGTGAGTATATGTGTTTGTATGTGTGTGTGCTTGTGTGTATTTGTGAATGTGTGTATGCTTAGGTATGGATTTGTATGTGTGTTTAAAATAGTCATGGCATTATTCTAAAATTTCTCTTTTTTAATTTATATTTTTAGGTTTGAGAATTACACCTATTTTTTTTTTTGTGTGTGTGTGTGTGTGTATCTTGTTTTAATGTGTGAATTTCAGAGTGTTACATTTTTAAATAATTTTAAGGTATTGAGCCCAGCCTGGTAACATGGTTTTCTTGTGTAGAAGTGAGTCTCAGTCTTCCTTCATGACAGTAATTTAAACTATTATTATGACAGTTTTACTGGAACTGCCAGCATCTCAGTCTGCAGTTTTTAGAAGAAAGTAAATAAAATCATTAATATTATCTTACAATCCCACCACTTTCATGGTCATAGGAAAGTAATTCCCCAGTGCACCTCTGTGCCCCAGCCTGTCGGATTTTTGTTTTTATTTTTACCCTCAGAGTCACTTAAGGAAAGACACCACTGACTTTTTATAAGATTTTCTCAAAAAAAATCAACTGTAGCTTGTGGTAGTAAGAAAGCTTTTGTCACTGCTTGTACACACAAAAAGATTAAAGTCATTTTTCAGTTTTTAGATCAAAACAAGATAGTAAAATGTTTGATCTTTTATAGGCGTAAGATTTGTACTGACTGAAGATGATTTTTTTAATGTGAATCTTGATTCCAGGGGATTCAGTATTCCTTAGCATTCTGTAAACTCCCTGATCTCCTGCACCTACCACATCTGTCCATGTTCATATCTTCAGTATCCACGGATTATACTATTTGAGGGCTTCCTTGAAGTGTGTTCTGGAGCTCAGCCCTGACTGGGGTGTCAGTAGACACCGCATCTCAGTCAAGTTAAACAAGTGTCCATTGGAGCACTTTCTCTCCTTTTGGGTAAAGCCTTTAGGTAATATTTTCCTAAGGGGAATGTTAATGTCACTGTCTGAAGTGGCTCGAACCTTGCTTAGGGGGCTTGTGTTCCTTTTCTGGTCACGTAAAGATATTTTTAATGCATAAGGTTTTCTCTGTCAGTATTGGTCACCGTTTTTCTTCTTCTTTCAGTACACAGCTGTTATTATTTCTGTCTTGTGCACTGATGTGGTTGGTGTTCCTGTGAGTTAACATCTGAGTATTTAGTATATCCATAATGGTTTGGCAGAAAACTAACTAAAAATGAAGGCATGGGTGCACTTATTTATAAATTGGACCATGATTTTGTTCCCTGAAATCTTCAGGCCGTTCTGGCTGAAGCTACTATATGTTGAAATGCCCAACTCAGGTTTTCAAAGCCATCTGGCATTTATATGTGTGTGTGTGTGTGTGTGTGTGTGTGTGTGTGTGTGTGTGTGTGTATATATATATATATATATATATATGTGTGTGTGTGTGTGTGTGTGTGTGTGTGTGTGATATATTTTATAAATATGAAGGAACAAGTGAATTCTAGCACAGACTGTTGGAGGAGGAGGAACAGGATTGAGATGCCAATCAAAGATGATAACATGAAATAGTTTTTTGTTCTCCTTTTCATAAAGATCCTTTAAGCTAATTTTGGATTAGCTAATTCATGGATGCTAAACCTAAATTCTTGTCTTAAAGATTTTAATAGAAAAAGTAATAGACTATGTAGTTCAGATCATTTACCATGACACTTGGATACATTAGTTGTTGGCGTTCATGAGTCATTTTTTTTTTTAAGATGGGATCTCACTCCTGTCTGCTTTGAAACTCAGTATGCAGATCAAACTGGCCTCATATTCATAGAAATCTGCCTGCCTCTGCCTCCCGAGTACTGGGATTAAAAGTTTGAACCACCATGTTCCCACTGCCTGTGCATCTTTTTAATCTGAATTAGAGACTGCTACATACATGCTTGACTCAGTCATCTAATAAAGTGAAACAAGAGAAAGCAAATTTTTCCAGGTCCCTTCAAACTTACACATAAGGATCCATGATTACCAGATGTTACTGTTTGGGAACATTGGCAGTTGAAACACTGTTGTCAAGTTAGTAATGGAAAGAAAGAAACTGGAAATCAGTTGGCAAGCAAAGATTTAGGTGTAAATATTAGGTGAATCTTAATTGTAATGATGAGTCTCTTTAAATTAAAGAAGATAATTCATAAAGGCAGGCATCTCTGTGAGTTGGAGTTGAGGGCAGTCTAGTCTACATGGTGAGTTCCAGGACACTCAGAGCTATGTAGGAAAACCTGTCTCAAAAACAAAACAAAGCAAAACAAAGCAAAAACAAAATACCACAACGCTAACTCAGATCTTGATCTTTTTATTATTATTTTTTATTTTTATGATTTTTATTGGTTACTTTACTTATTTACATTTCAAATGAACAGCAACATCAACCAAGCAGGTCTTGATCTTAAGAAGTACTTTTGATCTCACCTCCTTTCTTTTCTCCACAACATTCACATACATGTGCTTGTGTATTCATTGTGTTTGGATTTGTATGCTTTAAGGGAAACAAATATTTTACTGTCCTCTCATCAAATTGTATTTGTGAGTTTAGGGAAAACAATAGACATAGATAATTATATAATTATAAAGCAAACACAAAATATTGGAAAAAAATTAAACTTGAAAAAAATTAAACTTGTACTGTTTTCTATTCTTTCTATCAAGTCAAAATTGTTCTTCCTTGACTTTGTGTTGGAAAAGAAATGGCACAGTAAAGCAGGGATGGCAGGCTTCACAAGGGGAAAGGCTGCTGTCAACATTCTTCCTCAGGAATATGGAAATTTGGGTGGATTATCTGTTCAGAGGAGTTTTTCTTTATTAATTCTTTCTCCTTTTTTTCCACTTAAGACATCTGTTAACATTTCACACAGACCAACAGATGTTGCAAAGCAAGTCCTACACTTTGTTCTCAAGAAAAATGACATTTCCTCAATTGCCTGCCCCACCTCTGTGACTGAGCCCAGCCTGCTGCTCCTGCATAATTTGCATATATTAAGTTATGTGCCTTGATGCATCAGGAACCTGAGCCTTAGCATTACTTTCTATGTTAAAGTTGCATTTGATTAGTGACTAGTTTACATGTTGCCTCAGTGTCCTGAGAGAGAAAACATTAAAGAAGGAAAGAGACATTTGAGAATGACAACCTGATTCTGTACACTGAGATTGGATAGCCAGTTAACATTTTCTTTTCTATAAAATAAAAGAGTTACAGAAAGCTCCAGTTGTTTCACCATGAGGAAGTGCTGATTGTCATGCGATGTGAAGCGTCATTTTTATTATTTTGGCAAGAACAGGGACAGTTTTGTCTTGACAAGCCATTAGATGAATACCAGCGTGTGTCACATGAAAAACCACTGATCTTTAACCCAGCTCTGTACTTAACCAAGCTTTGGAAGTGAATTGTGACTAAAGGAAGAGCAAAGGCCAGCACACTGTCATTACAGATTACAGAGTCTGCTAACAGCAGCTGAACTGAACCCAGGGAATCACAGGTACCGGCTCTGTAAGCCGCCAGAAGTCCTGGGGATGCTTCTTAAACTGTGTACACAAACCATACATTTATTTTATATTTGTTTAGGATTTATGTTGTTGTAGTCATAGCTAGGGGGAAAAAAGAAAGAAGGAAAAGAGAGAAAAAAAAAGAAAGTCTTCAACTGCTTTCTCAGTGCAGGGCCTGAGTGTCTTAGCACAGAACCATGATCTTTACAGAGCTTCTGTGTTCCCAGTCACAGAGTGACTTTAAGAAAGCCCTGAGTTGTAAAGAAATTAAATACAAAGAAGAAAAGTGAGCTGTGCATGGTGGAACACACCCTTAATCCTAGCACTGGAGAGGCAGAGGCAGGCAGATCTCTCAAAATCAATCTGATCTACAAAGTGAGTTCCAGGCCAGCCAGGGCTACATGGTGAGAACTTGTCTTTAAATACACACACACACACACACACACACACACACAAATGAAATGATGGGTTATGTCCTCCTAAACAAACAAACAAACAAACAAACAAAAAGCAACACAATAAACAAACTAGTCTACTCCAAAGGTATATACAAAACAGCATTCTTTGGCATGGTCCTTTAGTAATTGTGTCTAACTTTTGCATCAATGTGTAGTTTTTGAGAAAATAAAAGGAAAGACCCAAATTCACCTCACTATAAAATATTAAAAGGATAGTAACATTTTAAGCAGTCACTTGTGGGAATTACTGCTTACAGAGCTAACAGCAAAGAACACACTGCCTTCCTCTGTTGGTGGAATTGCACTGCACCTCCCTGTAGTCTTGTTATCCCACACTAACTGAAATGCAAATTCTTTGTAACTAATTGGATCTCATTGAGGGTACAAGCACAGTGTGTCGTTATGTGCAAAAAGGTTTTTAAAAGTACGAATTTCCTGTAATTACAACTTTTAATTACTATCCAAAGTGTGTGCATATAGTGCAGAATTAGTATATGTGCTTGACTTTTTAAAACATTACTTAGAAGCATGGCTGGTAAAATGTTTGATAAGGTACCAGATAAAAACAAGTGTTTAATTGTAGCCTCTGAACATTGAATTTTAGCTATTTTTTAAAAATTAAGGTTTAGGATTTAGAATCTTGAAGCCAGTTGACTGTACTGATTAGAATTACAGATTTAAAAAAAAAAAAAAAACATTTTAAATGTTAAAACATCATTACCCATTTCCAAAGCTGTTTCCCCTAACTTTGTCCAGTCTCCTGGTCTTATGTTACTGTTGCAAAATGTATTTCAGAGTATGGTGTGTGTGTGTGTGTGTGTGTGTGTGTGTGTGTGTGTGTGTGTGTG
>JANHMN010000004.1:61247475-61281012 GCA_030674055.1 Rhabdomys pumilio
TGTGTGTGTGTGTGTGTGTGTGTGTGTGTGTGTGTGTGTGTGTGTGTCTGTCTGTCTGTCTGTCTGTCTGTTATTGCTGTTTGTTGTGAAGAGGAGTTACTCCTAGTTCTACAGTTTCTTGAGGACCTTGAGGGCTCATTGGTGGACCTCTCAGTATACACAGCCTAACTCTCAGTCTCAGGGAATGGGAGGAGCCTCACGTGACCTTTCAGACTTGTGATCCCCTAACCTGAAGTATATGACTTTAAATCAGGGAAAAAGAAAGCAATAATTGTGAAAATGATGTTTATTCCAATGGCCCAGTTGTAAATAATTTGGATACAAATAATTTTCAGACGATTACTCTGTAATCTTCATAGTGTAGAGACAATGGAAAGCCTCCTCAGAAGATATCTTGGTGCCTTGGTTTTGTTGTTTGTCTTGGTCCTGAGTCTTTAGAAAATGATTCCAGTCTCTTACTGGCTAGAAGACTATCAAGGTTCTAGTTCACCTAACATATTTTGGGAATTTCTACAGAGGTCAGATTTTTCTTTTCTAAAATTTCTTAACAGAATGATTTAAAACATAAGATATACAAAGCCTACTAAATGCTGTAGGTTTGTGCTTCTTTTCATCACATTTACCCATGGCTAAGTCTTCCGGCTGGTGTCTGTTAGTAAAACAAAGCTTTTACTCTTTTTAAACTGCTTTTAGGAATTAGTTAAGATTTTGTTTGACAAAATCCATCTAGGAGGTACAGTCGTGTGCAATTGTGATTTTTTTTTGTGACTCTTAAGAAGCGATCCTGATGTTTTTAAGGCGTGGCTATAGCTGGAATATTTAAGTAATAGTTACACTGCTGACTTGTTCAGTTAGACCTTGCAGTCTGAGAGAGACCGGTTTGCATACTCTGGGTAGCATTTTGTCAGACGACTGTGGCTGGGCAGAGCAGATTTGGATGTATTAGCTAGTCAACCTAATAACCCTGTACAGACTGTATTGATTTTCTAGGGGAGAGTTTATGAACTAAATAAACTTGGGGTTGGTGTCTTAATAAACTGCTTCTCTCAGTCTGTCACATTTAGTTATGGAGCTGTGCAGTTTAGGGGGAAAAAAGGCTAATTCTGTTACAGATTGTTCACAGCAGGGTCTCCAAATTAGCCCTTTGTTTTGTAATGCCACCTTGCTTGGGCTCGCGTTGAGCACATTTCTCAGTTTTGCCCTAATGAGTTGCAACACTGATAATGTGGCTGATGATCTTTCATTGATTTCACTATCACTTGCTTGTCTGGTAATTGATCCGTTGCTGAGCCTCTAGTTAATTATATCGGCTTTGACATGGCCCGATCCATGGGGAATTTCAAGTCTTGCAGAATAACAGTTTTAATAAAAGAGTCTATTACTGCAGGTGCTTGCTGCTGCATGCCAGTTGATTTTTGTGGTGTGTGTGTGTGTGTGTGTGTGTGTGTGTGTGTGTGTGTGTGTCTGCACACGCGCGCCCGTGTGCGTGGGGGTTGTGGGGAATACCTGGGAAAGAAGAGGATCTCAGAACTGAGAAAAAAAGGGGTGGGGCTGGAAAAATAGGAAGAGGGAGTGAGGGAGAGTGGGGAAGAAGGAGGGGAAGGACAAGGAGAGAGGGAGAGGGAGCAGAAGAGGCGAGAGAACACGCAGGCAGAGCTATACAACAGTGCTTGAGGGGAGCGAGGAGGAAGCTTGCTATTGACAGTGTCCTTAAGCCTCCCACAAATAACAGCCATTAGTGGGAAGGTCAGGAGCTGAGCAGGCAGCTTGACTGAGGCACTGAGTGCCACTTCAGAAATCAAGAGGCTAGCAAATTTTAGAGGGAGTTAAGTGGGTAATAGCAGTAAAGGTACAGTCACCGTTGACAATTGACTCATAGGGGCTTTTCCCGCCCTCCCCCTCGAAAGAATATTTTTATTGACCACAGGTGGACTTAATATATTTTAAGGCAACAATTCTTTGGGTTCTTGTTCGTCTCCTTTCAGATATTGAATTTGCTTCTTTTGAGACTTTTTTGTGCTTAATGGTGGTGAACTGGAGGGAAGTTTAACAGAAAAGCTTTCAGGAGATGTCAGTTCTAGAAGGGAAGGCACATTTGTGTCAACATAGTGTACGTTTGCTCATCTTTCCTCATTGTCCACTAATGACACAGGCTGCCATCGAAACGCTTTTCTGTTTCTTTTGTTGTTTCTGAGAGGAAGGTTTATTGTTATTCTTTAGTTAAGAAGGAGCAAGCAGAGTGCTACATTTGTCCTCAGTATTTGTAAATGGCTGAAGATTAATGTTCCTTACATTTTAAGTTTAGGAAGGATGGCTTTTTCCTGCTGACTACTTTTATGAGATGGCATGAATTTAGCTTTCCATTTTGAAGTTACAGTGTTTATGTACAGTGGATTTTGTTCAGTTCTGCCTTTTCATAAATAAGGGAGATAAATACTATCTAATAAATGGTTGTTTTGTTTCAAAACTGGTTTAATTAAAAATATGACCTGCTATCAAGGTTATATTTCATCAGGCAGGGAAACATTATAGAATTTTCCATAGAGATCCTGAATGAAAAATGGAGTTTTTATATGCATTACTTTTTGCCTGAAATAGGACAGGCTTCTTTTTTTCTTAATCTTTTGCCCTGTTTTCATGATTTAAAAGGTTGACGTAGATGCCTTACCTGAGAACTTTAACAAAGGATTTTATTCTGCTTGTGAGCTTTAAGAAAAGGTATTCGTTTTTCTTCTCTGCCTTCAGTGTCTCTCTACTTAACCTCCAGTTTGGTAGTTAATGGCCTGAGGTGCTGGATATTAAGTGGTATATATTTATTTTTACATATGTTTATTGTACGTCTTCCATGTTTAACTGGTAGCTTTGCTTGTTCACCCTTTAGAATATAAGGTCAGATCTCTGTATATTATTTTCTCTATGAGTTTACATGTGGTTATAAATAGCTCAGCATTACGGTGTGACTTGTGGCAGCTAATATTTAAAAAAAAAAACAAGTGGGCAAACTTTATGTTCTCCTCCAGATGAATATTTCACTTGCTTCCAGTGTAATTAAAAACATTTAAGTGTCATAGTTTTACAAGTGTTAAAGAAAAGACTGGTGCTGGATATAGCATGTTATAGCAGAAAGCATTGTTGGGTAAAATTCCCAGGAAAGGGCTCTGGCTTTCCCTGGCCTTGTGGACAGTGAGCGTGGCATTTCGTGGAGAACGCAGGAGTGTGTATCTATCTGTGTATCTGGAGAGGGGTTAGCTCAGAGTGTCATTTGGTGCCTGACAGTGGAACAGTGCAGTTGACTCCTAGCTCTGCTATCCAATGACATGCAGTGGCTGAGGGTTTGAAGCTGATGGTTGGGTCTCCAGTGCTGCCTGCACACCTGACAGGCAGCTGTTAAACCGAGCAAAGGCAAGCTAGGGGAGTCACAATCTATGCATAAATGATAGGGATATCTGTGCAGAAGGTGCGAAGGAAGCTCTGACCCCCCCCTCCTCCCCCAGATCTCCCCCTTCCCAAATGAAATGCACAGTTCAGCCAGCTTCCTAACTACACTATATTCCTGCTACTGGCTGCCAAGGAGCTCAAAAAATCCACCTTCACTTTTCAGTCAGAAGAGGCAGAAGTGGACGTGAGAGAAAGAGACACACAGAGAGACAGAGAGCCAAAGAGGGCAAGAGACTTGACTTTAAGAGACTCCTGTACTGACAACTCCATGCAGTTCGGAACCAGAACGACTGCGGCTGAACCAGGGTTCATGGGGACATGGCAAAACGCTGATACTAACCTCTTATTCAGAATGTCCCAACAGGTAAGTTACTTTCAATTTTTTTTTAAAAAAGAACCTCGAGTTGTTATGTGCCCTTTTCTTCCTGCTACTTATCTTTCTAAATGTTTTTCAAATTTAAAAAAATATATATATATGTGTATATTGTCATTTCTGTGTTACTGGAATGTGCAGTGTTACTTCATGGCTTCCCCAAGGGCTTCTTAAGAAAAAGGGGGGAAAGGACATCGAAGTTAGAGAAAGCAAAGGCATTTGTTGCAAAGTTTCACGGTGTACAGCCTGGGTCCTGCGAAGCCTTAATTTATGTCTTTGTTTCCCGCTAAAAAGAGAAAAAGCCACTACTCAACAAATATATCTTTCTGACTATGTGAAAGACTTGGTCAAAGTGTCTGCTGTCTCGAAGTAGGTCTTGCAACCGAACAGTCATAAAGCGCGGGCCCCTCACAGCAGCGGGTCTGACTTCTGGTGTCTGGAGCAGCTGGACTCAGACCTGAGCGAGGCTATGCAGGCTTCCCTGCCGGCCGGGTCAACCCGAAGGGCGGCAGGCTGCGCTCCCGCTTGCTCTCGGCCTCGGTTCCGGCTCTCGGTGGCTTCACTCTCCCGTGCTCCCCTGGCCGCGGCGCAGCCCGCTCGGCTCGTCACCCGCCCGCCGCCCGCCGCCCGCCGCCCGGCTCGGTGCACTCACACTCGGCGCTGCCCTTGCGTTCTCCCAGAGCCGCTTCTCGCTCAGCCGCCGCCGGCAGCTCGGCTGCTGCCCTGCCGGGAGAGCCGCCCGGAGAGCGCCAGGCCAGCGGACGGATAATTAATCACCCGCAGCCGCCCGTACCAAGCGCTCGGTGATTTGCGCCCAGCGCGCCCGGCTCCTCTTGCACAATTGCTGGCTCTGCGGCTCCGCGGGGGAGCAAGGGTAAGAGGAAGCGAAGGGGAAACAACCCAGAAACTTTCCTCTTGGACTGTGCTCAAGTGAGGGAGGGAAGTTCCCTGGTGCCTCCCTCCTAGACACGTCTTGCTTTTCAGAAGCCTACCCCAAACCCATACAAAGCAAGAGTTAGTTTATCATCCACGCTGCACCAAAGTAGTACTGACAAATATACTGGGATGTTAAGTAGATGGCTAGATGGCGGTGGTTTAAAAATTGGTCTTACCCCACTCGTTTAAAATACTACAACTGCTATTTAATAGACCTCTTTTGTATGTTAAGAGTTAGCGGAAATTAGATACTTTGGGTTAGATTTTTAAATGTTTGGTAATGAAATAAAACAATTTTCAAGACTGTAAACTGTCACTAATTAGAAATAACATTTGCCAAAGAGAGTGCATAAAGCCCGGCTCTTGTAACATTTAATTGGTAAACAGTTTTATCAAGCAGTTTTAGATAGGAGAAATGTATTTGAATAAGGTGTATTTTGACATCCTGTAGAGGGACCCTGATAACTGCTGATCCAGTAAGCTGGGATTTAAATGCAATCAACAGAAACCCAGGAAGCAACTCTATGTGCAGTCTTTTTTTTCCTGAAAAGTTCCTTTCTTGTCTGACAGAGATGCTCCCTGTCTCTGCAGAAGGCTTTTCGAGGTGTTTTTCTGAAGCACTTTTCTGTCCGGGTGGCTCTCTTGTGGTTTGAACAGAGTGTGTTTTCATTAACCTTAGAACCTAATAACTTGTGTCCCACTTTAAAATTTAGATGTCACCAATCTGGGTTTTCCCTGAGTTAGTGGAGTGTATATGTGCATGCCTGCTTTGAAAGGTTAGATTGCTTTAGGTTTTCCCCTCTAGTGAAAAAAGAGTTAATAAAACAGAGATAATGATCAATTGATAAATGGCTATTGAACCACATAGATGGTGTTAGATTGCTGCTTTGGCACTGGCCCATTTCCACGTAGATTTGCATCTAAGGAGACTTTAAGTGGTGGAAAACATTTAGGATCAAAAGAAAGAAAAGCAAATTACACAAAAATAAGTCAGAATTAGGAAAATAATTTAAATCTCTCATAGAGAAACTTGTACGATCAGCCCATTGCGATGTTGTCTGTGTGCCTGTTTGTGGGGGATACAAAGATCTATGTTGTACGTACCTGTGTGAATGCGTGTGTATGGAGAGCATCAGTCCCTGTAAGGACAGGAAGGACACAGGGAAGGCATTTCTGCCTAATGAGCAGATGATGACACAGAACACTGTGACAAAGGATGAAAATCCCAATCTTAGAAAGTAGTGTGATTAAACCACTTTGCTGTGTTCCTCTATTATTTTTGTTGTGGTGGTGCTGTTGTTAGTGATGCCTGGCCTCCCGTTTACTTTCTCAGTTACTAAATATTTACCTTCCTTTCATTTTGGAAGTCATATAAGAGGGAGTATGCGTTTACATGTGTGTATGTGCTTTTCTTTCTCTTTGAGGATGCCATTTCAGAGGGTGTAGTCTTAAATTCAAATTCTTTCTAAATATAAGTCTGTACTGTGCATGCTTAATGTGTTTGTTTTCCTTATGTGTAGGGGATCAGCAGTGTTGGTTCAGAGTGTGTGAGTGGGAGTGTGTGTGTGTGTGTGTGTGTGTGTAATAGTTCCTGAAATGCTCTCTCTAAAAGTCAACAATTTTGAGGAATAATAGTTTCAGTACTCACAGTAAGCCACCTTTTGCTAAAAACAAAAAGTTTTTTCTAATTTAATCAAGTCCTCCAATTCTATATATCTATTTTTTTAGGATAAAAGGCTTCTCTGTTTATTATTTATTTATTTTCTGCTTATTATTTTAATCTCTAAGTAAAAATTTAGCTCATGGAGTGAATGAAATCTGTTAAGTATAGTTTTACACAGTTTTCTATAGCAGAATAAAAACTGATATTTCCCTGACTACCTCGTTAAGCATTGGACAAGACTGACTAGTAGAGCCAGTGTAAGATGTTTAAAGACTGAGCTGTGGAGATCTCACCACATATGGTGTTAGCTACAGAAAACGTGTGCTTGGGAATGCCTGATGAACGCTGAAGTTTAATAATCTAGGTCTGTGTCTTCTAAAGGTAAGCTAGGCAGGGGCGTAGAACAGTCTGTATCTTGCATGAAGTTAGATTTCTTTAACTGTAAATCTTTCCTTTTATCAGACATTAAGAAATGATTTGGCTCAGACTCAGTGGAGTTAAGTCTGTTCCCCTTAAAGCTTTAAGTGGAACTTCCTGACTTCATGTCTCTACCTTGCATTATTTTCTCTAAAATCAAAGAGTGATTTGTCGTTGTCGTTGTTTAGAAAAATATTATTTTCTCTTAGACAGATACTTGAGAATCTTGAAAAGTGTAGAGGTTGACTTTTGTAACTGAGAGTTCTGGATTCAGTTACGAATTGATAATGTCCAAAATCATTTTCTCTTTTTTCCTTATCTCCTAAAGCTGCAAAGGTTATTTTTCTCAGGATACTCTCATAAGGTATTGTTAGAAAGATAAGTAGGGAGGTGGTAGGGAGAAAAGAACTTGGTTTTGAAAAGTGTGTATTTTTTTTAAATCATACTTTGAAAGCTGATTTTTCTACGTATTTTGTACATGTTTATGCATTTGAGAAAGTAGGAAATAAAATGCTTATAGCTTCCTCTAAGAGAGAGTGTAGTTCTGTCTAATTGAAATCTTTTTAAGAACTGACACTGTACAGGTAATGATGATGGTGCACTTGTCCCGTATTACCAGAGGTGTTTATACCTTCTGTTATTGCTCAGGTATACTTAACCTGTTTCAAATAAAACGCAGATCTCTTAATAAGGTCTCTTTTCAGAGTAGAGTGAAATACTAAGTTAGAATTATAAATGACGCTGTGCATCATTATGGAGTAATTTAGGATTCACCCAATGATGTAACAAAATTAACAACATAATTTCATTGTGAAACTGTGTCTTATTAAAGAACAACTGTCTGACATTCTCTTACAGTTGCTTTATTTAACTTCATGCAAATATTATTAGTAGTGACATTTTTCTATTGTGTATTAGATTCTCTCATTAGCATGATGTGTTAGTTATCACCAGAGAAATCATTTCCTAGATAGGTGAGGGACAAAATTGAGAAAGCTAAAAATTAAATCAGTGATTTACATTAATACCAGACCATCTGCTCACCAGAGATATGACAGAGTAAACTTTTTGACTAGTATAAAACCTAGCACTTCTCTGAAACGTGATTAAAAGATATATAAGAAATATATGATAACATTTTTGGAATTTATTTGCAAGAGTGCTCAATACAAATTTTTCTTCCAGTAGTCTTTTACTACTTTCAATTCGTGAGGACAAACACAGTTCCAGTCATAGGATTTGTAGTTAAAATGGAAATGATGTGTTTTCTTTCCTGGTTTCTAACCCTCCAAAAATAATTTGAACATCTCTAACAATTTTAAAGATTCACATACAACATATTTTTTTTTGTCATGTATTTAAACTATGTGCTGTGGCTTGGTTGTTCTTTGTAGTTCATGCCATATATTTTTATTCTAAAGCTTCTCCTCAAAACTAGACATCCCTTTTCCATAGGATGAATGCTCTTACTTAATCAGAGCCCTGAGTAAAGCTGTTGATAGTTAATGGGCTTTGAAAACGGCTTCATTGTGAGGCAGCATCCATTTCTAGGTTTCTCTATTTTCTCCTTCTTCCTTTTTAATATTTTCTTCTTATAGCTGGTGTATTTGGGTAAGTGTCTTACTTAAAAAGGATTAACTCTCCAAACTAACCTTTATGTTAAAATAGTGTTTCTATTTGGTGGTAAATCGTTTTAGCTTGTTGAGTTAGCATGCTGCCACCTCTGTTTCAGTTCCTCTAACTTGAGAGGTGATGTGCTTTATTTTGAAATGCAAATGATACTGAAATTAAAATGTAATCCTTGACATTCATTTTAATATTGTTCCATGCACGTGGGAATATTTGGGTAGTTGTCATAGTTGTATTGAGTTGGAAACTGTAGTAAAGAGGTGAGTACCTGTGTGTCAGCCTTTACTTCCAACTTGGTGTTAACGTGCAGACTTCACTTAACAGCTCTGTGTACTGTATAATGAAATGGGAATGTAGTAGGCCTTGTATGTGTGATATTCCTATGTGTGTACTATTGTAACGGGTATGCACAGATAGATTCTCAGATGTGTATACACATATATAAACTCATTCACCAATTTAAAGTTTATTTCCAACATGTAGCACTTAAAATGAATTTAAGCATAGCTGGGGATCATTTTGAAATTATTTTTTCAGTTATTTTTTCTGTTATCTGTAACGGAGTAGATATGGGAATCTATGAATGCAACAGGACAGACTCAGGCTTCCACCTTCCACCGCAGCACAGCTTCCTACTCCTGTGTCAGGGATAAGAGCCATGGCAATCCCTCCCTTACTAATTAGATGCTGAGCAAGGCATCTCTGGGAAGTTGGGACAAAAGTGAATGGGTCACAGCCAAGGCAGGATTGCAAGGATTCCAGTGATAGTGAAAGCATTCAAGTTTGCCAGGTCGCTGTGACACAGGAGCTGATTCCAAAGGAACAGCCCGTTACAGATAGTGAGATGGATGGCGTCACAGACTTCAGTGAAAAACAAAACCCTAGGGCTTCTTCTTTCCCAGCTTATACATTGCACACACTGTGGAGACACAGTGGACATTGCTCTGGTCAGTCTTCAATTAGCACATGTAGGTAATGCCTGTCTACAGCTAACTTGGTAATGTGTAACTTGGTAATGTGAACTAGAGTGTGTGTGTGTGTGTGTGTGTGTGTGTGTGTGTGTGTGTGTGTGTAAGGGGAGGAATTTGGAACTTGCCTTTACCCTGTACTCATAAGTGAACTACAGTGGCTAAATTGTTTTAGGTGCGAACTCCTTTCCCCTAGAGTATAGAGAGAGAACTCTGCAGTAAGGAAAACAGTGAATCAGTGGATCATTGGGTACCTTTTTCAGTGAAAGTCGTTTTCTCTAGAACTCACTGTTCGCTGTTGTTGAAAGAACATGGGATATAGTGGTCCCGGGAGTTCCCTTTGGAAGGTTCGGAGTCTAGTGTGATGTGTGTAGAGGCATGAGTTCTGCTCCATGTGCAGGTCTGCTTGTGCCTTTCATGATTCACGTTTGCTGATCACTAACCTCTGTTCTCTAGGCTTTGGCCAGAAGAGTGTTTGGGGTCCTAGGAAATGATTGATGTCACCTACATCTGCCAAGGCTGATGCCATTTTTATTTTCAGGAGAGCAGCTGGCGTCCACATTTTGCGAGGTTCCCCTCACCCACTGAAGCACCTGGGATTAGAGGCAAAAGGGAGTCAGATACCCTCTCTTGAGGAACTTCACCTTCTAATAAGCTAAAGGGAAATAAAGGGAGAGGGGCAGAGTGGGAACAGGAGCCTTTGGGGCCTGTTGTATAAACAAAATAAGTATCAGAAGGAGCATTCTGTAGAAGATAAGCTGGTAAAGATACAGAGGAAATAGGATGAAAAAAATTATCCTGGGAAGAAGAAAGAGTATGTGCTGATGACATCACTAGATCGTGCTGGAGCTGTGGCTGCAGTCCACATTTCCCCCTGAGCCTGACTTGAATAGCATCTCCCTCCCCGGGCTTAAAAGGAGGTTTAGAGAATAGGAAAAAAAAATAAAAGTATTGATTCTTTTTTTAATTTGTACCTTCCCTGTAGGAAACCTCACGAGTTTCATAGTGTGCATTCCACCCTCCGGTGAGACACTTATGACTGCACTTGACTTGGGTGAGGGCTGTGTCCTCGTGATGGGGCACAGTGCACAGCATTTTGTGCCGTGGGGTGTGGGGATGAGAGAGTGTTGTCTCCTGCAGTCAGAGCACTCCTTAATGGGAGTACTACAGGAAACAATGCATTACTCAAACGAGGGAGTTCAGAAATCAAATTCTCCGCTTATTAATCATCATTCTAATTAAGAAAAAGAATTGATCCTTTAACAGCAATATAATATCCTTTTGTTTTTTTTTAATTAAGCCCATCAGTTTTTCATTTCTCTCTGTAAAGGGAGAATAATGTTGAACTGTAGGAAGTTGCTCGTTGAAACCACCGATTGATTCCCTTGAGCACAGCTGACATCTTACTTACCCATCCTTAGGAACTGTAATGTTACTTTGCTGCTGTCTTTAGTGTTTGGGTCAGAGAGGGTGTTGAGTTATGACTCTTGTTCCTGTTTGGCTGATAGACATTTACCTAATGGCCTTAGTACAAGGTTAGTTTGTTCTTTCTCCTCGTTTCCTTTTTCATAGACTTCATTTCTCTCTTCTACCTTCATTTCTCTCATTATTCAGTCGCTTCCTTATTTTTACTGCCTCTCTTTTGCTTAATGCGAAGGAATTAAAACATTCTTGAAAATAACAACCGTTGAATCAGGTATCTTTTTTGCCAATTTGTCATGCTGATAAGTTCAGGAATGTAGTGCTACCCTCACATATATGCATGTCGGTGACAGGGCTATCCTTGTTTTACTACAGACAAGTACTTTAACTCAGAGATGGCCGTGGACCTAGGGCTTGTCACTCAGAGGTGCTACTGGTAGATGTGCAGTTTGACCCTTAACCTGTATGAGAACGATTGAGGCAAAGAAAAAAAATTTTTTTTCTCTAGAAGCTGTTCTTAGACTTACCGTTTTATATACTTGGACTTAACATATACAGGATATCTTCTTAGAAGTAGGAAAAGGTGTAAGAACGGGGTGACCATCAGGAGATGTGACCAAGGTAAACTTGAGCTAATAAGAGCTCAGACATTGAAAGGAACAATTGAAATGCTAGCAGAGCCAGTATAAACATGCTGTTAGGAAACAGATATTTAAAACATGTGTCCTACATACCATGTGGGGATTCATCACTGTTTTGCATGTAATGCATTTAACTCCTTGTCTTAAAAAGGCATGGAGATTGTTAAAAATAACAAGAATAAAAACATTTTTATAAATTGGAAAGATATGGTTTCTGGTGTTTACCTGTGTGCTTGTGTGTGACTGCTGTGGATTTTTTTCAACTTTATTAAGGTGGCTATTGGGTCTCTAGACAGTTCTTTAGGATTTACGTTTGATGATCATTGTGTCTGAACTGGGGGTTTGAAAAGAAAAACTTCAGGATAATGAGTATTTTACCTGACAAAAATAATTACTTTCAGCTGGCTTAACATAATAACAAAACTAATATTAAAATGAGAACCTCCATTAGCAGAGGTTTAATGTTTAACAAACATTAAAAAATAATGTTTGTTCTTTCCTTCCATTACAATTAAAAGCAAGGAAGATATCACTGAGGTATGCCATTAGGATGGCTGTGTGGGACACCTGATAAGGCACGAGCAAAGACAACTGTCTATTGTTGTGCCCTGTGCCAGTACCAGAGAGCAGAGGATCAGGGTTGCTGCTTTGTAAGATGATGTGACATTATATTATAAGTATATTCATGAGAGTTTCCGAACTTCAGTGATGATGCCTGCAAGTATGATGATTTTTGACCTCCGATCAAACCTAATGCAGACTCAGCTATGTTACTAGGACAATATGTAATACTGTTTTTATTTTGTCCTTTTATATATGTGTATGTGTATGTATATGTATATACATATTAGATAGATAGATAGATAGATAGATAGATAGATAGATAGATAGATAAAGTCTCAGATAGAACTGAAAATGAAGTCCTGCTCTGGACTTTGGGGACAAAGTCTTATTGCTTTTCTATAGAAAATGTTACAAATCTACTATTGCCATACAGTTGTACATTTATACTACATGATATGTAGACACAGAGGCAGTGTAGAACTGTTAGATTGCCTAGTTGAAGGCATTTAAATGATTTATTTCGGGAATGTTGGGGATTTATTAATATCTGCCTCAAACGCAAGGAGTATATGAGCTTACATGCAGAAGGACCACCACAAACAAGCATCCTCACCTTAGGGACAGGATGGTGCCTTAGATTATATGACTTTGTGTTCCTAAGCATGCCCCCTCGCTCCTGTGCTGTGGGTGAACATACAGCTTTGCCTCGGAGATAGGAGCCTAGGTTTTTGAATGAAGCTAGCTGTCACTGATGGAGAACTGCTGTGATTGCTTCCTGTTTCGTGAGTTGCCAGTTTTGCCAGCCACAGAACTGCAGTTTTCTAGAAGCAACTGTCACGTTTTTAAGTTTCCAATTCCAAGTAAAACTTAAACTAAGAAAGAGACACCACATTGAGGTATGAACTCACACCTGTGGTGTCTTGTCTTCTCCCTTGCCTTGTTCTCCTGAAGACCTTTGGCAAGTAATCATGAGAGGACGTGAGTCTTAAAATATGTTGCCAGGACTGTTATGTGCTAAACAGTATATGATGGAGAAGAGTTTCTCATTTTTGCTTTATCTGTGATCTTTATTGTAAGTTATACAAACAAGAGGATAGGGAGTGTCAGAAGTCCTGCATCTGGGAGGGCTTGTTTCAGTAGCAGCCTGGAAACCAGAACCCTGGCTTCATACAGGTGAGATGTGTTATGGGAATAAAGGCCTTGTGCCTTTAATGAACCCAGCCTGCCTGTCAGCTTGGTTTTTTCATGCACCATTGTTGTTCAAATAAGAAAAAGAAAGTGTTCACAGCCTGTGGTGAGATTAGAGTAATGGAAATGAAGTGTTAATCTGTTGATAGGAAGCACATCCCATATCCTACATCCCAGCCACATTCACGCATGTATAATATATTCCAGGTTCTCTCATGACCAGAGAAGCCTGGATGTTCATTATATTAAAAACACTCTTTTGTTGAAAGCAAGAAGTTGGCTGCTCTGACTTTGGGTAAATAGCTATTCTATACAATTTTTTAATAAAGCAACGGCTCCTGGCCTCTGAAGATTCTGATAACCTGCTCCTCCTATGCCTGCTTGCTCTGCATGTCTGCAGAATGTCCCAACTACCTTCACTGGAGCCTGTGCTGGGACACCCTTTTGTAGGAATTAGTGACTAATTGGGGTAGGGGGAGTTAAAGGACAGCAGTGTGTTTTTCTCCATAAAGAAAGATTTAATACAATTAACCATTCATTAGTCTGTGTGTATTTTTCATCTTGTAAAACAGTACATTATAAAAATCCATCAAGATTGGGACATTGTACGTGCAGTTACGATGTATTGTGACGAGAGCCTGAAGGGCTATCAGGATTACCTAAAGGCTTTGGGCAACAAGGGGGATTCTCCTTTCTTTTGTCTTTTCTTTTATAAAGCTATTTTGGAATGATATAGAAAGAAAATGTTTTTCTAGAAGTATTTTAATTTTCTACTGTTAAACACTAATTATTAAAGAAATATACTTACAAAAACAAAACTATAGACTTAAGAAATGAGATAGGGGCAGTCCTACACTCTAGTAAGGTGTTTTAAAGAAGAAAATAGTGAACACTGGTTCAAGGCCCTTTTATATAAGGGCATCAATTTAAGAGACATCTTCAGAAATGATGTCGAAGGAAGTATAAAAGGGGAGGGAAGAATAAATTAATAAGTGAGTTCCAGGTGTCTGTTTCTAATTGCTTAAATTTCAAACATTATAGAAATTAAGGACGAATGTTTCCCATAAGGAATGCATCACTGCCATTTGGGTATCAACTAAAACGCATGCATGGTGCCCATACTTAGCATATTTTCTCTTTTTCTATTCACCTAGGAGTTAAGGAATTCAGTAGGATCATTATGATTTTGTCAACTGTTTCAAGCTGTAGGAGTTATTCAGAGTCAAGAAAATTTGGAGATTAAAGTCTGATTGTGGCCGGGCAGTGTTGGCACATGCCTTTAATCCCAGGACTTGGGAGGCAGAGGCAGGCAGATTTCTGAGTTCAAGGCCAGCCTGATCTACAGAGTGAGTTCCAGGACAGCCAGGGCTACACAGAGAAACCCTGTCTCAAAAATCCAAAAAAAGAAAAACAAACAAACAAAAAAGTCTGATTGTGAAGCATATTTAGTATATGTTCAAGGATTCCTTTCTTAAAGGACAATTGAAAGGAAGCTCTTTCTCCTAGAGAGGAAAGATCTTATTTAAATTCTCTTTCAGTTGTGTGACATGATTATGAGCCAGTGTGCTATAGGTGACTAAGACGTCCTCTGATACTGTGATAGATCACCAGTCATAGCATACTCAGTAAAGTTTGTTGGACGATCTAAGTTTTTCTTGGCTACAGTATTTAATTAGAGATAACCTGTTTTTAATATGGTTGGATAAAATGATAAGTAGGGCATTTAAATTTGTTTGTAAAATTCACTGATAGGTTTAAATGCTGAGATCTTATGGTTGATTGGAATTTATGAACTATAAATAAATATTAGCACTTGGCTTCAGTTAAATAAAAAAAAAATGCCAAAGGTTAGAAATACATGACGACTTTGTCATAAAAAATCTGCTTTAAGTAATAGCCATTTTAAATATGTCATGACCTTTTGAACCCTTAGTAATGACTATATAAGTGTATTGTCCCATACAGGTCGGACCAAGTAAAGATTAGTATTTGTTGTGGTATTTATGCATCTTAAATGTTGATTTTTAAAATATATCTTAAAGATAATATACTATTTTCATGTTAGGGTCCATTTTTCACTTAGGTGTACATGATACCTCTCGAAAGGCAGTGTAAAAGAACAGGTAAAGGATCAGGATACATGTAGAGCTGAGTAGCAGTTTGTGTGAGCATCCTTTCTAGGCTGCCAGGAAGAATGGAGTTTATTGGAAACCCATGTAACAGTATGGTGAATCACTATATAAGAGTAGGTTATATCTTTGAAATTTACTTCTTAGATTTTGTTTTAAGTTATGAAATTGAGTTTGCTTCATAGTTACTTATAACTGGAACAGCTATATTTGGAAGTAAAGTTTACATCTGTTGTCATTCATTAGATAAACTAATGAAATATATTTAAATAACTGTTTTTAGAACACTTGTTTCTCTTCTCTCTCTCTCTTTTTTTTTCTTTTCCCTTTGTTGGCAACAATTCTGTAAGCTTTTCTGGAATAGTTATGAGAGTCTAAAAGTCAACAGTTACCTAAGGTGCCCATGTGGAGGTGATAAACATTAAGCTTGTAGAATGGTCTGGTTGAGTCTGTAGGGTCTGTGGTTGACCAGAAAGCTCATCTCTTTAACCACTGAGGTGGCAGCTCTGGGGTCCAGAGAATTGTTGCCAGGTGAGAATGCAAGCCTCCTGGTTGCCAGATCACCTCCTTTTTTTCTTTAATGAGAAGCTAGAAACACAATTTTTATGTAAAATCTCATGATTTTGAAATCTTGGCAACATATTCAAATATTTTAAAAAAGTGTGTGGTCCAAACAAAACTCATCTGCAGGCTATATTCAGCCACTGGCTGCCAGATAGAAACCTCTGGTTTAGATAATATTTTAATGGATGAAGATAATAGTTTCATTGCGTGTGATCATTCATTGTGGGAATTCCCCATTGGGATGAATTGAGTTCATTTTCCCCCCTGCAATTAAAATGAGTAAGTTTAGTAAATATCTTTCTGCTTTTAGTTATTTTGATGTATATCCTTTTTCTTATGATCCTATTCAAAGAAAAATCAAATTTGTGAACAGAATAAAATGATATAATTATTTAAATGTAAGTAAGGATATAAGAATTTTAGAGTTAGAAACGGAAAATTCCTAAATTCTAAAAAGAATCCCATGATTTGTGTCAGTAATTGATACAGATGAAAAATCTGAGTTCAAGTATAAAGAGCTTTCACCTTACCTTCAGCAATGAATTCCTGGCCCTGAATCTTTGTGGGATTGCTATAATTTACCAGTCCCATTGATTATGATGTCACGAGGAGGAGATGGACCACAAGGGGAAAACTTCCCCATACTAATTCGTGCAAGGCCAGTAGTATATCCCTGCTTCAGGAAAACATCATTTATATTGTATAAGCTGAGGTTTTCAGTGTCAGCCTCTATTTTTTGAAGGGGCTCTTTAAAAGAAGTAAGCTACTCATAATTGAAATTCTCCAGGCAAATCAGTTATCAACAATTCCAACAGAACAGGTAATTAATTGGTTTGGATTTCAGATTGAAGGTCATTCTGCTATTGATTTTCGTGGGAACAAGAAACAAGAGCATCTTGTTAAGATGATCTGCAAATGGGACCAAGGTGTGCCTAGAGTTCTGCCCTGAGTCTGGATGATCTCTGTAACTTGTCAGAGTCAGAAACCTTTCAGAAGGGAACCTTCTCTGTAGGAAACACAACAAACTTCTTACATTGCTTCCAAAACTGTAGAAAAAAACATATGGACTGGAGCAGAGACAAGATATTCACACGTACCAGTCTTCTAGTCAGTCACGTGTCTCAAATCAAAAGTAGATGCAGCTTGTAGTGAAGCATCTGTCAGTGCGGTGGGAAGAGGGTGGGATGCTGTGCTCAACAAGTTCATATCAGCACAGCTGTGACCAGCACTTCCCGAAACCTTTCACCTGGGAATTAGAGTAAATATCTTTAAACAAGGGGGTGGGAGGGAAGAATTTTAATACTAGAATAGTATAGGGAACAATTGGAAGAGGTGACACACCCCTTTCAATATTACTGGGTTTTATAAAATAACATTTGGGTGGAATGTTTGATAAATAATTTTGTCATTACCTGTGCCAGGGTGTTTAAAGTCACCCCCCTCCCCATCTGTTTATAGTTTTTGAGAAAGGTATAGTCCCATATTTAGCTGTGTTAACTAGGAGGGAGAACGCTCCAGCTTTCTCTTACAGTTCAAAGTAGAATTCTCCATAAAATGCATACAGTCAAAGGGTACACTTTCTGTTCTGCATACCCTGGAGCTGTTAATGAAGCTACTTCCAAGTTGACATATTTCTGTGTGGGCATGACAGTGGCACCAACCTTCTACATTAAGACTTAACATTCCACAGAACCATTTCAGGTTTGTTATGAGCTTCAAAGCCTGCATCCCTAAGAGACTGTCAAGTTTAAGCATGTCTGTCACTTTGCCATAGTCACAGTTAACTTTTTTTTTCATTAAAGCGTGTCTTTTCATGGCTGATTATCACCAGGTGACACTTGAAACTTCTCAGTTCCTTGCAGAGTCCTTTCTCCTGAGTCATTGTTGCTGTCCTCTTGCATTCTGTAGACAGATCCTTCTGGTAGTGGTTGGACACTACCCAAACAGGTCATAATTGGTTTAAAGTTCTGAAACAACACCAACAGCTTTTTCTTCACCCCTTGATCCTAGAACTCATGTCTTTGAAATTCACCCTCCACTCAGCTCCTCAACCTCTCCCACCCCAATCCCTGTTGGAATGTCACAGACGTGTAGCTGGGGTGGAGAAGAACGTGTTGTTAATGCTGGGTTGATGTTTCCCACTATAAAAGGCTAATGATAAGAAGAAGCCCATGGACTGCTTAGACTTATCACACGATGTGCCCCTCTCTTCCCAGGAAATGGAAGGCCTTCTTTTTTGGGTGTTAAGAGCAGTCACTTTGGAGCCTCCTGGTTTTCCGTTCCTACCTCAGTTAATAAACGGTTCCTGTCTATGCCTTGCATCTCAGAGATGGGACTTGACGGAGTAGTCAGCATTGCAAAGGTCACTCTAAAGCTATTGGCAGGATGTCCTGCCATTTGTTGCTGAGCAGTGATAATGCTACTGTAGTGGTTAACTGGATGTATTAGACTGTGTGGCTTTCCAGAATACTAAACCATCTCATTTCCTTCTTTTAAACACCTGATAGAATGCCTCTTCACAAGCTGTCTCAAGTGCATTTTGAAGGAATCTTAATGATATTAAAACACCAGTGCTTTGTCCACAAGATGGATAATTTATGCAGAGCATTCATCTAGTGTGTTGTTTTGCTTTTGTGAAAATACTTTAAAATTATTCTCATCTCTTAATGTTTTCTTCTTGTCTGAAAATTCTGATTTTTTTAGCAAGTTTGAAAATTCAAACAATTTTTAAAACTTATTTACAGTTTGTCTTCTAGTACACTCTATCTTCCAGGCTTTGATTGTTGTAGAGGGAAAATTTTTAAGAAGTGTTATTTTTTTTTATATCATTCCTCACAAATATCAAATGGAGAAATTACATTTTCAATATTAGATCTTTTTAGTTTATACATAGTATAGAAGAAACTGCCATCTGTCTTTTCATGTCATTAATTTTAGCAATTTGCTCACTAAAATGCTACATAATTATAAACAAGAATTTAAAAAGAATTCGGTGATCAGTCTACTTAGGAGGGACTGCAGGTGAAACAGCTTTGTTTTGCATGCTTTAACTGATGTGTTGTGGTTCACATCTGAAATAATTTCTATCCACAGACGACACCTTTACCTTGGCTCTTGTCTAAAATTGAGTAAAGATCTAGGGGCTGAGTTGCCTGTGACACCATTCGTTACTTTCACATATGCATCTAACTTGGAGACATTAGTTTTTCAAATGTTTGATTAGCCAGGTCGGTTTCCATCCCGTATGTTCTCATCACATTGGGCAAGCCATGTAGACATTTAAAGTTACTTCTTTGGTGTCAAAATGAGGAGGTGGAGACTGGGGAACCCCTTAAATTAACCTTCTGAATCTTGGATAGGACAGATTCTTAGGCCTTGCTCCCATTCATCTGGTCTTGTGTTTCTTACGCAGCTAGACATGCATCATAAGAGGAGAATGTATTCGCTCTGCAAAAGGATGGAACAGAATTAGTGCTTAAATAATTTTTGTTGCAGCAATTCAACAATAAAAGGCATGAAGCCCAAGTTTTTCAAGTAGAATGGCTAGCCCTGAGTTCAGACCCTGAGCAATACTTCACAACAAGACGCAGTGATAGTGTTTGTATTGTATGTTTTCCGTGATCTGGATGTTGAAGGAAGTTGTATATACTTATCTCACACTTACAACCCCTCATTCTTTTTCTAGTTGACCCATTCTCCAGACCTTTAAAAAAATGTTTTAAGTGGATGTAAATTCCATTTTAATTAGACTCGCTCAATCTAATACTGCAACTAGCCTGGAATGGAAAAAAACATGCTTAATACAACCCAAATCAACCATATCCAGATAATTCCCTTGATCTTTGTAACAGTCCGTTCCCCACCTCCACAATTAAATGACCCTGCTAGTTTCAGATTCAACAAGACATTTAAGGTTCATTTTAAAAAATGATCATCTTTTACCGATTTTTTTTTTTTTTTTTTTTTTGCTATTTTATTTCTCTTTCTTCCTCTTGCCACACAGCTGTCACTGGTATAAGAGAAAGATTGGGGGGAGGGGAAGAGGAGGCAGCCCTGTTCAAATCGTGTCACGTAGCACTAATTCATCTGCTCTCATTAGAGGGAGCGAGGGACAGCAGTGATGGCCAAGAGCTGCACTCCACACATGACACGCGCACAGTTTGGGGAATAGAAAATTGCTTTCTCAGGAAGCCCAGCCAATTAAGGACTTGACCATATTGAATGTCAAGTGTTAATTTAGGTTTTTCTTCATTTTCCCAGTAGTAATGTGGGTCCTGTGATGAGCAAATACATGTCAAGTAAAAGTTGATTGCATGAAGGACCTGGGTATTATATGTCACTGACAAGTCACAAATGTACTGAAGTCTTTTAACCCCTTAGGTGAGTGTGGTGGGGGAGGGGAAGAGGAGAAGGGGATTAATGGTACTATAATGATAAGAATTGGTAGTAGCTTGGATGGACAGACAGGAATGGTAATTGATGCAAAAAAAAATCCTGGGTATTGGCTAATCTTGCTTCATGGATAGAAACAGTGGCACACACACACACACACACACACACACACACACACACACACATGTTGTGATACTTCCTCACTGCACATGTGCTGTCTAGAATAAGAGCATCTTATTTCCTAAGATTTTTGTGTAAAAGGAACATAGTACACTCTTTGGTCTTGAATCAGGAGATTAATCATTACTACCTTTGAAGTAAATAAAAATTTATTAAACAACCATATTATTTAGGATAGTTTGGCTCACTGCAGGTATAAAATTTCTGGCTTTGTACTCTAATTCACTTTCTTATCATCAGTGTTCATTTAAAAATACCTATGCAATACTGTCATAGGAAAAATGCAAAACTTAAAAGGAGGTTTGTTTTCTGTGTGTCTCTGTAAGATGATATTTAGCCAATAGAAGTTGGAGGAAGGTCCATCATTGTCCTTCACTTCCTCTATGTGCCCAGTGGTGGAAGGGGAAAGAGCATAGCTTCAGGGAATGAGAGGCTTTTTCCTTTTTCAAGTAAATGTTGAAGGTTGTCCATCAAGTGTATCATCTCATTTCCATTCCTCAGTGCTCATTTGCATATGAATGTCCTCAAAATAAAAGAAAGTCTGTTTCCGTTGCAGTTGTACAATAGCAAATAAAAATACCCCTGTAGCTTCAAACACTGCCTGTGTGCCCTGTAAGAAACCTAAAAAGTCAAAGCAGTTACAATGTGGCAACTTTGTGAAAACTGTATGTAGAAACACTTTCCCCTTCTTATCTTTCAAGGTAAGATCTTAAAACACTTTCATGAAGTGTACCCTTTTCCATTTATTTTAAAATTGTAAACAGACCTACCTTTGCATATTGACAATGCTTATTATACCTTGAAAAGGTAAGTCACATAACACATGGATTTAGGTAGCATAAATTACTAACAATTTTTCTGTTTGTCAGGATAGAAGCTGCTATCGTTGTATTGCAAGTTAATATATATATATATATATATATATATATTTCCATATATACGTATATATATGGAAACCATCTCAGGAATTCAGTGTGTCATAGAGCAAGTTCTTTTTAAGTAATAAGTTGCTTTCAGGTAGATTCTCTTCTCCCTGTTTCAAAACTAACCAAATAGGATGCGGTTGGTCCTCTCTTCACATCCATTCTGCTAAGCTCCATCTATGGAATTCTGGTGGCCTCGAAGAGCACTGTTTAATTAAGGTCTCTTTGTCAGCAGCTTCTCTTCCTCTGGGTGTACTGAGAGACTTAAGGAAGTTTCCCTAAAGTAAATTCTGATGATGGCAGCTCAGGTTGCTGATTCAAGTTATTCTTCTCTTCTGTGTCACTTTTGACGGATGGCACCTAATGCAATCAACCACTGACTGGGAGAGCCTTTTCCTTGGCTGCTTTAGTAACTGGACCACGGGTTTCTTCCCCTCCTCCCTCCCTCTCCTTTTCTCTTCCTTTCCTCTCCTCCTCCCCTCCTCCCCATCTTCCTTCAGGAGCCCACTCTTGCCTGCAATTCTCACCAAGACATGAGCCAAAAAGGGGGGGAGGAAGAGTGGTGTACCCAGAACAGGCCTTTCCTAACCCTCCCTTTCCCAATGGTGAAAGCAGAGTCAGCCTCCCTTTGAGTGTGTTTTTGATAAATTTAAGAAGTCAAATCGCTGACACAGATAGATAATCCGAGTGTATAGGGTGAAGAGTTATAAATTAACACATTATTCCCTCTTAATGTGAAATACTTGAGAATGCATTTTCTCAGTCCCCTGACATCTACCCAGTGAGGGCTCTCATTGTACTTTTCAAGTGGCATTGATTTGTTAAAGCGCTGAATTAGCATCTCCGGCCAGCTGCCCGTTCTACTGGAGTGTCTAGGGGCTTCAGTCCCTCCTGTCTCCCCCAGACACCCGTTCCTATTTCAGCCCCCTCCTCTGCCACCTGATTCTTCCACTCCTCCCCTCTGATTTTCATCCTTTTTTGCTCTCTACATTACTATCCTTTCCTGCTTGCCTTTCTTTCTGACTGGTCCTGTCCAGCACCTCCTCTTCAGATTTTCTTCCTTTCTCTTTGCCATACCTCTTTCCCTTTTCTTCCTCAGAGACTTTCCTACATTCAGCATAAAACCTGTTCATTCTTTCTCTCTCCCCCCCCCTCTCTCTCTCTCTCTCTCTCTCTGTCTCTCTCTCTCCCTCCCCCCTCTCTCTGTGTGTGAGCACCTGTGTGTGTAGATGCATGTGTGTGCAACCGAGAAAGGTCTATATCTGATGTCATTCTCTAGTCTCTCCTCTCATTGAACCCATATCTGACCTATTCTGTTTGACTGGTTGGCCAACAAGCTACAGGATTTTCTTTCCTCTGCCTTCCCAGTGCTAAGTTTATAGACACACTGTGCACAGCTTTTTATGTGCCTGCTGAGAAAACAACTCATGTTCCACCTGTTTGTGTGTCAACAACTTTACCCACTAAGTTTTCCTTCCTGCATACTGAATGAACTTTTTGATGGGACTTCTTTTGTTCTGGTTTCATGTTATTCTGATTACATTTGGTTTTATTATCAATACATTTATTTGCATGAAGAATAAGTTTCATTTTGATATTTGTAGCAACCTATGATTATCTTAAATGTAATGTAGTGAATAGATAATAAAATTGGTCAGAAACTTGTGTGAAAATCAGATTGCTTTTACCTCTTCATTTACTGATGTGCCCCAAACTCAAGAAAATTCAGAAGTTATATGTGGGTGATAATGAAGAGAGTGACAGATGTCTCTCTGGGGTCTTTTTGTTCTTTAGATACTGGTCCTGGACCAGTAAGATGGCCCAGCAGATAAAGGCACTTACCACTAAGCCTAGTGACCTGAGTTTATTCCTCAGGGGGCACACTCTAGTAAGAGGGAACTGGCTCTTACAAATTGTACTCTGCTGGTCATTCCTATGCTTCGTGGAAACACACGTGTTGCACATACAATAAATAAATGGAAATGTATTTTAGCTATTGGTTTAAAACATTTTGGGGTCACTGTATTAATTAATTTGATGTAACCAGAAAAACATGCCTGCTGTGGCTTACACAAATACAATCCGCTGTTTTAATCTTACAGCTTCATATTGCTCTGTCTTCAGTTTTAGTAGACTTCAAATTAATGACATCATAACTAGAACTTGGATTTATTGATAAATCAAATGCCTTGAAGAAATCAAGTGTCTTTATTGCTGTATTTTATAGAATCTAAACTGGTAGTTTGATTCACTGTTTATATTTTAAAGTGGGAATAGTTTATGTAAGTATAACACTTTCTTCTCTGTTGGATTGATTTCCCTCCTTTCCAATATGATTTTTTTTTTTTATTTTAAAAGAAGTTAATTGTTGTTCTCCTCTATGGACTTGGCATGGCCTAGCTTCGGTGAAGGGATTACAATGACTTTTCAAAGCATGATAATGTCTGTGTAAAGGGGAAAAAACTGTCTTTTAACTAGGGCTTATACTAATTCCAGCTACTAAGGAGACAGAAATTACACTAAAGCAGACTATTTGGCTGTGCCTTCTGTGTGCATATTAAGTTGCTTTGCGATTATCATTTACTATTTTAGGGTATTCTTTTAAAGGAGTGAGATGTTCTTCGTTTGCTACTGCAGAGGGGCGTGTCTTCATTGCAAGGGATGGACAGTGCCTTCTATAGGAATAATTTTATCTCACCTGGCTACAAGGTGGGGTCAGAACAAGGGGGACTTACTTCCCTTCCCATCTGCTGTGACTTCAAGAGAAAGGAGGAAGATGACAAAAAACAGGGGAAGTTTGAAAGTAAGGATATTACCCAGGAGAGTAATATGAGTGAGTGCTCAAAGGGGGGATTAAAAAAAGACAGGAAAAAAGCCTGATCTGAAAGCTATACTTCGGTGGTGAAAATGGTGGTAGGTGTAGTAAAAAGAATGTTAGGGAAAAGTGATGTTTTGTGTGTGCAAAATTATAGCCTCTGGTAACACGACTGTGATTTATCCTAAAGGCATATTGATTTTAAAAACTGAGAGGGACAGTGATGCTAGACCAAGTTTAAAGTTTAGGGATGTAGCTCACTGTTGAAGCACTTGCCTTGGATGCCTGAGACCTTCATTTTCATCCTCAGCACTGAAATCAGCACCTGTGTACATTTGCAATGTACATAAGATTTCATTCTTACTGATTTATGCACTTTTACCATGCTGATGATTGGACTCAGGACTTTGCCAATGCTGGCTGCCTCAGCTACATCCCCAGCCCACTGCATGTGACTTAAACTTCTCATTAGACCCGGGCATGTGCTGTCTTGTTTCTTTGCTTTTTGTTTACATTGCTTGCAAGTGTTCTCTTCGCAAGTAATGAATCAAGAAATTCAGTTTTAAATCCAGTATAGTTGCTTGCTTTTGTTGTGATAATGCTTTAGCTGCGTGAAATGGTTAACTGCGTGTTTTAGAGTTCTTCACCTTTGAATTTTTCTTTTAAAATTGTCAGGAGACGTCAGAATTATTTCTGTTTTGTATTTTGTAAGTCTAAATTAAATGTCACTTAAATGTGAAAGAACTGGCACCTTTGATAAGTAGTCCCCAAAGTAAATGGTCATGTCAGTAATCATAATCTAATTACGAATGCAAAGTGAAGTTTGTTTTTAAAAAAGTACAGAACAAACAGAGGAAAGTAAGCCCCACAGCATCTCACAGTGTTATCTAACCCAGGCGAAAGCCTCCTTCTGCGAAGCCATAGGGCCTTGAATGGTAGCAGTAGTAATAAGAGAGGATGCTGGCATCTACCCAAGGACTTGTTCAGAGGGATCCACAAATGGCCTGCTCAGTGTGTGGCTGTCCAGAAGTTCCAGGGTGACACATGCCTCCCAAGCCAGTCACAATGCAAGAGGTCAGGAGTCATGTTCAAGGGCAGGGTGTTTCTGGATAGGGCTGAGGAAGCAGAGGTGGCCCCACTGTGCTCAGTGTGTGGGTCTGTGTACTCCTTTCCCGTCAAAGCTGGCTTAGCGTGGCCAAAAAGCGGTTCCTTGGCAGGGTTTAATGGCAGGATGATGTAGTCTGTTGTGACTAGTGCATTCCTTTCAGGTTAAACTAGGGAAATGGCATTGTGTTAAAATTCCAAGTCGCATGAATGTTTTATTGCCACAGTGCATTTAGCCCTCCAGGGGAGTCTGTGTGGCAGAGGTGGAGTTGGGGGTGGGGTGACTAGGAGACTCAGGAACTATCAGAAGAATACTTCCCTTGGAAAATTTTACCCATCAGCATGAAGCTGATTTGCTGTGATGGTCACTTAGAAGGGTTTCACTTTTGTCTTAAACTGTGGCTGTTTAAAGTCTCGCAGTCTGGACAATTAACAGCTGAAGAAAATATGACAAGACACACACAGGCCGGCAGATAGAAAGGAGGAGTGAGCCAGAAAGGAGCTGAGCTTCCTTGTGTAAACTGCCCAAGCAGGGCCCCCTCCTTGGCTGCCATCCCTGTCTCCCTTTCCCCAGGCTGTTTTGCCCTCTGCCTGAAGGCCAGCGGGACTGATCTGTTAACCTTGCACCACTGGCTGGGAGGCCTCTGCAACTCATGGTACTGTATGTTACCATTCCTACTCCCCCATTCCTTCTCCCTGAGTCTTCCCCCCTCCCCTTAACTGCTCCTCTATAACAACGGTTTATATTAGTCAGAGGGATACAATTTTGGAATGCAGAAGGTCTGAGTTAAAACAAAACAAATTTAAGTATGTGCTCCCTTGTGTTCTCCTCCCCCCCCAAACACTCCTGCATTTAGAAGGGCTAACCTGAGCCATTCCAATTCAATCCTAGCCAGACGTTTCCATTGTGATTTAAAACCAGGAACTCTAGAAATTGAACCATTTAAACAGGGAAGATATCAGGGCTTGGAGTCTCTGGAAGGAATAGTGCTATGAAACCATGTGTGGAGCCTCAGGTTTAAGATACTTCAGGCCTCATAATGACCTCCGATTTTGCAGACTGTCCCTTTTGTGCCTCTCTCAAGGGGTATCTCAGCCTCCTTTATTGTTTCAAACATAGAGTTACAGGAGACAGATATGATTTGACCTCACTTGTAATTGTGTACATTACAAATAACACTCTGGACTGTTGGATGAAGCGATTCGGGTTCATTTATAAGAGATTAAAATGTGCACTGCCGGAACAGTTTCCTCTTGTTCTGTGCCTTTCTAAAGCATTTGTTTTCTAGTCGATCCTCTGTGAAGAGGAGAACTATATTTTAAGGAAAGATATAGTTTGAGCTGTAGTTTTGAACTGTTGGTTTCTCTATATTTCCAAATGTTAACGTTTGTTTCCCTGCTCCTGTGAGGTGCTGTATTCCCATCCTTAAAAACACATTTATAAGTATCTGTAGGGACACATGCATGCACCTGCCTGTGCCTTCATGCACTAACGTTACCACCTACCAGTGGCTGCAAGGAGACGCTTGTGAAGCTCCTCAACTAGGAGTTTCCCTCTGAAGAGCTACTGCTTCAAAAATTCTGGAATATAACAGATTTTAACATGAATATTGTACAGAAAAATGAGACATGAGTAAGCCGGTGTGCTCTATTTAGAATTTTAAGGGCATGATTTGTGCATTTTTCTAAAATGATTTTGTCAAGATAGACCTCCAGAGTTTGATCTGATTAGTGGTATTTGTATGATGGTTTGTTCTTTTTAAACAGATATATTGACATTGTTTATGGGAAGTCTTAAACTAGCAAGCAATCAACTTTACAACAAAATTGAGATTTATATGTGGACTTGATGCTTTAAATTTAAGACATATTCATAAACTAAACATCTTCCCTAAGCTCTTGGTGAAGCCCACAGAGTTGGCTTCTTTTATTCTTTGTGTTTGCTCAGGTGATAGTGGAGTTTGGGTGACTCTTGTTTCCAGTTAGGGATTTTACATGTGGTTTTTAAAAAGAATATTGCTGGTATTTGCTTTTGTTTTTCTTTCTGTTTTATTATTTCTTATATTCAGTTTTTTCTTTTTAAAATTTTTTTATTGGATATTTTATTTACATTTTAGATGTAATCTCCTCCCCCCCAGGGACCCCTTATCCTATCCCCCCTCCTCCTGCTTCTATGAGGATATGCCCTCACCCACACTCCCACTCTCACCTCCCCACCCACGATTTCCCTCGCACTGGGGTGTCCAGCCTTCACTAGACCAAGGACTTCCTCACCCACTTATGCTTGACACTGTCATCCTCCCCTACATATATAGCTGGAGCCATAGGCCCCTCCCTATGTGCTCCCAGGCTGGTGGTTTAACCCCTGGGAGCTCTGGTTGGTATTGTTGCTCTCCCCATGGGGCTGCAAACCCTTTCAGCCCCTTCAGTCTTCTCTCTCACTCCTCCATTGGGAACCCCATGATTAGCTCAATGGTTAGCCTGTGAGCATCTGACTATGTATATTTCAGGCTCTGGAAGACCTCTAAGGAGACAGCTATATCAGGTTCCTGTCAGCATACACTTCTTATATTCAGTTTTAAAGTTTTTTTTTTTTCCTAGGAAGTGAAAATAAAAGTGTCAAATAACCTTTCATATCTATTTAGTTTATCTGGAAATACAGTTGATAATCCTGGTCATGGGAGCATTTTTTTTAATTATGAAAAGCATGTTGTAGTTCTGCTCAGTTCTTTCCAACCTGATTTATTAAAAGTTTTCTTTTATTTTCCAAGAAGGAAAGAGTGAAGTTACTCCAAAATTATATCTCTCTAATAAGAACATTTCAGCCGAGTCAGGATGTTTTTTTCCCCAAGTCAAATTTCATTAGAAAAAAAAAAATCAGCATTTTTGTCCTTTGAGCTTGTTTTTGTCTCTTTTGCCAGACATTAGCACAATGGGAACTTCCTAGGATAATTGACTGGTTCTGAGTGCAGATGCTGCTGTGATGTCATACAGGAGCTTTCCATGTCACGTGACCTCAAATAAGACACTTGACTGCTGACCTTTCTTTGCTTCCAGTCTGTGCTTATGATTTTGAACAGGGTCCCATCTCGTTTATTGCCCAGAAGGTCTCAAACTCAAACTCTTCTGCCTTAGTCTCTTGCATCCTAGGATTACAGATTTCCAGTACACATTTTCTTAAGGAAATAAATTAATTCTTCAGTAATGAATCCATTCAGTGATTAAGATTGAAACCAGGATCATTTGTTAGGAGAGTCTTCTACCCCTGAGTTCATCTTTGATTCTATAATGGAGAAAAGATATTGACTTGAGGAAAGTAAAAGAAGAATACACTCTGGAGGTTGTAGCTTGTCGTAAGGCCTTCATAACCTGTAGCGCTTTGAGCTGGTTTGTAGCTTTAGTCTCTAGGGAAGTGTGACTGTTTAGAAACAGTGAAAGAATGAGGAAAGTTTTAGGAAAACATTTACGCATCTTCATTCAAGGGAGAGAATAGTGTCATGGAGGTCCAAAATCATCTCATTCTTTCTGTGATGCCCACTGTGACAAATTCTCTTGGGTCTGTTTATCTTTGTATCAACACCAGTCTTAACCATTTACTTGAATTTTAAACATTTCTTATTTGTGCTAGATATTTTAAAACCTGGAATAAGTCAGTTGTAGAAGTCACCTGACCCTTCTGGGAATTATTTTTACTTCTTTGAGCATTTCCCTTTTTTTCTTTTCATTTATTGTTCTCTCATATAATTCCTCCCCTCCCTCTACTCCTCCCAGCTCCCCTCCCCAAAATCCACTGCTCCTCCATTTCCCTTCAGAAAAGAACAGACCTCCCAGAGATATCAGCCAAACATAGCATAACAAGTTGCAATAAGAATTGGCACAAACACTTATATCAAGGCTGGACAAGGCAACCCAGTAGGAAGAAAAGGGTCCCAAGAACAGACAAAAGAGTCAGAGACACATACCCCCACTCCCACTGTTAGGAGTCCTGCAAAAACCCCAAGCTAAACAACCATGGGTGTTTATGCAGAGGACATAGCACAGGTCCATTCAGGTTCTGTGATTGCAGCTTCAGTTTCTGTGAGCCCCTATGAATCCTGCTTCGTTGGTTCTGTGGGCCATGTTCTTCTGGACCCCTCTGGTTCCTACGGTACTTCTCCTTACCACATACCACCTCATCCCTACTTCCCCAGAATTTCCTGAACTCTGTGTAATGTAATCTCTGTTTAATGTCATCAGATGTAGAAGAAGCCTCTATGATGACCATTGCACTAGCAGAATATCATTAGGAATCATTTGGTTGACTTGCGGGGTGCGGGGGGGTGGGCCAGTTGTGTTTGGTTCTACACTAGGTCTCTGGGCCATCCAGCTTCCGGTTCCTGGCCATCCAGGCACTGTTGAGCGTGGGCTCCCTTTTGGAACATAGTGCTCAAGTTAGACCAGTCATTGGTTGGCCACACCCATAAGTTCTGAGCCACCATTGCACTGGCACATCTTGCAGGCAGGACAGGATGTAGGTTGAAGGTGTGGCTGGGTTAGTGTCCTATGGTGGCCTAGTCCCACTTGTGGAAACCATGCTGGGTTACAGAAGTTGGCCAGATCAGGTTCTGTCGCCTCCGTAACGAGCAGTTCTTCCTAGGGTCATCCTCATAAGTTCCAGGAACTTTACACTGTACTAGGTTTCCACATAGTGCCCTCCCTAACAAGGTATCCTCCATTCCATTCTTCCCATACTTTTCCCTCTTTTCTTCCCTCCCTCCTGTTCTCATCCTCACCTGCCCACAGTCAGCTCACAAATCAATCCCATTTTACCTTCCCATCCATTCCATCTAGAGCCCTCCTTGTGATTTAGCCTCTCCCACCCTGACACTTTGAAGGCAAATTTTAAAGGGGTATGATACAAAAAAACTGATAAAAACCAGAGTATTTATATATGGGATGAGAGCTATTGAATCCTGTCTTTTAGACCTCTGGATTGGTGCATGGAGTACTTGGTTAAAGAAAAACATTACCTTCATACCTCTGTACCATGAGGCCTGAAAATTGAAGCTTTTATTTGATTTCAGTGATATCACTGTAATATTTATAGAAGAAACTGCTCTGTAAGAGAACATACCTAAGAATAGCTATTTTTTTCATTGTACAACTTTTTGTATGTTTAATTTTAAGTATACAGATTTAGATAATTCATATTAGTAACATAATTGTAGTATGGAAGAAGGCTGAAAAGCCAGGTCCTAGTTCTTTGCTTAATTGTGTCTGCATACATCCAGATTCTTTTTCAGTTTGAACAGATTAAAACTCTTAATTCCTCTATGTGCATGTGTGGATAAAGGTAAGAGCAAAACATACTGCATTGAATAAATTGTCTATAAAAATAATTGACATAATTTTCTGTTCTCTTTGTAACATGTAGATTTCATGTTTTCTCACCTGATAAATTTACATTGGGATTTTATATAGTACTTTATTAGAAATACGATTTCTCTCCGGTGAATACAGGGAGGACCCATACTTACTACCTGACTATATCTGCATTTGATCTGATCTCTTGCTCTGACTGGGAAAGTTATGGACTCTCCCTGAGACTTGACTAACTCTTATATTGTGGGACTCAGGAAAGAGGCCTGTGACGTGGGGCACAGAACCAGAGCTCTGTGTGGCTGCTGTCATTGTCCTCTTTTGTCAAGTATTGTTACAGTTTCCGGTCCTTAGCTGTATTCTGCCAGCATATGTTCATCACCTATGGGACCAGGTTCTTACTGCATGCATGATGTATGTGCTTGACTTCTCAGTGATTTCTTAAATACTAACGAGCTCAGTTGTATAGAAGCTGACTTGTGCTGAAGGAAGTTAAGATAGAAAGAAATCTCTCTATTACTCCTACTGGGAATCAGTCACTGAGCAGCGTAATTCTAAACTTGTATGTGGCTTTTGGGTACTTTATGAACCTTTTTATAGTAACTCAGAAGCAAGCAACTGATTGAATTAATATACTCCCATCAAGAAGTGATTCTGTTAACCTCTCCTCCTCCGTCTGTCCCATGTGTGCTTTATGAAGGTAGGACTTTATCCATTGTTCAGGCTGCCTCATGTAGCAGAGATACAAGTTCATGAATATGCAGGTTTTTGTGAGCCTTAGCTACTTGCAGTCTTTACAACAAAGATGTATATGTATAATTAAAACACAAAAACAAACGCCAAAACTCTCAACCCAATCAAACCACAACAGGAACAACTCCCCCACACCAAGAAAGCAACCTTCTTTGCTTTTTAGTTCTGGACTGTGTGGGCTGCTTATTGTTGATGTTAGTGTTGTTTTTTAGGACAGGGTTTCTCTGTGTAGCTCTCTGGCTGTCCTGGAACTCGTTTTGTAGAAGACCAGGCTGGCATAGAACTTAGAGATTTGGCTGCCTCTGTCTCCTGAGTGCTGCTGAGATTAAAGGTGTACACCTCCACCACTGCCTGAATACCTTCTTAATTTCTGAAATTAAGACATAGACATCAATGGAAATTAAATCATGGACATTTCTTTTGCTATTTAATGGTCTTACAGTTTTTAACACAACTTTTACAGGAGAGGTGCAAATATACAGATATAGTTGGGAAACACAGAGAGAAAAAAATTAGTGCCACCATGTGTGTAGTTCCATGTAGGAACCTTTTGATTAACATCCTTTCAGTTTCCTTTACACACACACACACACACACACACACACACACACACACACACACTTGGAACATTGCATTAGAGCTGTTCTAAATGATTATGCTGTTTATTTTATATGTATTTGTGGCCTTAAGAAAATCTCAAGAGTGCCATAGATATATTCTACGTCGGCAGGATAGGGAATATAGTTCAGTGTGTGTGCTAAGCACTCATGTGGTCTGGGATTAGTTTCTAGAATTCTCTTCTAAGAGAGAGTAGAACATGGGAAAGAAGGAGAAAGAGAGGAAGGATGAGATGGGAGAGGGAGACAGAGAGAATCTATTTTAATTTTTAATCTAGTCTTATACTATTGTATCGTAATTCATTTAATGAGTTCTTGGTTATTAGACGATTTTAAAAATAAAGAATTGCACTGCAGTTTGAATGTCCTTGCTTAGATTTCTACACTTGCTTCCTAATGATGAATTCATGAAAATGATATTTCTTAGGAAGGAGGCCTAATTTCTGTATTGATTAAAACATTTGGGGAGTGAGTTGGGGTGTAGGTCAGTCAGTAGAGTGCTTACCTGGCATGCAAGCCTTGTGTTTGATAGCCAACAATACTACCAGTGTGGTAGTGCATGCTATACTCCTAGCACATGAGAGGTAGAGACAGAAGGATTAGAAGTTCAAAATTGCCCTTGACTTTTTAGCAAGACTGAGGTTAGCCTGTGCTACATGAGATCCTGCCTGTATGAAAAACAAAAGATGGGTTGGCGGGCCTTTTCTGTGTTCATGTATGATTTCTGCAGTAGCTATTCAACTGGTAGGCTCAAACAGTTTTACACACACACACACACACACACACACACACACACACACACACACACGGTAGACATAGATGCTTTTCAATAATACTTTATTAATAAAAGAAGACAACAGGGTTGCATTTGGCCCACAAATTGTAGTTTACTTTCTTCTTGTTTGAAACAAATTCAAAGCTGATTGAGGGGTGGAGCATCATCCCAAATAGTCTGTAAGCTACCTTTATATCATTGCATATTAGAAATCTCTTCCCATTTCAGGCTGGTTTAATGGTCAGATAGATCCCTTTCTTTCCAAATGCATCACAATCAGTACTTATTTTCAGGCACTTGTTAAAGGGGTCTTCAGACCAGCTCCTATTCTTGAGCCTCAGTCAGTTTCAATTTGGGAGGCAATTGATGTGCCTGCATGTTTTCATACACTTTAGATTTCAGCACAGGGTGACAATTTGAGGGGGTAAAAAAAGAAGATCTCTTTAAGTTACATCATAGGGGAGACATGTCCATTTTTCCTAACTCTGGAAGGTTGCTTTGTGGAGTTGGGTTCTAGGCCTGTATGGGAGTAAGGTTAAATAGAAGTTTAGTCAGACAAGAAGTCATGTCATGTCCACATCTGATGAGATCCATCTCAGCAGAAAGATACCATGGACTTAGTTACTGAGCTTTTAGCACTCTGCGCATAACTAATGATTTCTTTTTTTTTTTTTTTTTTTTTTTTTTT
>JANHMN010000004.1:61281112-61300505 GCA_030674055.1 Rhabdomys pumilio
TTTTCGTATATATTTTGGTTGACTGATGTGGATAAAGCCGTGTGGTAGGTGCTTTGGAGGAGTACAAAGCTGAACAAATGAGTGGTTGCTGTTAGTAATAGAAAAAAACTTGGCTTAAAATTCAAGGATGTCCAGTGCTTAATGGATATAGAGTGAGGAAGAGGCGAACCTTTCTCCCCAGTATCAGGGGATCTCATATAGTAGTTGTCACTGGGAAATACAGAGACTGCTAAAATGGAATGTGTATGTGTGTGGGGGGGTGTGGGGGTAAGACAGACAGAGTAGTCTGTCCAGTGAGGAGAGAACCAGACCAGCAGAAGAACCGTCAGGTAGATTCATTAGACTCAAGGCTAAGTATTCTTGAGGGAAGAGAAGATAAAACTGAAGGATAGGTCAAATTTGGATTCTTCAAGGTCTAAAAAGAACTTTAATTGATAATTTTTAGAGAACTTTCCATTTAATATAAGAGAATGCCTGTGACCATTGGTAGCTGTGGCACTGGTTTGTGAGTGTGGAAGGATCAAATGACGGTTACCACGTAATGTTTGTGCAAAGGGCCTACTGGGTACTTAGTAGACTTTATGATCTACAAGGTATGTAAGGTACAGCTGAGGAGACTGAAAAATAAGAATGGACAGACTTTCAAAATCAGTGCTTTTGGGAAATAGGAAGAAGACTTTTAATTATGAAATATGGCTCTGAGAAAATTTTATTGGTGAGATTTTGGTGATAACACTGCAAGATGTAGTGAAGTTAGGGGTGCATTCTAGCAAAGAAACAAGAGCAGAAGACTTCCCTAGTTTGTTTGTTTAGGGAAATATTCACTTGATACCTAAAAAAAATTTAATAAGAGCATGATAGTTCAGGGTTAACATTTGCATGAAACAGAAAGAGTAGGATATGGTGTCCTGTCCTGTGCAGATGAAACATAGGTAGCACATACCATTGAAATATTACAGAGGGAAATGGTGGTTTCTAGTATTACTCATCATTAGGTATTGTTAGCTATATGTGAGGTAAGTAACACACACTCAGAGACACACATATATACATACAGACATGCATGCACACACACATGTACATGCATGCGCACACACACACATACACACACACACACACACACAAACACACACACACACACACGTGTGAAATGTTCTGTTTCCTACCAGCCTTCTTTCCCCTTACGTTTTCAAAGCAGCTGGAGTTCAGGAGTGAAGCATGTTCACTTAGGATGAGTATACGAGAATATTCCTACTGGAAACTTTAAGGAGTTCCTTCTTATTTCATTCCCCACATCTTATAATCCTTGGTAACAAAGACATCACTGGTGGGAAGAGTTTTCCTTTGCCTTTTATCTGAGCTGCAGAATATGCAGCTTTTTATTTCCCTTGCCTTTCACTCCTACAGAGATTGGTGCATTTGCAGTGGGCATACAGCATATTTCATAGAAATCAGTTTTGTACCTATTTTGTCTCTCTAGGTCCTTGGCAGGCTTGGAGGGAGGATTGGACCGTGGAGAATCTAGTTTTTACTGTATGGAGCAGCAGGACTGAATGTGTGTTGGCCTCCTTTCTCCTGTTAACTCTTCAAGTTCAAGGGTTGTATTCAGAGAAAACCAGCTAGCTTCGTGGATCTTTGGGCACAGTTTATTATGTTATAGTCTCCGGCTCTCTCGTTCAGATAACTGGACCTCCTCTGGTTAGTGGCACCCCACTTTAGGCTCAGTCTTGATTGCCAGCTTTAGCTAATTTCAAATGGGAGGTCAGGGTTCTTCAGAAGTGTTTGTATCTCCAGTCAGCCATTTGGGTGCAGTATCTAGTACTGTTGCCCACTGTATTTTATGTCTTAAGCCATCAACTGCTACTTTATTTTTTAAGAACAGTCACTGATTTAATGTAGATAGTTCAATGGTAACTTATAATGCTGTTTTCTTGGTGCTCCTGACTTTGAAATGTGACATACTCTATCACATTTCATTTTATCTGGACACAAGGCACACATGCATTTTTCAGTCAACCCTTTCCTTTCCATTACTGTTAAATTTAGGGAGAAAGAAAAGAGAACCTAATTGATTAGTTCTGTTTTTGTGTCTCTATAAGTAAAAGCAACTGATATAGATGTGTTGTGTTCTGATGTGAGCCCCTTTCTAAACAGCACCATCTGAAAAGTAATGCAGTGGCTTCCGGCGCTTTCCTGGAGGCTGCTTCCTTCCTCTCATTGGAGAGAAAGTCATCCCGATTCTTTCTTCCTCTGCTTTGTATCCTAGTCTGCCTTGAACTCGAATCCATCTCAGCTTCTCACATGCTGGAATCATAGGCCTGTGCCTCCGAGTCCAGGTCATCCTGATTCTTGATTATTGTGGAAAGCCAGATAGAGAAGCTGAGCACAGAGACCTGCCATTTCTTTGTTTGCTAATTTAGAGAAAAGCTAGTCTCTAGAGGGTAATCCTCCTGCCCCAGCCTTCGAAGTGCTGAGATTCTGGGAGTTTTCCAGACATTGACCTAGATTGTCTTAGTGCTTTTCATTCACTTGGTAGTGTTTGTCTCCTATATCAGCTCCTGCTAACATTAGCAGCGGTGTGAATTGGCCATATCATTCTTTGATCATTTCAGCACTTTATCTCACACTTCTGTTTCTTCTGGGATCCCCACTGTCTTCTTATAGAGTATATGATGTTTGGGGAGGTTTGAATCTTACACTCCAATGAATACCCTTTGTCTTTCCTTGGTAGTTGTGTCTCGTTCTAAGTGAAATTATCATCTGGAGAGATTTCACTCCACTGGTAGTCTGGCTTTCTATACTTGAAGCTCAGCAGGGCAGGTACTCTATGGACTACCAATGTGGCCTGCTGGTTGTCAGTCAAGAGCATATCCCCCAGAGGGTTAGGTTTCTTTAGATGTTATTCAATTGCGTTTCCTAAGAACTCGGCTTTATCATTTAAAAGTCAAGCCATAGTGTCATAGAATACTCAGAAAATGTTCCTATATTTTATTTGTTGGGGGATTGGCTGGTACAGGAGGGCAGAGGGGAAAATGTGCTGGTAATGAACATTTTGCATAGTGAAGACTTCAGTAGGTTAGCCCTTTTGAGCCGAGACAAGTTTTTCTTTTCTTTTAACACTGCAAGAGCATTCTGAAGCCTCCTGAAATTGGTAATGTTGGACTCTGGTGAGCCTGAGAAAGATTTTTAGTTTCTCCTATTGCTGTACTATCTTGTTGCCCTTTGAAGGTTGTTTCTGTCACATCAAACTTCCTCCCTTAGTATCTCAAACTTCTGAGCCCTTATGGGAGAGATGTGCTGGGTGCCTTTTTTTGTGCATGGCCATGGAAAAGCATCCTCTGTATGCTCAGAAAACTATCACATGTGCCTTCTTACCAACCTCTCTAACCCTACATAAGGACTCCTCTTATACAAATACAAAAAGCAAAAGGCTCTGAGATAGGTGACGAGAAGTGACAGCTTAGATTTGAAGAGGCCAGCATCTCCTAAGAGCTTTCTGTTTTCTTCTTTGTTTTTTTAGTTTTAAGGGACAGGGTCTCTGTGTGTAGTCCGGAGTGTCCTGGAACTTGCCCTATAGACCAGGCTGGCCTTGAATTCACAGAGATCCTTCTGCCTCTGCCTCCCAGGTGCTGGGCTGACAGGTGTGTGACACCACCATCTGGTTAAGAGCTTTATTACCTGTGTGTAGGGTGGTTGAGGCTCAGCATTGAAGACAGAAATATTGGGCACAGGTAAACATGTACATGAGTTTTCATTAAATATCAGCTATAGAACTTGACAATGTATACATACCATTAAGAAGCAACTTTAGTGTTTAGTTTCTAAAATACTGAATTATAAGAGTGAGTGTAGCCAATTGAAACCAATTCAATTTTGTACATATTTTTAAAGAATAATTTTTAAAATGTCTACTGATAATACAGGTTAAAATGGCTCTATACTTTCTTTAGTGCTAATACACAGGTAAATTGAGAATTGAGAGGCATAAGATGAGCTGTATCACACGATAGGATTTCTCTAGTGAAGATGAGTGTTACTAGTAGCTACAGTATTTGACTCAATTTCACCTGTCCTTGTCCATTTATCAAATATGGAAAGGAACTATAGTGATAGGCCTCCGTTTTCTTTAAAGGGAAAATATGCAAAGGAAGTTCTCTCTATTTGTCTGATGTGAGAATTAATGAATATTAGGTATAAAGCCCTATAAGTACTCTAGAAGAAAGATTGTGTAATTTTAACATTATTAATGGTCCATTAAACTCCTCAGGGTGTCACAAAGAAGAGAAACTTTCACTGTCTGTCCCTGGTTTCACAGCATAAAAACAAAGTGTTCTTGTTTGTGGCTGTGAAAAATCTCCTGTTATTGAACCTGCAAAGGTTGCTTCTGCACACAGAACTAGGAGCCCTTCTCCTGGGAGGCTTAGCTGGGAGGATGAGCTCCTAAGTTATCCCAGCTCCTGAGGGCACACTGTGTCTACCTCCATGTCATCTTCTGTTTTGTCAACTCCTGTCAACCATTGACTAGTAGAGTCACATGACTCTAGAGCATCACCTGTCTCAGCCTGTATTCTTCCTCTAGAACCCTTTCCCATCTTTATCAAATTCTTCTTGATACAGTCCTGTCTCATCTAAAGCTTCTGCAGGAATGGGTATATTTCTGCCATTTCTTACTAGAAAAATGACCACCATATTTACATGCACTGCTTTCTCATCGGGGAGCAGAACATTGATTATTCTGTTTTAGATTCTGTATGCTTGGCCCTTGGCAGTCTTAGCTTAGAGATCTAAAGACAATATTGTAGGTCTCTAAGGATAGGTCACTATATCTCTGAGTGCCAAGATCTAGTCTTTAGTTAAATTGCTAGTTGAGAAATTAAGATGTAAGTTAGATGTACATCCAGCCTCCTGAGCTCACCTAACTGTTTCTGTTTTTGTATTCATGTATTTGGCAGCAGTGTGCTTTGCATGCATCTTCATCTTCACAGTGTGGGAAATCTTATTTCTCCTCCCTTTCTCTCTCTCTCTCTCTCTCTCTCTCTCTCTCTCTCTCTCTCTCCTCTCTGTCTGTCTCTCTCATCTCTCTCTCTCTCTTACCTCTCTCTCTCACCTCTCAGAAGAATTCAGAAAGGGAGGGCAAGTAGCCATTCACTTCAGTGTCAAAGAGCTTCCAGAAAACAAAAGAAGAGAGGAAATGTACCCAGTTCCTCCTCTTTCTGTCTCTTTGTCTCTCTCTCCCCCTCTGTCTCTCTGTCTGTCTGTCTCTCTCTCACACTCACACAAACACACACAAACACACAAAACCACTACATTTTGTGTGTATACTTAGGATACATGTAAAACTGTTAGGCATTAGACTTTTAAAAAGACAACATAAAATGACCCAAGTTGCAAAGGGATGCAGTGCCAAGTATTTGGAGGTGAGTAGATAGAGAAGTGGAGGATGCGCAGACGGATGAAGATAAAAGAAGAAACTCAGAAATGATGACTTGGGGTAATGTGTTAGGGAGGGTGGGACTCACAGAGCCAGGGATGACTCCACTTAAAATTTAATTTTCCTTTTAAATATGAAACATTCATGTAAGCTATTCCCTGACAGGCATCATGAAAGTCACAGCCCAAATAAACAAAGTAACTTCTATGTCAGCTCAAGGCTTCTCAGTTAAGCTGGCTGTAAGCCCAGATCAGTTCTGAATCACTGAAAGTGTTCTGGTGATTCCTAGTCCAGCAATGATGAAAGGGATGAGGAAACCAATCAGCAGAACCTGAAAAAGAATGGATATACAAATTTGGACATGAAAAATAGAATGGAGGAAAGAGGTAATAAGGAGTAAATTCCTTTAAGAGGACTCAGGGCCATGCTGGGTGCAAGAGCTGTTACATTCCAAGCCAGGGGGAAGCATAACAGCACTTCAGAATGCCAAACAGCAAGAGGAAAATCCACCCAGATAACACAAGTTCAGGAACGCCATTAAGTGAAATAGCTCCTACAATAAGCTAGCCTGGAGAGAGAGAGAGAGAGAGAGAGAGAGAGAGAGAGAGAGAGAGAGAGAGAGAAGAAGGAGGAGGAGGAGGAGGAGGAGGAGGAGGAGGAAGAAGGAGAAGGAGAAGGAGGAAGAAGAGGAGGGAGGGGGAGAGGGGGAGAGGAGGAAGAGAGAGAGAGGGAGGAAGGGAGAGAGAGAGAGAGAGGGGCAGGCCTTTGTGTTGGTTGTTATCTTTTGTTTCTGTGGATTATATACAAAGTAGGTTGTGAATCACTCTCTTTTATACCATGATTCCTCTGAGGTATGTACGACAGAGCAGCCAGGTACCCAGCTTCAACTTCCCCTGGATATATCACAAGGCCCTTTGCAAGGCCTGTAACTTGCAGTTACTGATCCAGAAGAATGAAGTCTATATGTTCAAAACAGAATCCACAAAGAAACCTGTGGAATCATATTTAGAAATGCTAGCTGATTGGTTCATTAATTTTTCTTCAACAAAAATTATTTTATTACTCTAAACGCAAAATATACTAAAGCAAAAATAACAAAAACTACGATATCTCTAAAGTCTTAATCCTTGTGATTATTTTCTGGTAATCATTGTAGTTTCATCAGTATTGAAGCAAACACTGGTTCCTGGGACAAAGGAACATGGATAAAGGAGAATCTCAAAATCACTTTAATATTTATATTACAAACACTAGACAGGCCCACTGTGTTTCAGTCTGTCAGTTTACAGTGGAGTAATGGTAAGGTGGCCAGTTGAGTCTCTTCCTTCTCTTTGTCACTTTCTGGTTGCTTATAGCAAGCTGCCTCACTTCTGAGGTTTGTAAATTGGAAGATGGAGAAAAGTGTTCTAAATTACAGTTAATTGTCTGTCATCTTTTATGTCCTTACCTTTCTTGAAGAATTTCTCCATCTGATAATTGAAGACAGCACCAGTTGCAGTTATGGTAGGGTATTGGGTATTGTTGTAGTATAACCATACTGATCTGTGCAGTTGGATTTGAATCTTAGTTGTCTTGTCTCTAGAATATGGGAGTCTTCTTTTATTCATCCTTATGTTTTTTTTTCTTTTTCTTGTGAGAAATGTTAGGACTCCAGGCTTAGGAGTGCTACCCACTGCCAGTTCTTCTTTGTGACTAGGACTGTTGAAACATACTGGTAGCTTGCTACACTTTTCCTTTCCCAACTGAAAAGGCCTTGTTTTTTCTCAGAACCGTATTTCTAAGTGTCTGAAGTTGTAATTGAATGTAATTATAGTTGTTTAACTTTCTTCTTTCCTCTTGAGAGTGTTTATAAAGTGCATTCTGTGAGTGTGAAGATGAAAAGAAGCTGGAAGCTTAGTATTTGTGACACGGGCAAATAGTATTAAGATAAGTAGCAATTTGCTTTGTATATGTGAAATAAGGTACTGTTTACACACAATTTACAAAATATACATTCTGGCTTATGGAAGCCATTTCAGTCAGTTCAGTAGTCACATTTGTTAGAGCTTTATAGGGATCTTTCTGTAGACGGGAGAGGATTCATTTTGATATTGAATATTCCAAGATTGATTTTTTTTCCTTTTCCTTTTATTGTCCCCTTGAGAGAATTACTGATGCAGAACTCATTAGTGCCCCTCCATATGTCAACTGCAGGGTACAATCAGCATCATTTCCATTTGTGACACAACACAAATTCCTAATGCCTCTGCTTCACTAACGCCCAGGTTTTTTCCCCTTACTCCACAGTGGAGAGTATAAATTCTTTCTTTTGAAAGTGCTTATGTTGTTTTAGACTAAAATACAAATAGTAGATAGTTTCCTATATTATCTTTATAATATGTAAAGTCAACAAATACCTTTAGAATTAATGACACCAAAAGGGATTCTTTTTGCCTAGTATCTTGTCTTTTTTTTTCTTTTCAATTTTGACCTGAGTTTCTTGCACCCATATTATGGATCACAATTGTCTGTAATTTTACTTACAATAGATTCAACACCCTCTTTTAGCCTCCATGGGTACCAGACATGCATATGGTGCACAGATATACATGCAGGCAAAACACCTATATAAATAAAAAGAAAACAGACATAGAAAGGTGGTACTGCCTGAGTCACAGCACTTGGGTGGTAAAAACAGGCAGATGTGGGATTTAAGGCAATCTTCAGCTGGATAGCCAGAAGCCAACATGGTTTATATGAGACCCTGTCTCATAAACAAACAAGACTTATTAACTGTGACAGCAGATGATATTTAGGCATTTTACCATTTGGACCTCAGCGTGAAGGGACAAATAAGAGACTTAACTAGGAAAGAGAGCCTTGGACCTAAACATGTTTAGAAAGTTGACTGGGTTATGTTAGGAGACATCACTCTTAGGGCAAGTGGGACTTTAAAAAACTGTTCTGAGCTTGAGCATCAAACTGATTTGTAAGTTTAGAAAAAGAAGGAATCACTTAAGTAGCCCATGTGACTGAGAACTGACCTTTAAGCAAGGACGTTGGTTAACACAGATGGTCTTGGGAATTTGAAAGACTCAGACACCAAAAGGATAGAAGATGCAGGTGATATGTCTCATGGTCGCTGTGGATGTATTGAGGTATGTGTTGGGAGATACATGTGATTAGCACAGTTAACATGTGCTGGCAAATACTGATAAAAATTTTATTTTATGTCTGCTATTCTGGGAGTAGAATCCAGAGCCTTGCTTCAGTTGCTTAATGTCTTTATCCTTGAGCTAGATCTCCAGGCCCCAGAGAAAAATGTTAAAAGTAGGAAATGAGGGATTCTAAATTTATTTCTCTTCATCTTAAAACCAGAGGTGAAATATTTGGAGTAGGCAATATTCAGAGAAGATACTGACTGTAAGAGAAGATGTAATTTTGAAAGAGGATTTTCGTGGATTTCAGGGTCGAACTCTCGAACTCTTCATGTCAAGAAATATCCACTAACTTAAAATGTTTTATTGTTGTTAATTTTTTGTAACAAAATTCATATCGTGTTTCATACACTTAAAGATAGTAAATATTGGGTCTGGGGTTTTATTGTTTGATAGAAGAAGCTTTGCCCACAGTGTGTCAAGTGCCAGGTTCAGGGTTCTACCCCATATGAACCAAATAGAACCTTCCTCAGCCAATGAGAAGCAAAACAAGGTGACAGTATGCAAATAAAAATAACAATATTTATAAGTTAAAATTTACCAGTGTTAGTATATCTCTGAAAAGGAGAATTTCAACAGATATCTTAAGGGTAGAAGGGGACTTCAGACAGCATAGAATGCTGTTCCCTTATTCTTCTCTGGAAATTTTAAGGTTATGTAGAAAAAGGGACATCAAAATCCAGAAGAAAGTATGTGTTTCAGTCTTCTTTCTTCCCAGTTTTCCTCTTTTTAACTTCCCTTCTTCTTCCTGTCCATAGATACTTACGGCTCTTCTGTGCTACATGATGTAAATATGAGACTGAGGTTATAAGAGAAAAATGTATGTGTATCTTTTCTTCTTAGAATTAATTACCTTTTCTTACTTGATAAACTAAGTTTCATATATTTTCAATATATTTGTCATAGCAATGTCAAATATGTGTCAGGCCTTGTTCAGACCTGCAGTTGGGATGTCCCTGCTTCTGTCTGGTATAGTGTGACTATGTGCAAACTCGGTGCCCGGCATCTAACCTGGCCATATCCCCTCAGGTTCCACTGGCATGTGCTGGCAGAGTGCTGGGTGCAGACTTTTGCCCAAACCTGGAGGAGCCAGACCAGAGGCTGGAAGTCCAGGTTGGAGTCTTACTGTTTTATTAGCTGGGAATGCTGTGTCAGAAACAATGACCCCTGGAGACCAGTGTTATCAGTGCCATCAAGAGATGATAACCCTTGAGATAAGTGTAAAAAGGGATTTATGTAGCATATATATAGCAAGGGGTTCTTGTAAGGATGAGCTGTCTATAATTGGAAGAAACTTAATTATCCATCCATCCATCCATCCATCCATCCATCCATCCATCCATCCATCCAAGAGACATAGTCTAGAATAAAAGAAAAATCCTGATCCCTGACGACTGGCTGTGTAGATTGGCACAGGTTGCTATGGGATCTTTGGCAAATAATTTAATCTGTGGACTAAAATAAGAAAAGTGATACTTAACAATAAATATCTTCTGTCTTAGTACATTGTGATATGTGCAAAGTACATTTCTCCCGAAAATGTTGGCTTGGAATTTAGTCCACTTTGTGTGGTCTTGAGGCATTAGACCTGGCTTGGTGTATTGTAAAATACAAATACAGAGATGATGAAGAACATCCCCGCTTCTGTGTGCTTTTAAATGTCTAAGGGATGTGTTTACCGTTACAATGTACAGGCTGAAGTTTCAACATGGATGGCGTGAATAAACCTAGCTTTTCTAGAGTTTCAACTTGGCATCATTTTCTAGATTTTTCAGGCTTTACAGAATAAGTATATTGAGTACAATATTAAAGTATCTTTTACTGATGTAGATGTAACACATAATAAATGAGGGGAATTTTTACAACTGAGTTCCTCATAGTGAAAGTGTGGATGAGCTAGGGCAGGGACGCTTCAATTTTTGCAGTACCAGTGGGGGTATGCCATGTCTTGCACACCTGCTCTTGGCCTAGAGAAGACCACCTGAGCTTTGTTGTGTCCCAGGTTGGTACTGTCTAGGTCGTGTATGGATGTGGGACAATAGAAAAGCAGGTGTGACACATTCGGGCCCTGATCATGTATTTCCTAGTTCTGGAAAACTCACAGCATATGTGACATACAAATATAGGGCGACAGAAGCCTCTTTGTGGCAGGGAGCTTGATTCTTGCTTGACCTTTGGCATGATACAAGGATGTTGTTCCAACAGTCAGTGTGAGTAGCTTGTGGGGTGACTGTTGGAGAATGTGTCTTGAACTTGAGTGAAGAAAATGGGTTTGCCATATCAGTTTACAATAAAAAGTGAAACTTTTTTTTTTAGCATATTATCTTGGCATAGTGAAGGAGGGAAGAAGTGTAGGTACATGTCTAGTGAAACCTGGTTGTTGGTAAACAGGGTGACTGACAAGTTATTTGGACTCTGCAGAGAAAATCAGAGCGTCACAAAGTAAGGAAAGGAAAGTGATCGCGTTACTAGTTGCTTCCTTCTGTAACACTAGTTTAGTAGACGAAGGGGAAAATTAAATCCCTTGAAAGATTGCCAGCTAGGTTGAATTGGTGAATTAACTGGGACACACTTAAACCATTTCCTCCTTTTCCCCTTTCTTCCCTTGTGTATGGCTTCCATACCTTTTAATAATACCTATTTTGGCCATATTATGTCAGTTACAATGAGCGTAATCTGTTCTGGAAGTCTTTTTAAGTTTCATCTCATTCATTCTTGTCGTGGCATTTAGTTCATTCCTCTTCTATGTAAGAGAAATAGCCATGCACTTCAGGGAGTTTCATCTGTTTTTCTCTGGTGCCAGGCACTGTAAAGGATAGAGCATTGCTGCTTGGCCTTATTATTCTCAGAGTAAATTCCAGAGCACCTCAGTTTGGAAGCAATACTTTGTTTATATTCTTTCTTACAAAGAATGTTCATGTAGGGATAACTCTCATGTATGGTTTAGTTCTCATTGACTTACGTTCTCATGACTCATCAAGCCTCTTTCTATCCGTAACTTCTTCCTGTTAAATCCTTGCCTTTTATCCTTGGATTTTCAGCCATCTTAGAAGCTTCATGGTTTGATAATTTTAAGATTCCCAATACTTGTCTTTGTATCTTTGTTCTCGAGTAACTATCCTACCCGGTGCTTGGATTGACTCTTGCAAAGGCATCTGCTGTGCTTTGGGGTTAACATTTGATAAACCAGTAGCTAGAAAGTCAGCTTCAGTTCACTTTATGTCTTGGCTTATTTTTCTCAGTGGCTTCTGAAGTAGATACAGTGCTGGAATTTTCTGCTCAGTGTGGGAATTTAATGGATAAATAGCCGCATGAGATTGTGGACCAGCACGACTGCCTTCTAGGAAGTGGTCCTTCTAGGATAGCCCCTCCTTAACTGCTAAGTGTTTTTTTATATGTTTAATAAAAGTTGGCCTTTCTTAGCCTAGCTGCATCTCCTCGTTGATTGAGTTGGTACAGTTAACTTCGCAGTTCTTTTCTTGGTTGAGAGTTCACTATGTGAGGTTTGACTTGGTGTTTATCACTACTGAAATGCTTAGAAAATTAGAGTAAATAATGAACCAATATTTCAGGACCAGATTAGACACAATTTACTGTGATGTTTCATAAACCACAGACTCCTTTCTTCAGTGAATGCGTGAAGGATCTCCTTTTTTTTTTCCAGACATACCAGGGTGCAAGTGTAAATTTCCATAAAATTTAAATGAGGTGCTTCCTGTAATTAATGAACAATTGTGGCTGCTCTCTGGTCTGCATTGTAATTAACCGTGATCAGGCTTGTTTAGTGATGACACTGTTCCTGTAATAATTTGACAAGCTACTGTGAATTTGCCAGGTTATTAAACAACCTGCAGCCTTCACTTACAGAGTCACAGGGACGAGCTCCACAGTGGCAGCTATTGCTGGTTAAATGCAGCACAAGGGTGAACCAGAAGCCACCCCTTGAAGTCTATCTATCACCACAAGCAGATTTATATTCCTGTGATTTTGGAGAACTTAATTAATGTGGTTTGGGGATATCTTGAAAACTTTGTTTATTGTATGATGAATCTACTGAGACAAAGCTGATTATTTTTTAGGACACACAATGATAAAGCCTGCAGATTGACTGTAGTTTGTCAGTATGAACAAAATGACAAGTTTCTTTTACTACCTTATTAGATAGATATAATTAATTTTTTAAACAGCTCTTTCAGCTTCACTTATATATAATAACACCTATATATTGTTATTTTCTCTCCTTTTTTTTTTTTTTTTTTTTTTTGGTTAGGAACAACAGATGACTGTGTCCTAAGCAGTCACATTGCAGGTACTCAGCTCTAAGTGGACTGGTACCCTTATGTCCTTGGTCACTAGCACACCAGCCTCCCCGCCCACCTCCCTTCAGGTTAAGAGCTGTTCAAAACGTTACTGTCTAGTTACTGTGGTGTCTTTCATTCAGATTCTGTTTATTGACTAAACCACAAGGATTCCTGCCCAAAGTACCAGGCGGTCTCTGCTTGACTGATTTTGATTTTCTAACATCAGCCCTGGGGTTTATTTGAAAAAAAAAAAATGTACACACACTGCAGCTTTAACAAGTCAAGTGACTGCATGGTTTTTATTTTTTGTTTTTTTTTTTTTTTGGTATTTTTTTGTTTGTTTTGTTTTGTTTTTTTACCATGGAATAGAGTATATCTGAAGATCATTAAATTTGGGGTGGGGGTGGCTGTGGTAGAGCATAATTCCTTTGCATAATTCCTTTTATTATGTGTGTGTGTGTGTGTGTGTGTGTGTGTGTGTGTGTGTGAGAGAGAGAGAGAGAGAGAGAGAGAGAGAGAGAGAGAAAGAAAGAAAGAAAGAGAGATGGTTTTTGTCTTTTCATCTTCTCCAAGAGCCAGAAAGTTTCCTGCCGTTCTCTTTCCCGCTATTGACAAATGATTGCCAGATGTGAGGTCTTTGCAGCGCTCTTTCCCTCAGCAAACCTGCAGCGAAGGGATATTTGATTCTCCCTTGCCCATTTCATCTCCTTTCCACATCTGCCAGGGACACACAAGCAATACATCCCTACATGAGAGTTTAAAGTTTACTCAGCTCCTTTTCCCCCTCAGATAAAGTGTTCGGAGACAACAGAATGAGGTCCATATGATGTTCACCCACCCTCCCTGTATGAAATTAGTTGTTTATTTTACTTATCTACCTCTCGGTAATCGAACTTTCATTTCAGTCTCCGTCCAAGGAAAATCTGATGCAACTCTGGGAGTGCTCAGAGTTTACTATTGTCTACAGGCTACAACGAGTGTCACCAGTACAGTTTCCCCCTGAGTCCCTCAGCTCTGAGAAAGAGAGTCTATTCTATAGGATATCCCAGGAAAGCATTTAATATACAAATACCAAATGTTAAGTGTTGAGTGTCCTGTAGGATGCAATAGTCAGTTAAGATTTAAAAAATATCCAATATGGGTGTGGAAAAGTCGCCTTGTTCGTTTCCCTGCGTTTGTACCCATTGTCCGGGTTGCTATGTAGGAGGCTGTAGTTTTAATCACAAGTAGCTGGTTAAAGAGAAAGTGTACAGTGTGGGAGGCGTGTGGAATTAGCTTGGCTGGGGAGGCCACACACATAATCACTAACATGCACAGAGGCCTTGTGCATCTGTTTAGAATCTGTGTTGATACTGATTTTTTTTTCTCATCTCAGTTTGAAAATATTTTCTAAAATGCCCTTATAGCTCATGTTCATGCTATAGGGTGGGCTGACACAGGTGGCCTTTCTGTTTTCCTATTACACTTTTTGGCAAACGAAAAGGCCCCTTATTCCCTGAATAAGATCAGGGTATTTTTTTTTAAACATTTAAAAAATAATCCATAAAATGTCTGCCACATGTTCTCTAGTTTATGGAAATGTTTTCCAAATCAGAGCCATGTATTGAATTCTTACTGTAAAAGTGCTAGTGTGTTTATTTCTCCCACCTTTTTTAGCTACCTGTGATTTCTACTTTATGTGAATTTGTGTTTTATGTGAAACTTGAGTGAAGAATTCAATGAATATTTTTGAAGTTTTAGACTAAGACTTTTTATTGTTGGTATTAAAAGTGGTCAGGTAAAATAGCTGTGCCTGCCTGGCATTGCAGTCAAAACAGGAAATAGGAACTGCGTTTTTCAGTATTTCCTTTAAACAAAATTAGTGAAATAATAGTAACAGACAAAACTAAACAACAAAATCCCAGTACCCTTTGGGAAAACAAAACAACCTCAAAAAACCCCACTTAAACCTAAGTAAATGAGCAAAGCCACTAAGCAAGAGTTGCCAAGATGTATTTCTATTTACCGTTTTTATTGAATTGGATAGAGGATAATCATGATTGAAGAGAGAGACAATAATTTCAAATGGCTTACACATAAAAACAAGACCCTTCTGAAAATAACCAAAAGTGAGAAAGGCCTCTTTGGAGAAGTTCATGCTGTGGCTGTTCTTCGCGATCCTCTGGGACTGATGCCATGCTAGGCTCTCCGTACACTCAGTAGATGCTGGTGTGGAGGAGATGGAGGCAGAGGCCTTTTCTAAACAGCAAGGTTAGGAACCCCAGCAGCAGTTCAGCTCCTCCAAATTTAGATCACTTTGCAGAATTTGCCCTAACTAATGCATTTGCTGGTTTCTCATGACTTCCTGCTTTTTCCTCACCGAAGTTACTCTGGGAGGCAGAGAGGTGCTAAGCAATGGAGGTGTCATCCGGCTGTGTACCTAGGGAATGTCCTTCAGAGGACAACTTGTCACCAGCCGTCAAAGAAGAGAGTGGCTTTGTGGTCTCTGAACATCTGGCAGTGCTGCACAGGAAGCTGAGGGGGTGTCATTAATTGTGATGAAATAATTTAAACCATCAGGAATAAATGAGGCTGTTAAGCTAAGTTCAGATTCCATTTGCCATGCACATGTGTCTAGCAGCCTGTGTGCAGTTAAAAAAAAAATTGAATTATATTAGCTCGTGAGTAGAAGTGAAACAGATACTGTAAATGAAACAAGTTGCTGTGCAGTGATGACACGGTATCGAGCCACTTCACAGACTTACAGTTTGTAGGATCAATATAGCAAAAGCGGTGCATTATCTGATGAATTTTTATATGAAAAGTTGTTTTGTAAGGTAGTAAAGTACACTGCAAGGGCTAGCAGACTGGGCAGTAATGCGAGTACCAGCGGTTTTTAAGATGCTGAGAACTATGGTGTAGGCTGTGGTGTGTGTGTGCACCCAGTGAGCAAGAGTAGGTGTGTGGCTGGATAAAGCAAGTCAGCAGGAGAGGGAGCGGCGTGGCAGGAGCTCATTGTCAGGTCTAGGTGCGCAGTTCACCCTCCTGTAGAGTCTGGCTGTGGAGCTCAGATTGCACTGCTTTTGAATGTGATTCCCAAGCAGCACAGAACCGGGCAACTCTGACTTCTTCAGAAGGACAGTACCATCCATCAGCTTTAAAAGGTCTGAACAACTCTGAGGTTTTGCGAGCCATGGTGTGTAGGCTCCAAAGTACATTTCTAAAATAAAACTTATTGCTGTACACATGAACGAAGCTTTAGAATTAAACCTTTCTTTCAAACTAACCTAAAAATTGAAAAGAAAATGGGACGGCCTAGGTACAGAAAACATTGTTGAAAAAACAATAAAGGAGAGGCATTTGCTGTCAGAAAACAAGATGCAGGCGTTGGGCTTGCGCTCTGACAAGCTTTGGATAAGAGCCATTGACTGCAGATATTTTATCTTGCCTGCTCCCTCCTCTCCTGGTTCCTCCCTGCCTTTCGTTCTGTCCAGTCCTGTCTCTTTTGTGCTTTCTCTGCGTTCTCTTTTCCTATCTGTATTTTCACATTACATTTTTGCTCGTTTATATTTGCTTCTCTTTACATCTTGTTCTCCTTTCCCAGCTTCCACAGAAGCGATATGCAGTTCCATTTCATCTGCAGAGTTAAAGTGCGGATCCTGAAAACATTGGTGTCCACAATTACTTTGAAAAAAAAAAAAACCCTCATAAAATATAAGATTAAGGTTACATTCATACATAAATTGTATGACTGTTGATGGGTTTAAAGATGTGAATGGATTTCATAAAGAAGTTTAAGAAAGGAATCCAGGATGTTAATTGAGCCACCTCTTCCTGTTTCTGGGTAAAATTATTATCAGTAGCATCAGAGTTTAGTAGGTTCAGGTGAATATGGTTCTTCTCCTATGTAGGGGAATACATAGAGTGTAGAAACCTTTGAGTTCAGACTTGCTTAAAACCCAGCAGAGTAACCTGTAGGAAATGCCCTCCCTCTCTGGTTTTATCTCTGGATTTCATTTTAGTTGATGCAATGGAAATTGGAAATTTTTCTTTCTTTGGTACTACTTCTCATTTATGGAAGTCTCAGAAGGGGGAAATAGTGTTAGTAACTGAGGCATTTTTATATGGCACATAATAACAGTAAATCTATTATTATGCTATATTTTCACTAATTTCTGGTTACCAAAAGGTTAATGATTATGAAAAATTCCTGAAATAGCATATGTATGTTGACCATGTAAATATTATGTAACTTAAAATAATTTTTAAGGTATCTTTCTATCATGGGAATTAAAAGTTGACAGAAAAATTTAAGTAAGATAGTGGTTTTTGTCTATTTTTACTGAGTATTCTCTGTGCATCTGTTTTCCAAAAACAAGGAAATGATAGTGTATTCAGCAATTGAAATTTGTAAGTAAATACAGAAAATTTGCTGAATGAATGTAAGGTTTTTCCCTTTTTCATTTTTTCCCTTTTTAAATTTTGGAAGGGTATAAGTTAGGTGCTTTTATATCTTTTCAGATGTTTTTCCTTTTTTTTTTTTTCTGTTGCTGTTGTTGCATTTATATCCTGTTTCAGTAGCATTAAAGCCATGGACTCGGATAGCTTGAGTTTTAGTATTTCAGGTATATTATGAATGAGATATGCTTTATATTCTTCAAAGACTAAGTGTTTTGATGAGAGAGTGTCGTCTGAATTTTAGGTGATAGATTTGACATGAGCTGTTCATGTTGGTGACTGTGCATATTAACATTCGAAGTGCTGAGCAAGGCACTGTGTTTCCTCTGTGTGATTTCTTAAGCTTTGTTGTGACTGCTTCATACGGAAAGGAGGTAAGAAAGAGAAACAGGAAGCTTTTAGTTCTCATCTTGATTAGAGAATTATATATCTTGAGTGGGCATGCACGTGTGCCTGGGCTTTAATAAATAGATTACATACTATACCCATACTTTATATAGCTATCAGAATTACTAATTATTTTCCATCTGTATATTTGGTTGGAGTTAATTACAATGAATACTTTATATTAGAACATACAAGTCTTGCTGTCTCTTGTACAAGAAAAGAAAATCTTTTGCTTGTGTAGATAGAACAATCTCAATTTGTGCGTTAGGTTTGTTAGACCTTCAAAGTGAAAATTATATGAGTTGTAAAAAACCAGTATCTTCCTCTTAATGATTTAGAAACTGAGGTTCAGAGGCTTGATAAGACTTACCCCAGGTTGTCTTCATTGCTGGTCAGAGCCTACATGATATCATGTGCTTATTTCTATTCCTTTAGTGATTATACATATTACAAGACATTGTTTTAAAATTTAAAAGCTAAGTTATATAGCCAATTTCCCCCATGTTTCATACAATCCAGAAGAATACAAAGAATGCAGATATCAGTCATACCTAAACCTGGTGGAATGGTCAGAATTCAGGTCAGAATGATTCAATTTTAAGCATTGTAGTAGCAATTTCAGCAAGTTTTCCATGGAAAATAAAATCACATTTTTCCCCATGACACGTGAGATATGGTGAAGCAATACTAAGGCATAGAATGTTTAGGTCTGTTTTGTTTTTACCTGTCTGTTTTTCTAGTGTCTGTTAGTGTTGTTCAAACACTACCTCTTTAACAGTATGAAGTAGAAATAGTCACGTCTGAGTGAGCCCTGTTTCCAAAGCAAAGTGTCATTTGCAGATATACAAAGAAAAGGATTGCCTGAGAGTATAAAAATCTTCTTTAATGCTCAGTGAGTGCCAGTAGAGTTTCTTGGAGCACAGAGGCAAACTAAGTTCCCCTGAAATCATTGTTACTTTTAAAAAACATCTTTAAGTGCCTTTTTGGGTATGGTACTGTGTTTGCATCCTATAAAATGTGAGCTGAACAGATAGGGTCTCTGCCCTTTAGGAGTTTATAATCAAAAACATATAATGCAGCTGACATCTGTTATTGTATTGAGGTTTTACAAATAAACGTTGATCACTTATATAAATAAAAGTTTTATAACAAAGAGGAGAAAAGCCTTTTCTTGCCTGATTAAATAAGTAAACAGACATTCTTATCCACACACTGAAGCTATCCATAGAAGTTGTAAAATGGCTGAATTAAAATAATCCTGACACCAGAGTACTCCGTTACAGTGTGGTTTTAGAGTTTTGAAGTGTGAGCTGATATCACTGATGGTATCCTGTGGATGGTCTGATTCTGAGATGGCCTTTTGGTTTCTGCTTAAGGAAATGGACATGGGTTCGGTTTTCTTTACCTGTGGATTTTCCCCAGTTACTGATTGGTGGTCTCTGCTAGAAAATGAGCCTAAATGTTTTATCTAAGCCCTTAGTATTATTAAAAATCATGTTTTAAAATGAGCTGTCTCTCCCTTTGTTCTTTCAGTAGAAGCTACATTAAAAAGAACACAGGTATTTAAAATTGATGCTGATTATGAAGTGAACTGAGAGAGAGAGAGAGAGAGAGAGAGAGAGAGAGAGAGAGAGAGAGAG
>JANHMN010000004.1:61300515-61369736 GCA_030674055.1 Rhabdomys pumilio
AGAGAGAGAGAGAGAGAGAGAGAGAGAGAGAGAGAGAGAGAGAGAGAACACGAATGAGAATATGTTTGTTGCAGGGGAAGGTTGATTCAGAACTTGGAGTCAGAATGCTCCTTGCAAGTCAAGTTTTGGTGAAGTTTACCAACTGAAGTCAACATGTATGTTGATGGGGGAGTGAGCATTTAGTCTGATAAAGCGTTTCCTTTCCTCATGGTTAACTTTAATGCAGGGCCTTAACAGTTTCTTCATTTTTGAGTGACTAATAATGATGAGAAGACTAAACGTGAACCCAGCTCAAAGGTCAAGAAGCTTAAAAAAAAATGGCTCTCTCTATCTCACTGTAGGTGTCTGTCTGTGTAAACTGAAGCATGTAGGTGCGTAAATTAATTAGAAGAACAGTCAGTGATATAAATCAAACTTATTTGGTGCACTGGTGAAATGAGCATTGTTTATAAGATTATCTTGTTATTTAATCTCTTCTGTGTAAACCTGGCTGGCTGGCATTATGAAGTAGTCACACAATTAATGCGATGATGGTATACTTTTTCTTGCACAGGTCTGGTCCTGCAGGCCTTTCTTGATGGATTTGTATATATAGAACTGGAAATTTTAATTAGCCAGACTCCCTCCACCCCTTTGTGTATGTCTGGTTTTCTTATTTTATTTTAAAATCTCAAAATGTCCTCAGAGATTTTTTTTTATTCTTTTGAACCAGTAATCTACTGACCCCGGAAGAACAAATTGCCTTCAGATATTATTTTCTCAAAACTCTGCAAAGTTCATTATCAGAGCTACCTGCTGTCTTCAGATACCCTGTGCTGCTGGATCTCAAATAAAAAGAAAATTTTACTTATAAATGAACCCATTAGGAATTTCTTGAATAAACAAAAGGCTCCTTTTCTTTGATGTACAAAGGAATTTTGTTTATAACTATTAGTCACATAAGTCTTTTCTTTACACAAGCAACCTTTCCTTATCTTTTGTATGAAAATGAATGTATCCCTATTAGCTCCAGAGCAGAAGATAAACACTTTTAAAACCACCAGAAGGCAGTTTTGCGGTGCGCAGTTTTACGGTGTGCAGTTCTGTGTGGATATTTAGCATTTGCTTCCCAACTTCTGCTTACTTTCTGGTTTTGGGTCCTGTCCCCACCTGCGCCCTGACCTCCTGAGCTGATTTCTTTCTGTGACAAGATAAACCTTTGCTTTGGGGAAGTAAAGCTCTGCTGTTACTGATCTCATTTTCAGCTTGCCTAATTGTCCTTGGCATTCTTTTATGATTAATATTTTCTGACAGTGCTCTTCAGTAAGTTTACAAATAAATTGCAAAAAAAAAAAAAATGTACTTTTATCTTCTAAATTTTTTTTTTTACTAGAGTTTGAGGACTGGAGTGTGTTGTTTGTTGCTCCTTCTTAATCGCATACAGAGGACAGATCTAGAACAGTCCATTTAGGATTGTGCATAGGGCAGTTATGAATGACTTAATGCAATCTCAGTTGTGAGGTTTTTTTTTTTTAATTAACTTGGGATATTGACTTTTTTATTGGCCAACACTTGTAATAAACATTTAAATCAAATATTTGGATGTATTATTTAGACATTTCGATCTCATTTTCATGTGTGTCACAAATTTCACCGTTTGAATAGTGATCATTTATCATGCCATAGCAATATTTCTTACTCTTAGGATTATATATCTGTAGTTTTGGGAATCACCAACCACAGAGAAAAAATCTGCAGACCAGTCACCCATGAATGATGATTTGCTAAGAGTTTACTTAGTAGAAAAAGTGGCATAAGACCTTGCATTATCTATGCTCTTAGATATTTTCACTGTTACGTTCTTGGTTATACAGCTCAAGTTGTAAGTCATTATTAAACTATGCAGATATATTTGCAGAGGATTGGATATGTTTCCTGTGTACCAAACGTGTATTGAAACGAAGGTGTGTGTTTACTGGAAGCCAAGCATGTGGTGCAACAGGGCATCTTCTGTATTGAAGAGGTCTCTTAACTGTGTGCTAGCTCTTTCTTCAGCCTGCTGTCCAGAGCCAGCTTCTTCTATCTGGTAGGAGGGAGGTTTCAAAGTACCGTGAGAAAACAGCATGGAGCTGCATGTCATGACCCTACCTGAGAGTGGAGTATGACTGAGCCCATCAAAAATCCAGAGATGTATAAATCAGCCAAATATATGCCTGTTGGCAAAGGTACAAACTGTGTGTGGGTAAGGCTACATGAAGTAAACACCTTGAGTTTTTCTGGTGTTTGGCTTCTCCATAGGCTTTCCATACCTGGATGTGAAAAATCTAGGCTCTCCTGCACTTTCCTCCTTCCTCACCTTTGTATTTCTCTTTATATGAATTACATCATGGTGTCATCTTTTTCTCCGTGTTTGATGTAGTCAGTTTTATTCTAGCCATTCATTTTATGATTTCCTTTGAAAGCCCATGTAACCTATGTCCTTCTGAGACAGATCATGACAGTAACTTCTAAGAAGGGTCTTTGTTTAGGGAAGAGCTTAGAGGAGGATGATAAATTAGAAAAACAATGTGAAGAAGAGTGTGGGGAGGAACAGTATTACTGTTGACCAGTTCTATTCTCAATAAGTCACATCATGAATGTGTCTCCCAGAACAGGAAATGGAAAGAATGTTTACTCATTGGCTCTCATTTTCTGTTAATTACTGTGGCTCTCTGAGCAACCATATGCCATCCCGTTGATTGTCTGGAGTCATACATACCCAGGAGATGCTTAAGGTAAGGTGGCTAGTTAGTTGCCGGCGTTGGCTAATGCATCTGGAACAAGAAGCAAAATGGAGAAAATTGAGATGGGACCCATATGTTGATTTCACTTTGTTCCGTAGACAGAACTCTGAAGTGTTTGGTGTTGTATACTCCTAGGGACTTCAGTGTTCTTTATGGATAAGTTTAACTATACTTTAACCACCTCATTAGTTGAAAGGACTGTCTGCCTTTCTCCCAGTAATTTTGGGCAGTTCTTGGAATACTGAGTTTTCATATTAGAACAAGGGTGATTATTATTTTAATACAAGTTGACTACTTTATCCACATTCAAGTCTAAAACATTCATAGGCGTTATCCCAATTATATTTCAAAGTCTTTGATTTTGGAATAGGGGGATGTTATTACCTATTCAGCTTCTCTCTTCCCTTTCCTCCCTCCCCCTCTGTGTGTGTGTGTGTGTGTGTGTACATACATATATATGTATGTATATATATGTTTAAATTTTTCTGATGAGTTAACAAAATTATGCCATAGGGTGATTTGACCCATTGTTTTCCAGATGGTCATTGGGACCTCAGTACAATTACTGCTTTTATTGAACCGTGAGACATGATAAGTTGAGGAAGAATTAGAAGAGTAAAGAATGTAAGGAAAAACCGAAAAGTAGTTCCCAGTGGAACTGAAACACTGTGTGCAATTTATTACCTATTTGACAAAAGAATCTTTCACAAACCAATATCTAACACAAGTAGCTGAGCCACACAATTATTATATGTATTTATTACAGTTAAGTATTTTATATTAGAATCATTGTGCCCAAATTAAAGGGTACCCATTGGGACAGATCATTCGGAGGGGAAGAAATGACATCAATGTTTCACTTGGAAATGTAGCTAAAATCTTTTAACAGCCTTTGCTTCTTATAAGTTCAAGAACTCACCCTGATTTCTTGCTGTGTGCTACTAGGTTTCTTTCTCGATGTCCTTTTACAGAGTAGTGTATGTTCCTACAGGAGAGAAACTTTAAGGGAGCAGAGGAAAGCATGTTCTTCACTCATGTAGGAAGGTAGAAGACACACTCCAAATCAAGTACACAGATAGTATCTTACAAACTAAAAATTCTCCAATTACTTTATTTTTAACGGCAAAGGAGCTGAATAGAGAAATATCAAAAAGGTAGATTTTATGATGGTTTTACAACTCCTTTACCTTCCTCAGTCAATCTGGGAATCGTTGCCTACTAAGGTGTTGGTTTGTTTTTTTTGGGGGGTGGTGGTGGTGGTGGTTGATTCTTTCTCTGATTCAGAAGACAGGTCACTGTTTTATTAAGGACGAAATTCAGTTTACCGTGGTAGAACTCTCTGAGTATGAGAGAGGTGAGCAGGTGACAATTTGAGGTTAAAAGGCCTTTAGGGTAAAAATACAGCTTTAAGCGTGTGTTAGAATATACTGTGTAGAGGACAGGGAGGTTTAGATTATAAGAAAAATGGTTGTGGGATCTTCAGGAACAATGTTTCTGCCTTGTGGTTGGTCACTTTCAATGTATGGCAGTTGCTTTCCATTATAATCTCAAGAGCCAATCAATATGTACAATATTATGTAACTTACAGTTATATTATAACCAAAATATGTCAAGTGTGGTTTCTGAGTGGCTGATTTACAGTAAGTGTTCTTCAGTCCCCAAAGTGGGTATTATGACTAATTTGAACTCTCATAGACAGGCATTTTTTTCCATGTGAAAATTGTCTGAGTGTTGCGGGGAGGGTTGTAGAGGAAAGAGGAGCAGTAACTCTGTCAATGTACTCACATGCAGATTGATCAATTGTCATCTCCTTTGCATCTACATGGATTGCTATGAGTTATTTGCTCACCCTGGGAGAGACGTGCCCTGAATTATAATAATTTAAAATCTGTGAATCTATTAAAACCATATTTGTAGCTTTAAAAAAATTGATATTCACTGGGCAGTTTGCCCAACAAGAGAAAGTCAAAGAGATTACATACTTATCCTAAGTAACAGCAACTACCCTGCCAATTCTTCCTTTGAAAGAATACAGCAGACCCAAATTATACATCTAAGGGTAAGAAGAGGCAAGAAAAGAACTCAATATATCAAAATCAGAAAGTGAATTCCACAATAATGGTTGCAATAATGTTTCAAGATGTGATTTCAGCAAAGGCCTAAGTCACTGAACTAATCGCAACTTGGATGGGTTTAAAATGATTTAAAACACATCCTGTGGTTTTTAAATATGTTTACTTCTCTCACTTACTTATGTGCCAATAGACTCTGTGATCACATGGGGTCAGGGCAGCAGCCCTGTTTGGTGGAGAATGTATGGACTATGTAACAACCACAGACTGTTGTCTCAGGCTGTCCTCGATGTCTGTCATCTACAGGTCATAGGACATCGAGATGTCAAAGCTTTCTGAATGAACGCTCTGACCTTTTACTGCAGGGTTGGCAATACAAGGCTGTACAAGCTGGTATTTCCAAGGCAGCTCTTCCATATGAAGTGAGGATAGGCAGCTCTGAGGAACTGTGTTGTGAGCTTTGGAAGAATCGGGTTTTCGTATTTGTGTGTCTTGTCTCAGCCCTGTCGTTGAACCTGGCCTTTGTCAGGAAGGTGTGTACCTGCTGAATGAATATGACAAATACTGGTCTTTGCATGGAATCACAGTGTGTCTAGGCAAATGAAGAAACACTTTGCACAAAGAACACATATGTTCTAGTTGTATGTTTGCATAAATGTGGGACCTGTGGCAGTAGAGAAAAAGCAAGCTCACTTAAAAACTTCTCTCCTTGAGGGCAAGTGCATGTCTGTGCTTATCTGTATAGTCTGCTGTTCTGCATGGAGCCCTGCTCATAGTAGACTCTGGAGAGGAGTATCATACTACTTTCTTCTTTGTTAACTTGAAATGAATTTTCCGTATTTCCAAGAAAGTTTCTTCTTTCCATATTAAGAGTTTTGATAGATGTTGAGATTCAGCCTATTTCTTGTTCTGTTAATGTTAAAGACTAAATACCTCATTCACTGTAATCATATTGATGAAGAGTTGAAGTGGGGTAAGGTGGTACACAACTTTCATCCCAGTATTCAGAAGATAGAGTTAGGTAGAGTTCTGAGTTCAAGGCCAACCTGATCTACCTATTAAAAGACCCTGTCTCAAAAAACCAAAATAATGGCAATGACAACATAATCAACAACAACAACAATTGCTAGGTGGTGGCAGCACACACCTTTGATCCCAGTGCATGAGAGGTAGAAACAGGCAGATTTCTGAGACCGAGGCTACTTTGGTCAACAGAGCAAGTTCCAGGACAGCCAGTGCTAGACTGAGAAACCCTGTTTCACAAAACAAAACAAAACAAAACAACAACAATAACAACAACAACCCCTAAAAAATGAAAAACAAACAAAAGTTGAATGTACTGTCCGCTCGTATGATTTTATTTTCTTATATTTGGTAATTAACTTTGGGGGACTTCTAATTATGACCCTTAGAAAGAGGTTGAGAGTCCCACCATTAACTTTTAATTTACCATTCTCTTGGGTTTTTTTGTCTAGGAATAGTACTTACCTTGTATGGAGTTTAGGCCCAATAAGGGCCTGGTTGTGTTATTTTCTTCTCAGGTAGACCTGTTAAGGCTACAAAGATTTAAAAAAACAAAAACAAACAAACAAACAAAAACAAAGAAAGAAAGAAAAAGAAAAGAAAAGCAAAACAAACAAATCCCCAAAAGCATCCCTGAATAAGAACAACCCTCCAAAAGTTGTTTAGCTGTTAAGTAAGTGGATAGTGCTGTTAGAGAGTAGATGTAGCTAATGGAGATGGGTGGGTACATCTCATCACCTTACCTGCATGAGCTGACAAAGCACAGCATAGAGACAGTAGTTTCATGACATCATTGCATGTATACTCAGCTGATGCATCGCACATGTGTGCAAGGTACGCCTCTGAAATTAGAATTTAAGACTTTGTTTGTTGTTTTTGATACAAAAACCTCACTGTGTAGGCCAGGCTGACTTTTAAGTTTAATGCTCTTGCCTCTGCTACCTCCCAATTGCCGAGACTACAGATGCATAACCAGCTAGTATTTAGTTCTTTAATTAGAAACCTGCAATATTCCTTACTGCCTTAATTTGTGTGTGTGTGTGGGGGGGGGGGTGTGAAATATCACCTTAGTACTAGTTCATAAACATTTGAACTCGAATATTGTAACTGAAAAGTAGAAGGAAATATCAAACTAGAAAAAGTCAGTCAAGTAAACAAATTAATCCTGCTTTTATTGAAGTGAAACAAATACGATTTCCTCAGTGCACAACCGATTTTTAAAAAAGGTTATATCACCTTATGTGCCAATATACCCTGACATCATATGGGATCAGGGCAGCAACTCTGTGCGTATGACCCTGTAGAAATGAGTATGATCATATTTTATACCAACAGCAAGAGATAAACTTGCTACCATGATCAAATCAAGAAAATGCCCTGGGTTTGCTGGATGTGTGCTCTGTGGGCTTGAGTCACAGAATCAGCCAAGTCTCAGCAATAGATTCTGACTTACGAGTTTTTTGAAAAACATTTTTACTTAATTGCCCAAATAGCTTACATGTTGTTTACTGTGCTGTGAGTTGTTTGTTCATTCAGGTAATGTAAAGTATTAGTTAGTAGTGACCTTTTGGTGTATGTTTTTAAATTGTTGCTTTAATTAATTATGCTAAGTGTTTTTAATGCTCTGTGCCTCTTACTGAAAGTGTCATGATAGGGAGAACAAAATAAAAGATCTATATAGCATTATAGGAGAAAAGATTTCCAGCAAAGATGGAAGAGATCAAGGGAATGTCAAAATTGTTGAAGTGAAGAAAACAGAGAATTGAAGATGAGACTAAAACCAGATAGATAGAGATGCCCTTGGGCAAAATACAGCTCTGTGGGAAAGTGTGTTAGAAGGTAGAACTTCATAAGAAAGGTTTATTTTATGGGGATGTACACCTAAAATCTCATGACCTTTGCTTATTAAAATTAAATTTTAAATTTTATGTTAGATATCACACACAAAGTATTTTAAGTATGGGACTGTTTTGTAAGCATACAGATTTATTGAAAGCACAATATACCATTAATGCTTCTTCAAATAAACTGTTAATTGCAGATAGCTTTCTTACTATTTTTAATTCTGAGAGTTCTTACAGTTCTTATTGTCATTGTTTCTAGAAACTAAGTACAGAGATTTGTTTGTTTATTTTTCTGAAGATTTCCTATGGAGACTTTGGCAGATAAGAGTTTACATTTTAGATGGTTTTTAGCTTTTAATTTTAATCTAACTAATGCCTAATTATGAGTAAAGAAATTTTGGAAATTTCCAGTTACAACATAGAAGTTAGATTATGTAGGTTAAAAGGTAGAATTTGTTCTCTTTAGAGAAGTTTAAAATAAGGACTGCCTAACAGAAGAAGTCACATGTCTGTGTTGTCTTCATTTCAGTCATTTCTGAAGTAGTGCCCTGACTGAAGAAGTCCTTACGTTTAGAATAGGCAGACTCATGAAGTATCAAGGAAGCACTTTGTGGTAATTGGCCCTCATCCCAGCACACAGAAAATGTCTCCAAATAATAATTCTGAAGAAAACTTAGAAGTTACACAGATGTGTGAGTAAGCCGAAAGACAGGATGGCAGTGTACACTTCGCTCATGCTCAGCTCAAGACCGTCTCTCTTTAAAAAGCTCCCTTGCAGGATGGAGAGATGGCTCAGCAGTTAGCACTGGCTGCTCTTCCAGAGGACAGGGGTTCAATTCCCAGCACCCACATGGCAGTTCACAACTGTTTATAACTCCAGTTCCAACGGATCTGACACCCTTACACCAATGTTCATAAAATTAATCAAATCAAATATATTTTATATATACATATAAAATATATATTTATATATATAAATATATATTTTTGATTAATTAATCAAATCAAATACCTTGCAACCTAAATCACCTAGTTTGCGTTTCTGGTCCCCATTGTGCACAGCTTCTTGTGTGCCTCAGTTTGTCTGATCCTACTATACACTTGACATTGTTTTCATTATTATTCTTTTTTTTATGTTCTTTTGAGATAGGTTTTCTAGAGGAAGCTGGCCTTGAACTCAGAGATCCACCTGCTTCTGCCTCCCAAGTGCTAGGATTGAAGGTGTGTGCCACCACACCTGGCTTAATTCTTATTCATTTTTTAATTGGGTATTTTCTTTATTTACATTTTAGATGTTTCTGGGTCTCCTCTCCAGAACCCCCCTATCCAATCCCTCCTCCCCATGCCTTTATGAGGTGCTCCCTTACCCTCCCACCCACTCCTGCCTTCCAACCCTGGCATTCCCCTACATGGGGCATCAAACCCTGATAGGACCAAGGGCTGCACCTTCCACTGATGTCCACAACACCATCCTCTGAGACATATTCGGACAGAGCCATGGTTCCCTCCATGTGTACTCTTTGGTTGGTGGTCCAGTTCCCAGAATCTCTGTTCATTCTTATTCTTACCTGTGGTTATGATGGGATAGTACCTTGATTCATGGCTTGACTGGGAACAGTAGTTACTTTGTGGTTTTGACATTGTTTTCTTTGTTGGTTTTTTTTTTTTTTTTTTTTTTTTTTTTTGCTTTGTTTTGGTTTGGCTTGGTTTTCAAACAACAAAACAAAACAAAACAAACCCAACCCTTAATGTCACTGAGAAAGGCATTTTAGGATGCAGAAAGTTCTTCCCAGTTTTATGCTATGAAATGTTTCCTTCTTCTATTTTAAGGTAGATATTTTCTTTCCTGAGTAGGTTAAATCTGCTCAGCTCTCTCTGGCCGTGGCTCATTGTAATCCATGCTTCTTAAAGGTCTACCCTATAGGAAACTGTTGAAGATGGGGTGGGTTAATGTAAAATACAATTTGGTCTCTTGTTCACATATGGGGTTATTGTGTCTACTGTTTGTGTCATTTGCTTGAAAACATCTTAATGCAAACATCATGACACCCACCCATAGGGACCAAAATACCCATGTCGAGTATGAAAACATCCTCATGGGACACTGTATGAATGTATTACATAATGCTTGAAACAAGCCTTTCTTGGTAATGGTTAACTATGTGGCTCTCACTTTGTAAGGCTCTAAATCCTAGCCTATTTTTCTATGAAAACATATTTGCAGCTGTTTCAAATAACTGGGGGTTTTAAGATGAATCTTCATGTGGTTTGCTACACACTCAAAAACCTAGACGAGGCTAGGCTGTTTGTCTCTGAAGCTAAGGAGTTCAGATTAACTTCAAATTAGTCTTATTTATTGAATATTTAAGTTTCAAAAAAATCCTGTTAAGATTTAATTATATAAAGATATTTATAATTTTCTTAAGACATCTACAAAGACATTTATAATTAAAAAATTATCAGCAGTTTTGTTTATATTAGAGACTCTTAGACATGATATATAACCACATGCACAAGATTTAAAAACAAGCAACAACATGAGAAGACCAGAATTTACGGCTGCTTTAAGATTAGTCTGTAGTGCAGTAGGAAAGCATTAGGACTGCAGCTGAGGGAATCCCTGCTTGTGGGAGGGAGCTGATAACACTGAACTTTCGTGGGTCCTGGACTCGTAAGGCAAAGGGCATTAGACCCACCCATGATTTCATCTCTGAGGAACTACCATAGAGAGACCTACTGCACTAATCACTCTCTCGTATACTGTTGGAAGTTGACTTTGTTGATGAATATTAGATTGAGGCAGGGTGGGCAGTACCAACAGTTTTATAAATGGGGAAGCTGTTTGAGAAAGGTTATATAGTTTACCCAAGATTTCCTGTTTAAATGAATGTTTTAAAGCATAATGAACTAAGGTGGCCACGTTTTACACTGGCACTTAGGGAAATTGACTAAAATATGTGCCTCATTGAATATTTGTCCCTTTTCTTTTCCTCTTCTACCTTACAGCTTCTTTTCTTTTTCTGTACTTTGAAATTATTGTAAATGTATTTTAGAACACATATTTTGAAAGTCACAGTTGTAAACAATTTAACAATGAACATTCTGTTCTTTCTGCACATAGTACCAAACAGCTGATGTCACAGTACAGATGCCCGTCCACTGCAGTTAGCCCTTCTTCTACTCATGGGACTTGTAGATGTCAGCCTCTCTTGCTGTAAGAAGTCTATTATTGATCCTCTCTTTTTCCTCCTTATGAAGTTTATTTGTGTAAAATGTATTACTATATCTGTTCAACATACAAGTTTTGGAAAATCAGAGTTTAGTACCTCTGATACCAGCTTCCATAAAACAAGCAAAGTCACATAACCACTGCAGTCCCTAAGTTATCCTCTAGTTGATAATGTTCACAGCATGATCTATGCTACCATGGAGAGGACATAATGCACTTCCTGTGTACTAGTGTGTTCCTATTCTATAATAAGTATTATGTGTAACCTCCTATCGCCTTCAAGGCCTATGTATAGTTCCACCATTCAGAAACCTATAAAACAAGCTTTTCTTCTAGTTCATGTTGATTCCGTTTCAGTTAATAAATGCCCACCTCACACCCTGTCCCTGGGTGACAGCCCTTCCAGTCATCATTCAGGACCCCCATTAAAGGGAGACTATGTCTGTATACATCAGCTGCTTCTTCTCTTCTTTCTGCCTTAGCCTCTCACTGTCTGGCTTGATTTGCTCCTCTCCACGGCTGCTGTGGAGGCCTGACCTCGTCTCATTCATTTTAGTTTTTTACTTACACATCTGTGACATTTTAATTATCTTTAACCACTGCTACTAATCCTCAGATCTTTAGATTCTCTGAGTTTTCATTATTCGACCTTGACCCTCACTTTTATAATTTGTAGTTGACTTTCGTACATTCTAAATGTTAGTGTTTTCAAGATAGTATATAGGTTTCCTCCTGCACACTGTGATTCCTGTTATTTTTAATTTCTTTTTAATTTTCTGACGACTACCCAACTCTTTTTCTAGTCAAGACTTTTCTGGATGGCTTTATATTTGCAAGTTTGTCTATTTCAGTGGATCTATTTGAAAGCTCGAGGTGGAGGTGGGCAGAAGGAAAAGATATCAGTGTTTATTCTTATACCCCAGCCTGTCTTGTATGTTAATGGTATCACCATCTATGTCATATCCGGTGTTGCCAGCTGTATAATATCCACTCAGGTTAGAAACCAGGAAATCCTCCTGGATTCCTCCTTTTCCTTAGTCCCTGCTCACTTCTTCCCTTTCAAAGGGCAACTAAGCTGCTATTTCCTTATTCATCTTCTGAACTCACAGTGAAGCCAGCCTTCTTACTCAGTGGTTGTAAATTTCCACCTAGCAGAATGAGTAAGGTCTAGAGATAGGTTGCACAACATAATACCTATACTTAAATTACTAAGTGTGCTTAAAAATTAATTGGACAGTAGATGATTCTAAGGCACAGCTATTCTTAATATAAAACAAAATAGAAGCAAAAAAGCTCTCAAAGGAACATGGTCAAAGATACATTTATTACCTTAATTGTGAAGGTGGTAACATGAACATGTATTATTTTCAACTCATTAAAATGTTGTACTAATTTTCTACACATTTTGCCTGACCAATTTAAATACATCTGAATGAGTTGGCACGGAGGACCAGCTTCCATCAGCTTATTGTGTTCAAACTCTACGTTCAGCATTGGCTGTCTCTCTCATTATATGCAGAGCTGATCTGAGCCTTGCAACTTTATTATTAATATTTTGTATAGCACTGGGGATTAAACCAAGGCTCTCACGTATAGTAAAGCAGTGCTCTTGGAGAGCTGTTCCTCCAGCCCCTTAAAAATGTATTGGGAATGAGTCTCATGAAGTTACTCAAGCTGGCCATGAGCTTGCTGTCCTTCTACATCAGCCTCTCAAGAACTGCCTCTGTGTGTGTTTGCCCCTGGACCAGTCTACATTGTTACTTTTGTCCCTCCCCACTCCCAGAATGAAAAGCAGGTTCATGAGAGTGTTGGATAAGATAGAAAGCCATCAGCATTCTCCAGTGTTGTCACTGTTCTCAGTGTTTTTCTTGTCTTGTTCTGGTGAGTTGGGTTTTTTGTTTGTTTGTTTTTGTTTTTTTTTTGTTTTTTTTTTTTGTTTTTTTTGTTTTCCGTATGTTTTTTGGATAAAGTTTTCTTTTTGCATTTCTCTTTCCTCCCTGCCCATTCTGTATCCAGCATTCTTTACATCAGTTGTTTCTGTTGAATAGTTGTGCATGTGTGTGCGTGTGTATGTGAGCACATGTGTGTGTGTCCATGTGTGTTTGTGTGTGTGTGTGTTTGTGTGTGTGTCTCTGTGTGTGTGTTTGTGTGTGTTTGTGTGCATGCATATGTGTGTGTGCATGTGTGTCCATGTGTCTTGGGTGCGTGTGTGTCCATATGCATGTGTGTCTGTGTATGTCCATGTGTGTGTGCATGTGTGTCTGTGTGTGTGTTCGTGTGTGTCCGTGTGTGTGTGCACACGTGCTTGTATGCATATGTGTGGTGAGATACATAGTAGGATATTTAGGAGCTTCTTGTGCTTTATGCATAGCTAACAGCATTTGTCCCTTTTCTATCCTTATTGTGACAACTGAAATGAATCTAGGCATTCCCAAGAGTGTCTGGATGACAGTCTGTTTCCTATTTAGAACACTTTTCTCTATGTTACTTTTCTGAGGCACTTATGATCCCATATGGTGGTTATATCATGGCATGTTCATAGTTTTACATTTATGCATGAATGTGTTTAGGTGAGAATACATGTGCCACAGAGCACATATGAAGGTCAGAGTACAACGTGCAGAAGTTTGTTTTCTCCTTTGACTATATATGCTGGGAGATGTAACTCGTCAGACTTGGTGGCAAACCGCTTTACTCACTGAGCCTTCTTGTTCATCTTTATGGCTGTCAGAGGCCAGCATACTCAGGGCTTCTAGAAAGAGTTGAAGCTGTATGGTTGCTACTTAGCATGTGTGTACTCACTGTCTTTGCCAGGACTGTGCATCAGTCTTGTTCCAAATAATAAGAATTGACAATCAACGATGTGAAGAATTTTGTTATTTTAAGGAAAGAATTTGATAGTTTGATTTGTCAATTTATAATAATTTTTATAAATGAGTTTAAGGTTATATCCAATAAAGATAATAAAGGGAATTAATCATTATTAATAAAAGAGAATAGATTTTTGAAAGCCTAAATCATTTCCTTAATTTTTCTACCATGGTTGATATAATCTTTTTTTATGGCAAATTTGTTTATTCCTGTGTGAAACAATTCAGTTTCTTTAAAGGTCCTCTAGACATTTCAGATAAATATTCACGGCGGATTTTTAAAATAGTGAAATAAAAAGAAACATAGCTACAGAGATTTCTAAGAATAAATTAAGTTCATATTCTCCCTGTCTCCCTTCCCCCTCCCCCTCCGTCTGTGTGTGTGTGTTTGTGTGTGTGTGTGTGTGTGTGTTATAAGTGTCCATGATAAACTCAGACTCTTAACTGAGTCTAATCATCTAATTCATTCATTGTGGTAAATTTGGAGAGTTAAGGTTTCTGTTACAGCAGGGGCAGAAACATACACAATCCTGAGGTATTTCGTATTTCCTTTTCTTGCATCTTAATGGTTGTCTAGCCTCCTGTCCCCCTTCTTTATGTGGGTTTCTGTAGTATGAAGTGTGTGTGGCAAGTGTTCTGATCCTATGGCCTACTCTGTCTGCAGAGGTGTATGTGAGTGAGACCCCTTTTAATCATCCGTATAATGATTGGTGGCTCCCTGTTGTTAAACCACAGTTATTGATCCATCATCGCTGAAGTACATAGCTGAAGGAGCTGGTGCTGTCAGGCATTGATTGACTAGGAAGGAAGTGTAGAGATATTCTAACTCACTTTTATTTTCATCAGCAATAGTTCCAGTGGAGATGCGTGTGAGACCTCCATGATGGAACATCATTTTTTCTGCATTAAGAGGTGTCTGATGTGACTGAAATTGCTGGGATAACTCAAAGGCTGCGTTTAAAATATTTAGAACAGAAGAAACTGTCCGAAACTTCTCATCTGGCTTGGCTAATGGTTCAGATCTGGAAAATAGATCTGAGGGTAGTAGTAAAAAAAAAAAAAGAAAAGAAAAAGAAGAAGAAGAGAGCACTATAAAATTATTCAGAGGTAAATTAAATAACATATGACATATGTTAAAATTTTATAAAAGGTATTTTCCACTTAAGTTAATGTGGACAAACCCACCATGTTTTGTGAAAACTAAATCATTTCCTGGCTGTTCAGAGAAGTTTAAATCATAATTAGCAGTTGTCTCATGGAACTGTTTTGACACTTTGGGCTGTTTGAGAGGATAGTGGAAACACATACACACACACACACACACACACACACACACACACACACACTCACTCACTCTCTTAGGTAAGGACTAACCAAAGTTACAGAAAATATTTAGGGAAGTGTGTCTCTGGTTTCAGTTTAACTTAGGTAGATTTTTAACATCCGGGGTGAGCATTGCTTGTTTCCAAGGACTCCTTAATAGCACTTATGTCCTAGCTGTAATTAGAACAAAGTAAAAGAACAACAAAAATGAATGGTGGGTGGGTATATTAAGAACAAAACCCAGAAACAGGAGAGAAGCCATCATCCTATCCCTGGTGACATTTTCCCATGCTCGAGCCTTTGTCCCTCTTCCTGAATGTTTTATTTTGTTATAATTACAGCATCTTGCCTGTACTTTGTCCCTCTGATCCTTTGTTAAAGCCCAGATCACTCTGTGAAGACTGAGCTCCTAGGTGTGATTTATTGAATGACAGGTAGCTGTAGGGTAGAACACCCGCCTCTGTACCTGAGTAAAGCATTAGACATCACAGAGCTGGGGCAGGCGGGGGTGGGGGGCACAGAATGGGGTGGGGGAAGTGAAAAGCACCGAGCAGTAACACAGCAGCTCCTGGATACAGATCAGAGGAGAGGTTCTGCCACAAATCACCTAGAAACATGTCAGACGCTGCATGTGTGTTGTTTTACACTGAGGGCACAGCCGTAGTCCAAAAGTATTGATTCTTTTCTTTGTATGGAGACAGAGACTGTCAGGCCTGGCGGGCTGACCTTGGTATGGTGCAGACAACTATTCCCCACCCTGCTGACTAGATGAACCCCACAGGAAAAGCTCGGGCAAGAGATGCCAGTGTCCACCTCTCAGACACAGGGAGAAACAGATGCCTGCTAAACCTGCCTCTGTTCTCCCCTCCCCATCAGCTTGGGCCCCCGGGGTGCTGCCTATGACAGAACATGAGAGCAATGAGTCTTGAAGTGAGTGTGTGGATTTGTTTGTGTGTATCTCAAAATGCACAGAAAGACACTCTTTAAAAAAAAACGAAAAGAAGAAAGAAAGAAAGAAAGAAAGAAAGAAAGAAAGAAAGAAAGAAAGAGAAAATTATTTATCTATGAGATATTTTAGAGGTCCTTCATATCTTTCTCTCTCTCTCTCTCTCTCTCTCTCTCTCTGTGTGTGTGTGTGTGTGTGTGTGTGTGTGTGTGTGTGTGTGTGTGTGTATTTTGTGTTTGAGGAGGCAACAAAAGAGTATTTTCTTTTTGTACATATTAAAAGAGAAGTCCATGTGTGATGCACATAAGTATTTATTTTTGGCACTTTCCCTTCTTTCTTTGTTTCAACATCCTCAGAGACAGGTGAGATAAGAGGGAAGTACTTCTCAAAGCTAAGTGAGTCTAAGTTGTTTTTTAGAGTCGTTTAATAGTTAAGCTACACCGATCCATCAGCCTGTGCGATCTCACTGTGCTCTTTCTTATCATGAGCTCTGCAGTACTTTAAGCCATTTTGTACAGATATGTTCTACTTCCTTTACAGATCAAGTACATTCTAGCTGAACCAACTAGTGTGTGTTTAGAATTCATATTTGCACTGACTGAATATAAACAAAGATATAAAGCCCATATCACTATGAAACCATAAGCTGCTAGGAAAAAGAGGCTGCAGTGTGACTTTCAGGAACCAGAGCTGTTCCTCTTTAGGAATTTGTGCATGGAGACTTTGTTTCGTTTGTACTGTTTGCCTGGAGTCCCATGGAAGACTTGGGTAGTTCTTTCTTAATGATGCTGGCTGCTTTAGAGTCATTAAACTAACAGGAGGATGCCTTTCTCCACTCATTTCAAGGTTGTAGCTTCGTGAACCACTGTTGTAGGATTGAGATGTCCATGAAGAAAATATAGTACCTTTTAGATGTGGCCAAAGGGGATTATCAGTCACTGGGACAATGGTGACAGTCCATGTGCTTCAGCTTTAAGAGCCTCTTCTTCAAAAGTGAGGCTCTTCTTTTCTAAACAGAACACTGCAGACAAACTCTGTATACAGTGATGTGTTGAGTTTGTGAAATTCATCATTAATCCTTCTTTGAAGTGAATTTTTTTTAAAGTGGCCAGTTGGAAGAGACAAACAGCAAGTCTATGTAAGCCATGGGCTCTTCCTGTGTGGGAGGTTGTTTTACTGCCTACATGCCTGTTTTCACATTAAAACAGTTTCAGTGATTCTTTTATAACCTAAAAAACAAACAAAGATCCCAGCTACTCATCGTTTAAAACAATCATTTGCTTTATAGTCACTTTTAAGCTTCTTCTTAAGGTGTGAAACTTCTAAACTATTTTCAGGTTTCTAGACTCTAAGATGAAAAAAAAAGTTTCTCCTAAAAATGTTGTTAGATTCTATTAATTATTTTGGCTTTTTGTGTTCGTTCACATACAGTCTTCATTCTCTTTGTTAGAGCTTTACTTCTAGTTAGAAATGCCCTGTGTTTTACAAGTTCCAAACAGCTGGGCAATTATTTATTAAACAGAATTAAGGGGCCCGACTTAGGATATGTCATTGTCTTTGAATAAGAACACTCTGGATATAAAATAGGGAATGATAAGTGACTCCTATTTGTGAGGTACCATGTAAGAAATATAGTGCAGAGAACAGATTGGGAAAGGTTTAAGATCTGAGTACTTAGGACTGCTATTTTTAACCCCTTGCTTTTCTTTTAATATATACCTGCTAATCATCTGTCTTTCACCCCTGTATATCTTATACCCACCAGCTTTACTACTAAAATCACATTGCTTTTGAAAGTGTCAGTTGAGTTATCCCTTGTCTTGTTAGTATCATGTTTGATTTCTTTGTCAGAGACATAAATCACCATCTAATATGCAGGTCTTTTGAAGATGCACCCAAGGTTTATTGCCAGTAACAGACTAGTGGCCTTATGTGGACTTTCCTTGAATAAAACAGATTGATGAGCCATTTTATAGCATCACAAGCTGTATTATAAATATATCACCCTTTTCAGTAATTTAACGTGAGGAACAGCCTAATGAGCTCCCAGCCATGATCAGTCAGAGAACTGGGACTTCTGTATAGCTTCTAGGACAAGGGACTAGTGGAGAGTAAGAAGTCAAAATCCTATAATGTTTTCTTCATCTGTGACAAAATCTTTGTAATTAGAATTGTTTGAAATATCAGTTAAGTCTGGCTAAATTTAGAGTCTGTCAGAGAAGTAAAGGAAAATAGAAAATAGTTCTGATTTTTCTTGTAGCCTCAGGTGATTGGCCTTTGAAAGTCATTCAGCTTTCTTTCTTTTATTGTTTTCCTTTAACTGATTGAAGTTATTAACAAAAACGAATTAAAAAAATTAGAAATATACCTAGTCAAACACCTACCTGATAGCCTATAAGGTGGTAGGTACATTTAACACTGTAAGGATCTTTAAGTGTTTTTTTTTTTTTTTAAATTCTGTATAGTAGACATCAGTGTTTAAATAACCCACAGAATCATCACATCACTATGATTCTCTAACAGTTGAGAAAGCACGTAAGACTCTGGTTGCTCCAGACATCATTTTGTGAGTGTTTTTTCCTTCTCTACCTGGAAGCTGTTGTCTAATTAATCTAGAGTGTATTTTCTTTTTCGGAATGCAGTTGATTATGCTATGCCATTCTTGTCTATGTATACCAATTAAAACTATTATATATTTGTAGAAGTTTAGTCTAAAGTGGCATTATTTACAATTGCCCAATACCTTCGTAAAATTTATCAAATAATTTTTCCAAGTATGCTTATCTATTATGAAAGCATACTTTTGGCAGACTCTGGTTTTTATACTCCAGACAGTGCACACAGGGCGAGTACAGAATTGAAAAGGCTTTAATTAGGCTTTACAGACTAGGTTAAAGCGAATATGTTACCACAGGGACATAAACATACCAGCGAGGACCTAACCTGCCTGGCCCAGTCCTGCTACACTCACTCACATACAGTATGCCTGATTGAAAAAAGAGAAGTGAAATGGGCTCTACTTATGCCCCCTGTTTCTTATTAAAATCGTTGCCAAGTGAAATTCTATCAAAAACATATCTGCAGACAGTCTCAATATTGTTTTGAATTTTAAAGAGTTGCTGTGTCTTATAAATGATATTAGGCATTTAATATTCTGTATTCAGGGCAAAGTACTTTTGAAACCAAGGGTGTATTCATCTTTGCTTTTGCCTTTTCCTCTGCTCTTTTGCCCTCTTCGGTACTCCTGGGGTTTAGTCCAGACTTTAGATCTAAGCTCATCTGACTAAAATACTTTGTTTCTCATTGTCTTCATTTCTGAAACTATGGAATCAAAATGAAACCTTTCTCTGGGTAGTATATTAAAAATCATATAGAGTAAACTTACAAAGGTCTCTTCTTCCACAGAAGTCATTGTTAGACATTTAATTTTGTTATCTGTGATACCTCGGAAATTTACCACTAAGTGAATACCTTAATGTTTCAAGGAAGTTTGAACTAAAGCTTATGGCTATGCTATTTATGACTCTATTGTTGGCTGAAGGTTGCAATGGGAAATTATCTGAGAAGCAAATGTTGACTGATTTCATTGTGTGCACATTGGAAATAAATGCTGTTCTCTTAAAAGTTTTGCCACCTTAATACAAAATCATAATTATTTTAAGCCCAGAGATTAAAAGCTGGTGTGCTGAAGTCACCTTCCCTCACGTGGCCCCTGACTTCTCATCAAGTCTATCTTCTCTTTCCCCCAAATAGCTCAGGCAGAGCTTTTCTCCTGTCTTTCTGTCTGTTCCCCTGGCTTTCTCTTATGATAAACTTTATTCACCAGTGTCCCCAAAGCTCTCATCAAGTTCAGTAAGACTTCCACAAGAAAACCATAAAGTTTGTGAAGGAAAGATGTCACCCATGAACTCAATTCTCTCTTTATTTATGAAAGTCAGCAGGACTCAAGTCTTCTCTTTTTCCCAGGGACTCTGGAAGAGTTACATTCAGAACTAATGGTTCTGAAGGACTGTACAACTGCTGATGAGTTGCCTCTTAAAATATTGGCTGCCTCAGAGGCAGCACATACTCTGCTCTTGAGTGGTTTTAATCTTGGTTGCAATATGAAGAGGCTCACACTCTGATCTGAGGCCTCAAGCTCTGGGAAAACATTAGAAGTTGTGTTAGTCTCCTCCTCCTCCTCCTCCTCTTCCTCTTCCTCCTCCTCCTCCTCCTCCTCCTCCTCCTCCTCCTCCTCCTCCTCCTCCTCCTCCTCCTCCTTCCTACTCCTCCCCCCCTTTACTGGGATTCATCATTTGACAGTCCTATAGTATGAGGTGAATGTATCCATATTGACACACACTTGTCTATGAACATATGCTTCTATGTGTGCTGTTCGAAGTATGATTCACCTTTCATCATGACGATGAAGGTTTGCCTTTTGGGGACATCATTGGTTTTATGCAGTGATTGATTCGAACAGTGGGTTTATCACAGGTTAAGTACTATTATTATGTGCATGGTTTCCTTTAGAAGGCACAATCCTGCTGGAAAACTATTCCTAATGAATTGCAAATAGAGATCAGTTAAGTAAGTTGTGTTAATTATGTCATGTGCGAGATTGCCTAATGTAGACTTGGACAAGAGGCTAGAAACTGCTTGTCAAATGCTTCCTTTAACTAATGCGATATTTTTGTGGTTTTCAAATGACACAATTCATAAAACTTATTGGATGGAACCTCATTAACCACTCCTTAGTTTACTTTAGAAAAAAATATGTTATTAAATGTGCTGTGATAGGTTCTGTCTTCATTACTTTGCTCTTAGCTCATTGAAGAGTGTTTGCTTTTTGACACCTCTTCCTAGTCCTTGGTCTTTGGGGAAGCCAAGGCGGTTCCATGTGCAGATATTGTGTAAATCTGCTTTCTAGCATTGTAAACATCCAGTAAGTCATGCATCTATTTGTCATGGCTGTCACTTGGCAACTGTGACTTACTCTTTTTTTGGCCACTCTGCCCATTTTCTCAAGGTTTGACATCTTGATATCCTAATGCTTTAAATAGAAATTTAAAAATCTATTTTAAATTTCATCTGTATATCTGTCTGTCCATCTGTCTGTCCATCAATCCATCCATCCATCCATCCATCCATCCATCCATCCATCCATCCATCCATCTCCTACCTACCTATCTTATCTCTATCATCTATCTATCTACTACCAACCTATCTTTCTACCTTTATCTATCTAGCTGTCTGTCTGTTCATCTGTCTATCTGTCTGTAGGTCTGGTAGCCCAAAGAGGCTAAAAGAGAGTGTCTTCATTTCCTAGTATTGGAATTACAGATAGTGAGGATTGCTTGTTACAGATGCTGTGAATGTTCTCAGCTCCTCTGCAAGAACATAAGTATCTTTAACTGCTGAACATCTATCCAGCCTCAGAAAATATCTTAATTAAAAAGGTCCAGTTAAGAAAGCAAAATAGATGTCAGTAGTAATAACTACAAATGGAACTTAGAACTGTGAACTAATTTTCCACCTTTGTCAGTTATCTAGGAAGTCTTTATATCAAAAGCAGAACTTTGTATTTTTAATACATAATTTTCCTTTTTCTTCCATTTCCCTTTGGCTATTGCTGAGAAAAGTAAGGACCGCATATATTTGAAAATAGAATTTTTGTGGGGTATATTAGCAATTGCTACAATCCTATCTTCAAAGGCATTAATCTCATGGATTCTTTATCATGACTGCCTTTTAGTATTCAAAATTTCTGTCAATTTTTCTTCACTGGTGAGCATATTCACATCAGCAATGTATTAACTGTTTCATAAATTGGAGATTGTTGAATAGTTGGGAATATAGTTCTTGCAATAGCACAGGACAGCTCATTTGCAAGTGAATTTGACTGGTATATTACTCTAAATCTCTAAAGATGCCTTTAATCCTGCTTAAGAGGTCAGATTGACTTGCTCTCTTATATATAGACAAATGCAAATGAAGGGCATCCACACACTCTTGAACTGGCTATATCTTACTTGAAATTTTTTGACAAAGTCTATTTGATCATCTAGCCTGAATTCTTCCTTTTTATTATATAAAAAAATCTTGTTATAGTTGCACTTGGATCAAGCCATCATAAATCTCTTGTCATCTGTTCTTCCCAGAGGCAGCACCCCAGAGTGGTGGAAATTCTTGTTAATAAGACAACTTAGTTTGCATTCTGTATATTGACTCTTCATTACCTGCAGTGTGGTTACGTGTGGAATTCTTTGCCTTAGCCACAGCCAACCAGGCATGTCCCTGACAAAGTCTGTCTATAAGGATATTATCCTTCCTGTGGTCTCCCCTTTTCTTCCCACCTTCCATCACCCCCACCCATGCCACACACGTTCTTCCTACTCTGTGCAGACTTGGCAACAGATTCCATCCCCGTCCTTGTTATGTAACCAACCACCTACCCCTTTTTGGCAAGGGACATCCAACTTAGCAAGTTGCAACAAAGAGTTGAGTTAATTGGAACATGCGCTAGGCTCAAATTTGCAACAAAGAAGGGCTGATAGAAATCAAGAGAACATAGCCATACTGCTTGAGTGGTCTGAGTACATGGGAAATGTCGTCTACTACCTGGGTGCATTTAAATAACTGAACTACCACTCTTCACTTCTCCTGACACCCTCCCCCTCACTGCTAATACTTTTAACTTGCTCTCTCATGTCTGCTCATGGGTGGGCATGGCTTTCTGAAACTGACAAGTGAAGCAGAGATGTCTGTGACTAACTTCCTTTGCCTCATCTTTCTATGTCTGAGACTCAATTATTATATATGATATTTGTTCCCAGTTGTTTGACTTCACCCATACCTTTCATTGTTTCATGCCTCCTCTATCACTTGAGCATGTCTTTCCTGTCTAAATCCTAATTTAAAATGCTTGTATGAAATGTATATATAATAAGAGTTTTGTTTATTAAAGGCAGGATCTCTCTACACAGTATTTATGTATCTATATTTGATTGTAATCACTCTGTCTTCCAATTCCTCCAAGCTAATTCCCTCCATCTCTCATTTTTTTCTTTTTTCTTTTAAACATCACCAAGTCTAATTAGTGTTGCCCATATATTCTTAGATTTAGACATGTAGCTTTCTGCTGGACTTACTACATGCTGTTGTCTTACAGAAAGCTGGCTATTCCTTTTCTAGCAGATGTCTGTTGCTAGTAGCACTGCAGCTAAGTGTGGGAATTTATGTCAGTCTCTCCTCTACATTCTAGGATTTGGGCTGACTTGAGCTTACACAAGTCTTGTTCACCATACATGCAATTCCCCTGTTGTGTCTAGAAGACACTATTTTCTTGTAGTTATCCACTGCCTGAGACTCCTATACTCTTTGGTCCTCATCTTTCTCAGTGATCCCTGGACCTTGGAAGAGGGATATGATACAGATGTCCCATTTGGGAACAAGCATTCCTCAGGCTCTTGTTTTCTACGCCTTAATCAGTTGTAGGTCTATGTTAATCACCATCTACTACAAATAGAAGGTTCTTTCATGAGGGTTGAAAGATTCTTTAATCTATAAATAATATGATAAGTCATAAAGTGTTGTTTTAAAACTATGTCTGTTAAACAGAATAATGGTAGTAGGTTCTCCCGTGGGGTTTATAACATCTCTAGTCAAAGGTTCTTGGGCTGATAGTAGTGTCAGGTATGGGTTTTATCTTGTGCAAAGAGACTTAAATCCAATTAGAAAGTGGTTAGTTATTCTCATGATATCTCACAATTACAGATATTCTTGACTATGAGAAATAGAGAGACTTCCCATTTCTCTACAGCCCCTTCAACTGTGGGGACTCTGCAGCCACAGGCTTGGCTGTTCATTCTGAAGTCTGAGGTTGCTAGGTATTCTTGGTCAGCATTCTAAGTTTTAGAGTGAATGGTGAATCCAGCACCTGATGGCTCAGATCATCTAAAGCTTTAAGTTCCTTTCCTTCATTCATAAAACTCTTCCACAACTGGCAGTAGGAGACACTTCTCTGTGCCTATGGGCTTCTGAAACAACCTGATTTGCCTTTCGGCCTTTGCCTTTTAGGATTACTTGAAGATATTTTAGATAGTATAATTAGCCTCAGTATTTATCTCCTTAGGCTTTGAAGGATCTTGAAAGCACTAGAATGAATGTAACCTTGATTTCTGAGAAGCTCCTGCCTCTTGACTTCTTGATACCTGAAGAACAGAAGCACAGGCTGATTAGTTACCAGGCGTTACTTTGCACTGGATGCCATCACTGTTACAGTCAAAAACTAGGACTTTGTGTCCATTGTCTTATACAGTCTTCTCATATCCTATTTCTGTACATGCGTCATTCCTTCCACTTTACAACTCAAGAAGCAGGCTTGCCCATGCTTATATAATGAATAATAGGACAGCAGTGTGCTTCAAGATCTGATACCTAGTCTTGATATTGTACAAATACCTTCCAGCAGTCCTCTTCCAAATGTAAAACATGTACGGTAGTATCAATGTACTTGATATATATATGTATGTGTGTGTGTGTGTGTGTATGTGTATGTGTATGTGTGTATGTGTATGTATGCACACAAACACACACACACACACATATATATATATATATATATATATATATATATATTTCATGTGATTACACATATTTTTTTTTGAGATAGTCTTTCTGTGTAAATTCACCTGACCTCCAGCCTCTTGCATTCCCAAATGCTTGCATTACCCATGTGTACCCTCACACCTGGCTTCATTTGTGTGTTTGATAGAATTATTAAAGAACAGAAATTTATGAAAAGTAGGAAAATGTGATCCAAAACTAGAATGGATTGGTTCATTGAATTTCTTTCACTTAAGATCCATAAATCCTTGGAAAATAACAATATTGTTTTGTGACAGACACAGATGATAAACTACTGTGCTAAATTTGACTATGAGGTATCCAATACAAGGTTCCTTATCTTTCCCAGGGCAATTTAGAGCAAGAAGACTTCTCTAACCTAGTGTGTGTGTGTGTGTGTGTGTGTGTGTGTGTGTGTGTGCATGGTGATGTGTTGGGTATTAAATGCAGGCCCTGCACATGTTAGAAAAGTTCTCTCTTCTGAGCTGACTCCTATTCTAAATCTCCATTCTGTCTCTGAGCCTCTAACCTACTCTTTCACATATTTTTTTCTATTATTTAAGCTAAAGTTTAAGGAAAACTAATATTTTGCTTTTTATTTGGTGCTTAAGAGTTTTGTGAAGATTAGGAAAGGGGAAAGTGCTATTTTACAAAACCTCCTGTGGGAACAAGTTGAAGTGTTTTGTGGTTTTTGTTTTGTTTTGAGATCTGAAAGGAGAGAAAACAAATAGTATACATCAAAGAAAGAAAGGACAGAATGTGTAGAATTGTGCAGACTGCTGGGTAAAGCTGTACCCCTCCACTGGGCGTGCACTCCCCACTGGTCAGTAGCAGGTTTGCACACCACACTCTTCACTGTCCCATTTCTCCTTGCACACTATTAGCCTGATTTTGGATGTTAGCAGTCTTAATGCCACAAATTAGACCTTTCCTTTCATGATTATTATTAAAGGGTATATAGTGATTTTTCTATAAATAGTGTGAAAGTCTTTAAAAAAGAACATTGTAGAAAATTGAAGATTATTCAGAGTCCCAGTGACTGTTAGGAGTTAAGCTTATATAAATGCATTTGGGATTTATTATTTTTCTATTAGTAATAATAAAAAAGAAACATTCTTCAGTTTAATTTGAAGCCTTTTTTGTCTAGTCAAGTTTATATGTATTTCTTAATTACACTATAATGTGAATCTTTACTTAGTCTGTTAATCAAAATGCATTTAAGGTACACGGGACATTAGAGATCATTTAGATGGTTAAGTTCAAACTCCAGTTTCTCTGTTCATATTACAATAACAGGAAGAGTGACCTGAGATTATTCTGGAGGTCCGGCTTCTCTTGCTACATTTGCCCCTTACTTCCTTCGTAAGTTAAGAATGAAAATATCTCTCTGTAATATCTTTTGATTTGATGTGTATAGGAAACTTTGAAATCATTATAGAAAGGCAGACTAGAAATAAAAGGTATTTCAAAGACTCCTGATATAGGTTGTAAATCTGTGAATGTTCACCTTGACTCCCTAAAAGGTTGTTAGAAAGCTCCTTTAAGTTCTCCTGCAGTCCTTTCACATGCACAGAGGTGCACTCCCAGTCACCCCACTCCACCATGGCTGTTTCTGAACTCAGTTGCTAGTTTTCAGCTATAATTTGTTGCAAAAAAAATCTCAATGTTCTAAAACTTGATTACTTTCTGCTACTGCTTCTGAGGAACATTCATTAAAAATAATTATTTAGAAATTTCTTAAAAACAAAATAATCCATAAACTTTTAAGCCATTCTGGGGTATACTAATTTAGAGGTGGGTAAAGTATTGTTTGTGCCATCTGCTTCACAAGAGCTTAAAATAGTATTTGACTAACTACTGGTCTTATTCCTACTAAGAAATCTATGGCTGTTGTTGTTTATAAAGCATAGGATACTAGTTTTCTATCTTTACAAAAAAAGACAAAAACCACGAAACAATAGGTAAAGCTAAGGAAGTCAAGAATTATAAGACAAGAGGGGCCTTAAAGTCTCTCATGCATGATAGCCACTCTAATTGATGTTGATTCTAGTGTATGTGATAACCATTGTAATAGAAGCTTAATTTTTATGGGAGTATGAAAAAGGGTACCAGTTGTGATTCAACCATAAGTCCAGTATTTAAAACACTAACAGATTCTAGACTAGCCTTTTCCATATGAGGTCCTGATGCTTATACAGGGCATAATTGCTCTTTGAAATTTGATAGGTAGTTGTTGGGACTGTTGGCAGTGCAGTTTAGGTGTTCTGGGTTTAGATCTGAGCTTTCCTTACCATCTCTTGTGTCTTAGTCAGAACTCAATCCCAGCTCCATCTAGAACAGACAGGCCTGTGATCTTTATGCATTTATTTAGTTTTCTTTCTTGACAATAACAGCTCAATTTGGTGGGCTCTTCATTCTTGAGTCAGGCACGGTGTCAAGAGTTTTACTGGAGTTTTTCCCCTTAACTGAGGATACTGATACTTCCATTTTACATACACAAGGAGATTAAGTGACTTGTATACATTTTTAGAGCAAGAGTAAGTGGAAATGCTGAATTGGATCCCAGTAATTTGGTTTTAGAATGTGTCTCTTAAACTACTTAGTAGTCACTCCTCCTTAGAGGGTTTCATTACTACTTTTTATCCCTAAACAAAAGTTTTATGTAGACCATTTAAACAGTAAAGATTCCAGGCTTTAGTTTGAAAGCCAGTTATTAAGAAAATTAAAAATATATCTCCAAGACACTCACTACTTTGTTTTGCTGTTTCTTGAATCTTAAGAGTCCAGGATGCTAGAGATGACAGTTGCTGCCAAATGGACTCTTGGCCACCAGTGGCAGATTTGTTTCAGAGATTTCTGTCTTTAAAAGTAAAAGAAAAGCTTTGGTGAGGTGGATGCCTTGATTGGGCTGTTGATGAATAATGGATTTGGTTGTTTGGGCAACTTGTGGGGGGTTGAAACTTGTGCTGTTTTATCTAAGCAGCCCAAACAAGCAGAGCTACGTGGAAGGGTGAACATGTTGAAATCCACATCCTACGTTTTAAAGAGGAGTTGACTTAAGACTGACAATATTTTATTAAGTTGACTTCAGACTGACAATATTTTATTAACATTCAAATAGGACCTTACTTAGGTTTGTTAATGTTTATAGATGTTGTTTTTCTTCTGTTAAATTAAAAAGAAAAACTAACTTTAGTGTTTATTTTAAAGTACCAAACCAAAGTCCAAAGCGTGTATCAGATGTAATTTCAAGTTCAGGATTTTGAGGTCAAAAGGGCATGTTGGCAAGGTAACAAGGTAGTAATACTGTAGTAACTTGTGAGAGGGGCAAAGCAAGGTCATTGTTTATTTGCTGTGGACCACGGTGGTAAGCACTAACTGCGAGTAAGTACATGGTCAGGTGACTATGTGCTGCCTAATAACTTGCTGCTCTAGATAGCTCCGCTTACCAAGGCCTTTGACTTGTCAGCTGATGGAATAGTTAGTGACTTAATTCAATTTTAGCAGCAAACAGAAAAATAGCTATTCTGTAAAACACTACTCAAGTAGTATTCTCCTTGTTTTGTGTGTGTGTGTGTGTGTGTGTGTGTGTGTTTGTGTGTGTGTATTGTGTGCACATGTGTACATGTGTACATGTATGTATGTATGTATGTGTCTGCCTTTGTACATGTATGGAAGCCAGAGGTTATTAGATCTTTCTCAGTCTCTCCACCTCAGCTTTTAAGATACAGGGTCTCTTGTTGAACCTGCAGCCTACCCATTTGGAGCGATTAGCTGCCTGGCAAGCCCCAGTGACCTTCTGTCACTTTCTTTCCAGCACAGAAATATAGATGGGCACTGTCACATCCTGACTGGCTTAAACCGATGATCCAAACTTATGTCCTCACGTTTGCACAGCCAGCATTTTACTGGGTGAGCCATTTCTCCAGCTCCATTATTATGGCTTGCTGTGTTCCAAAAAGGATTTAAGATGACTGCATCTTTGTTATATACATTATTTTGTTTAATCTTTAGTCCGTGTGGGAGCATAATGTTTACTTAAACTAACATTGCTGTATGACAGAGTTTTGGAAACTTAGCTAAAGAACCATTGATTTCGGGTACTCACGTGAGAGTAAGTAATTTTACTTAATTGTTATTTATTGTTATCTTATTGTTAATTAATTTAGAAGTTCTGAGTGATAAAATTAATTTGACAACTTTTAGAAGTATTCAGTAAGTTAAACTTAAAAGTAAGGAAACTCAGGTAGTGTAAGTGAGTTGGTAAGCATTATTGTACGTGGGGTTCCTTTTAGAGTACTTGGGAGAGAACACTTACTGCAAATTTAAGTGGTATGTGTTCTCATGCTTCCCTTTTTAGTGAAAGGGAAAGTTTGTCTTTTCTCTTGGTGCTGGTGATCAGACCTGGGCTTTTCCCAGGATAAGTACTTCATTTATCACCTATCTACCCCTATTCCCAAGAAAAAGGTCTTTAAAGAAGAGAAACTTTCCATGAACTGGCTCTGGTCTCTTCTTTCTAATTGAAGATGGCCAGGATCTTGCCTCCTTCTCCTGACTTACTGAATGTCTGTAGTCTGAAACATTTTAAAATTCATTCTTACATTTATTTGTTTTATTGATTAATTGAGAGACAGACAGAGAGAGAGAGAGAGAGAGAGAGAGAGAGAGAGAGAGAGACAGACACAGAGACACAGAGACACAGAGACAGAGACACAGAGACTAAGAGACTTTGTACATTTGTGTGCTCAGGTGTGTGTAGCCAGTGATGTGCATGTGGAGGTCAGAGGAGAGGACATTTGTAGGACACAAGTCTCTCTTTCTACTTCATGGTTTCTAGGGACTTAACTTAGGTTGTCACACTTAGCTACAAGCTTCCTTCCTGGCCTGTAATCTGAAGTAGTCATTACTTTGGAGTTTTGTTGTTATTGTTGTTGTTGTTGTTTTGTTTTGATTTTTTAACTTGTACTATACCAAGCATAATTCCACTGTGTAAGAATATAAAATATAATACGTTTTAAAGATGATAATGTGGTGTCATTTTTTGAGAATAAACTTTTCCAGTGATTGATTTCTATCATGTAAAACAAAGCCTTTACATTCTTTTCCTTTCTTATAATTTTTTCAAACACAAATCCTGATGAGTTTCTTCATGAGGATTTAGATTCTGGTAACTCAGGATACTCATGGTGATGATATGCAAAGGTGATGTCTAACTGGACTGCCCATCAAGTGCTTCATAGTACCTGATAATGTTAGCTGCACCTTAAAACCCAAAATTCAGATGCTTACTGCCATCTGACCACAAGGGCAGATTCAGGCCTTGCTTTGGGCTGTTCTTATACCCAATTTGGGCTCTTTGCCAGCTTAATTCATTACTAGAATTCATATACTCGATGCGTTATGTTGGTATCTTTCTGAAGAACATACGGGTTGTTAAAATCTTAAGATGCATTCCTTAGATCCAAGCTTAGTTCACTTTTCCACAGAACCGCTCAACCGATTAGAGTGGTGGGATTGTATAATGTGAAATGTTGGAACATTTAATAAGATCCAGAGGATTTGCTGTTCTCTGAAGAAACTATTAACTAGTACATGAAAATTCGGTTGAAAACTCATAGTTAATAATTGCCGTTTTCTAACATGAAAGGATCCTGTCCCTCATGTTTTTTGTTAAACATTGTATAGGTGCCAAATTAGTTGGGCTCTAATCTGTTTGTATTTAATATAATTAGTTTAGCCCATGGAGAAGTGGAAGGCGGTGGGAAGGGTAGCAGTTCAGTGGGTGTTGGTGTGTGAATGTGCGTGCATGGCTGTGCACCTGTCTGTGTCTTTGAGTATTTGGTTTTCTGACTTAATCAAATATAACCTGTGCACATTTTTACAGGTAGCTATTACTCACGGCTTTTGTACTTCAAGACTTTGTTTTCTTCCTAAGCTTAATTTTCATGGCTTGGCAGGATTAAGGGCAGAAATGGTTGAAGTCTTCCTCAGTTTCTACTTTTTGTGAAGAAGATATTTGTCATGTTTTTTTTCTAATTTGTATTAGAAACAATATAGTAAAAATAGGTTTAATTATAAAACAGAAATTCTTTTTTTATTGGATATTTTATTTATTTAAAATACAGATGTCATCCCTTTTCCCCATTTCCCCAACCTAGAACCACCTATCCTATACCCATTTATGCTTTTATACCGTTTTGATTACATGCCAGTATTAAGGTCAATTCTAGGTTGAGGGTCTTGCAATACAACAGATGCAAATAGTCAAGGAACAAGCAATAAAATAGACACAAATAGTCAAAGAAAAAGCAAGGCATTAAACAAAATTTCGTGAACACTCCAGTGATTACTGTTTTTAAGGGCTTATCATAATGACCAAAGTATCTGAGCCAGCTTCCCTGTCCTAGCCCAAGGATATTTTCATGTCTGAAGCCTACTTCTTTGTTCTAGCCTAAAATTTAGATTCCTGTCTGAAAGTAATTCTTTTTTCTAGCCTAATATTTAGGTTCCTTTTTAAAATTTCTTTAAATTATCACTGGTAGTTAAGTAGTCTCCCTTGGGAAATTTTTTCACATATGCTTATGTGAGGTCCATTTGTTTTTGTTGTTAATAATAAAATTAAAAGTATTTGATTTGGGGAATTAAACAAAGTGCATTTAGAAACATATAAAGGTAATAAGAATATCCAGTGGTCCCATTCCATGGTGACTCACTGAGATAATTTCTTTTTACAATGTGAAATCATTATTTAAATACATTTTAGACATGTCAGAATTACATAAAATAAACAGAGTAGGCAATGAGTGTAAGCTCTTTCTAGTTAATAATAATTATTAGGAGACAGATGAAATTTAATACTAAAATTAAATTATCAAATTGTCATGAAAAACAGAGGCACGTGACTACATTGCCATGAACATGAGCTCTCATAACCTGTTATTTTCTAAAATGTCTTCTTTAATATCATACAATCAGTATATCAATAAGACTACTTTATTAACTTGTTTAGTGAAGGTAAATACATTTTCTATAACTTCAAAAAATTTAAATTATCACTGGGTTAAATTTTAAGAGAAAATAGGTTTTTACATATGAACTCTAATTTTTCTATGCGTTTCAATTGCAGACTTCCTACATGCTTTTGTATTTTCAAATAAGGCATCACTTAGTAATTGTTTCTTAACTTTTGAAATACATAATCATTGTGTTTAGATGTTAAATTCCCTTTGGAGAGCCATGTGCCCTATCAAGTGTTTGCTTTATTGGATTTGAAGTAAGGCAACCTACATGTATTTAGAAAGTGACTTGGTTTGATTCATTTAAAATCAGCACGTGGTATTCATCTGTTTTCCTTGGAGCTTATCATTGTCTGTCATATCAGTAAATGCAAAAGTTTGTTTATGTGAGTGCCCTTTTATAGCACTCTGCTTTTATGATTGGAAAAGTGCCTATCTTTTAGAAGTATACCACATACACAGGTAATTAGAGATGTTAAGGCCACTGAGGGATGCAAGTCAAGGATCTGAGTCCAAGATGATTCAGACAGAATCTTCTGTCTGAGAAGTCCTTGTACTTGTAAAGCAGTTTGACAGTTTAATATTTAAAGATGTCTCTACATCCTACTCAGGGTTATGGTTATAATAATAACAAGTTTTAAAGTATGTGCTTTTTAATGTTGTTTTCTTTTTCCAATTTTTTTTTGTTTTATTCAATAGTCAGTACAACATTAGCTTCCTAATTCATCAAAGTTGTATTGATGACTTTCATTGGGCTGGATTTATAAGATGTAATCTTGCTGATGAAAAGTTCATATCTATGTGTGGATTTTTAACATCTCCCCCATATACTTGGTTGCAGCTGGAATAGGAAATGGGAGGAACAAGACACTTTTAGAGAAATCTTGTTTCTGTACACAGTGCCAGAAACCACCAGGCAGTGGAAATACCACGAGAAAGCTTGTTTCTACAAGACTCCCAGACTGATTACCAGACCAAAGAACTTTCCAGAATTTTAGCTTCAAGCAATCATTTAAAATTTAGGAGGCAGATCCAGTCCTGCTCAGAGCCACCTATTGCTAATTATAGTTGTCTGTGATATCCCAGGGATGTCGTGATCAACCAGACCCAAGTGTGGCTCTGATTTTTTTTCATGTTCCTTCCAAAAGATATTCTCACCAAGCACTTTAAATCAGTCTATTTCACTGCATGTAAATTATACCTCAGTGTCCTTAACATTTTGGATCTTGCCTGAAATACCCTGTTTGCACCTGATGCAACAGATGGCTTTTCCTTTTAGTGTAGTCCTGTTTGTATCTTAGAACTTGTAGCAGCTGGGAAGCTCAGAGTGAGACCCATTTGATTTTGTAGGTTGAGTGTGTGTTGTGTTGTGTGTTTATGTCTTTGAACTGATCTTTTTTTAACGACTGTTTTTATTTTTAACAACAAAAAATCTTGGGAAACCTCAGAAATGTAGTTATTGCTTTGAACCTGTAGAAGTAGTGTGATGGAGCCAATGTTTGTTTATATACTGCTGTAATGTAAATTGCAGACAGGTTATTTTGGGAAGTTAGAGCCATCAGTTTGTCAGAGGCAGGTCTTCCCTGGCAAAGGCTTGTCCATGGCAGATCTGGATCAATGGCTTTGACGTCAGCTGAACACCACAACCAGAGCTGCTGTGTGTACCCCATGAGAGTGGTTACTGGATTCCCCACTACTTCTTTCACATAATTCTGGCGTCACTTTAGGACTGTGTATATCAGTGATTCCCAGCCTCCAAATGCTGCTATTATTTAATACAGTTCCTCATTCTGTGGTGACCCCAACCGTAAAACTATGTTGTTGGTACCTCATAACTGTAATTTTGCTAGTTACAAATCAAAATGTAAATATTTAATATGCAGGATCACTGATATGTGACTCCCAGGTTGAGAACCACTGGTATGTATAGCCAACAAATGGACAGCTTTCTATTTCAGTTCTGCTAGACAACAGTCTTACTCCATTGCACTCTGTTTGGTAACAGTGCAGAGGCAAGGCTTGAGGTTGGATAATTTTGAACACAGTCAGTTGTGTATCCTTTCATAGCTGATGAAAGCCAAAGTGTATAACATAGAAGACCCTTTTGGAATGTATCCCTTTTGGAAAGCAAGAGGAAGGAGAAATTACAGCAGTTGTCTGGGCCACAGCAAGGTTTATTCATAAGGCTCTCCTAAGTTTCCTTCGTTAGCTTGGGTGGGTGTATTTTTACCCTTTGTTTTCTTCAAAATACTGGGATGATTGTAGATGAAATGATATTAAATTCCATCTAGATTTTATAGCAACACTCTCCCAGCTTACTAATTAAATAAATGCTGCAGTTTCCAATAACAATTTACCTATTTATAAGGGAGAACTAGGAGTCCAGGAACTTGAGTTAAAAAAAAAAAAAAAGAAAGGAAACATAAAAGAATCCAGAAATCACCTTTTCTGAAGTATGTTTTGAAATTCTTTGGATTTGGAGTCTGTTATTACATTCCTTTCTCCCCTGTGCTTCACGGTGTAGCTTGTCCGGACATACAGACATTAGAAAAGGCTTCGTGGGACTTGTGGATCTTCCCAGGCAGCAGACTGAATGGTCAGCGGGCTTGTGTTTTATCAGTTTTTTACCCCATGTTACTTTATCCTCAGACTTTACAGTGGTTTCAGTCTGTTGTCATTGTCTTGGCTGCTGCCATATCCTACTAGTCGAGAGTACTCTAAGAAATGTTCCTCCGTTTATTTTGCTGCTCACTCTGTGCAGATTTGAATTATCATTGTATTTTAAATGTAAGTTGCTGTCACCTGGTATAGGTGAGCCAGGTAAGCCCCATCCATCATAGTACATCCTTAGTTTATTGTTCCTTCTCTCACATCCCAGAGGTCATTAGCATTTCTTTTCCATGCCCCACAACCATTTTTGTCATGGCATCTTTTAAAGGAAAATTTATGTTTTCTTAAAGAAACTCATTTTTAAAAATCCTTTATTTTGACATTTAAGCCCTGTGTTTCTATATGTTGAGTTTATTTAAAAAGTTTGTGAAGAAATACTTAGCTTGCCTGGGTTAGTTGAGATTTTGTTCTCATTACTGACTTCTTATTTCCATTTATCTCTGTAAAAATTTGATAAACCTTGATGTTATCAAAAATACTTAAAATATTGTAAAATAGGAAACTAAACCAACTAGAGCTTATAGTGCATTGGCTAATAAGTTTTACAAGCAGGAAAAAAAGGACAAAATTATCAAGCAAATAAAGTTAATCAGTAACTTCCACTGAGAAGTATGTTTATACGGGGAAGTTCTTCTCTACCAATGTTCAGAGTCGTTTCTGAATTAAGGCAATTTATGGTGTCTTTCAAAGGTCCCAGTTATTTTGTCAATAATATAGCATAGAACAAATTTATCCCATTTTGACAACAGGGAGAAAAATCCAAAGCATTATCTGCATACTAAATAGCTTCATACTAAATATCTGTCCAGATGATTGCTTACATGGTGCAGCAAAGGCATACAACCACAACAAGTCAAAGGGAATAGTGTTTGCCATTAAGTATCACTTACTGTGGAAATGTGGCCTCCATATGGGTCTGCTCTATGTAATTTACACAAATCCTGTTAGAAACTGCCTACCAAGTGGCACTAAACAAATTATCACTCCTGTAATGGGATATGTAAGGAAAATGCTGGTGTTCCTGGGTTGAATTAAATGACCTCTTTCCCTATCTTTCAGTATGTTCTATTTCTTGGGTCCAGACTTTGGTATTAAATAATGAGACACCTGTTAGACTCTTGGATTTGCTACTCTCAGTAAGTAATTATATTTAGGATTCCTGTTGACCTCTAGGTAGGCATCCAGGTTTTATTTGATTAATTATGACAGTGGTATTGGGAGACATTTGGAAATTACAAGCTGAAGGTTTTAGCTCTAATCAGAATATTTTAAATAGAAGAAGTTAGTCAAAGTCAGAATACAACTAGATTTGAATCAATAGGCTGGAGAAAAGAATGCATTGACGTTTGCAAAAGAATGGTATTATTTCTTGCATAATTTTGTTGAGTTTTAATTGAATATTATCCATACATAATCTTATCAGAATGAAAAATGAGTGGAGCCTTATTATGGACAATCTGCTTAGGGGATAAATACAATAAATTGTTCATGTTAGCTAGTAAATGTAAAGAGAAAGACTTGACCAACATAGTTATAAAAATAGCATGATCCCTACAGGTGGTGATGCTTTAGGCTTTGCCAAATAACCAACAATTATCATAAATTTTGCTTGTAACCAAGACAATTTTAATATATTTGATAGCTCCTGAAACTTCTGTTGTTGAAATTAGGCTATATTCATGGTTGTTAACATTGAACAGATTATACTGAGAATGTTCTTCAAATGGTTCTTACTTTGTTCTCTTGATTGGGTGATTTTCATTGGGATCACACAAACATACTTTGATTGCAAACTGCTATTTACTTAGTTCTGTATTGGAAATATTGTTAAAATGTTATGGCACCATCTTTCTGAAAGTCTTAGAAATTATTAGGCTGATAAAGATAGTGTGGCAAACATCCAAGAACATAGTGACATAAAACTTTGGAGCAGTTTCGGTTATGACAGAACGGTGAGTAGGTGCAGAAACAGTTGTGAGGTAGTCACAGGACAGCTGGGGAAAAGGTTATCTTATATAAATGCTAATAGCCAGGTTCCACAGTTAGAATTTTTTAAAGTTCTTGAGAAGAAAACAAAATGAGAACTTAGGTGGTTCAGCACTAGGCTTTATAGTGACCAATGGAGATACAGCGTGAGCAAAAGTAACAGCATTAATTTGTCTTTTCATATATATAAAACACTATTATAGACAAATTTATTCAAGTGTGGAATGATCTCTTTGAAGTATTAAACAAAATACTTAAAAATCAAGCTGCCAAGAAGACCAACTATTTTGTATATAAGTATTATTAGAAGGAATTTATCAGAAATTGGTTTTAATTAATATATTTTTTATACTGAAAAAACTGTGTACATATCACTTTCTAAGAAAGGTTCAATGTTCCTCATAAATGTACAGTCTTGGCTTTCTGTGGACAGGGACAGGACCAGAATACCAACCTACTGATTGTGATCATTGTTACGGGGACATCATATGTTAACAAGCAGAGAATTTTGCCTTCTTTTTCTAGACAATGGCAATAATCTATAAGTAACTGCTGTTCATGTTGCAGAGGCAAATTGCGCAGAAAATTATGGATAATTTTAAAAAGATGAAATACAGGTGGCTCATCTAAAACAGACTCCAATTAAAACCACATTGTATTAAATAGAGCCTGTTTCAGATAGGCTCTTCTTCATGCTAAATCTGAATGAAGCAACAATGTTAGGTATAATAGCTGGTATCTGGATTTTAATATGATCAGTTCTCAGGCTTCAGGGCCCTAATATTACCAGCTGGTATTAAGAAACCAAGTTTCTATAAAACCTGATTATATTGTTTTCCCCGGGAGTATTGTAGTAGGAATACTCAAGAAGGTTGCTTTTATGGGATATAGAGTTTACATAAAGGTTGTTGATACGAAATGTGGGTGTGTGTGAGCATGTGTGCATGCGCCCCTGTCATTTTACTAGATGAATTAAATTTGGGATTGAGATGGTGTCTCAGTTCAAGATGGGATGGCAGCTCCCCAGAATAATGGATCATCAAAAGTGTGGCCAGGAGCTCAGTGCACACTGTCTGTTTTGACTTACCTGGAATACTCATTCAAGTAACCTTAGCAACTTAATAATTTATCTGGTTTTGTTTGGCCTGATAATAATGTACAATAGCCACAGGTCTTTGACAAGGTATTCTCTTTAAATATAGATTTTTTTTTGTCTATTTGGCACAAATTGATCTGATAGAATGACTTAAAAATCTTGATTCTTTCCCATCTCTAGTCTTTCTTTGTTTTCAGAAACATACATAGCTACGGCAACCTTAGTTGTTTATTAAAAAAAAAATTCTTCTCTAATTATAAAGTTCATAGTCGTGAGCTGCTGGAGAGGCAAGAGAACTGGACTGTGCATCTTTCTGTCTATCTGTTTGTGTTTTGCCCAACCCCCCTCCCTGCTTCCCCCCTCCCCCCAAATCAATGACTAAACAGTGTCAACACTTGTAATGACCTCAGTGAATCCTTCTTTAAGTTAAAAGTAAGGTGTAAGAAAGGTGAGACTAGTGCTGCCATCAGACTGAAGACACAGCAGACAAAGGTGAGGGAGGCGCTGGCTCTTCTGGCACTGTATGCCTCGAGGGCTTCTGAGTATTCATTGAGAAGGGACTAAAGCTGCCTTTAAATTTGTTGAACTTTTGGTCAGTAGTATTTTCCATATGGATGTCTACAGGTGTGTTACTGAGTTGCTTATTAAGCTGTTTCGGCCATGTTTGAATCCGGGTATCTATATTTAACAGCTACAGCATCACAAAGGACTCCAAGCCTGGGGTGTGTTCTACAGGGCCGCTGCTGTATTCGGGGATGAAGGAAGGATGATTCAGAGTAAATATGGGTTTTGACTTTATGGGAGTGCTTGGCAATTAGAAGCTCTATTTAAATAAGGTGCTGTATTTATTAGTAAGGTAAAGATTTAGATCTATGGACCATTAATTATGTAAACTTTGAATCAACAAAGCCTAGTTTGTAGCCCAAATTGTGAAAGTATGCTTGGGAATGTAAGTGGTGAGGCAAGAGGAGGATAGGAAAACACATAACAGAAACCTTTCCTGAACGGTTTGATAACAGTGGCTGAATATAAACCAGTTTTTCATTAAAAAGAAAACCAAAACCACCACCACCACCACCACCCCCCTCAAAAAAAAAATACACCTCTACATACATTACAGTAATGAGATTTTGACTATAGCTTCTAGTGAGAACCAGAGATTTGATTTTTTTAATCAAAATTTTATATTGATAGAAAAGGAGGGGGGAGCACTTTTTTCTTCATGTAGTTTACATGAATTAAGCATAATTTTACTGCAAATTTACTCTTAATATCTCTGCCCACACAGTGTTAAAATTTTTTAGGATACTCCTAGTCAACTTTTTTCTCTCCTGTGTTCATTTTAAAACCAAAGAGCAAACTGTATGTGATGCTTGGTAAGCTGCTCTTTGCTTTATCCATGTGTTGTGAACATTCTCTGTGTCATAAAATCACTACGTTTTGACATTTTCTTAGGAACCATATCAAAAATTTGGTTTATAATTGCATTTCCTTGACAGAGTTGATCATGTACTTCCATAAGTCAGTTTTGAACTTTCTGATTTGGAGTTCTGTGTTAGCTAGTGATTGAGTACAGTAGTATTGTTTTAAAAGCATAACATCGCCCTGTGGATCTGTGTGCTATCCTTATTTATGGGTAGCTGTACTTTCAAACTCTGGTCTTTCAAATCTGAGTGGGTGTCCATCATTTGCCTTCTCTAAGGATGGTGTGGTTTCATCTTCTGGCTTGAGCCATCTCTATTGAGAGATTTGATGAATGCTTGCTTTTGACCAGGCCCTCACCAAATGCTCCTGAATATGAACACCTGAAATCACTAAGAATGAATTTAAATCCCAAGGGTCAAAGTTTTACTTCTTGTGGCAGTTCTCCTTTACGTGATTCCTTGATGCTAGCTGCATTCAAAACAAACAAAAATATTCATAGAGCTGTGGTATAAACAGAAAAAGAAGATGTAGTGTTATTAAGACTTTTGGATTAGATTACTGCTGAACCAAGCATCTTTTTGACACAAGCTAAAAATAACGTGTTTGGCTAATTAGGCGATAAAAGCAAACATCAAAGGCAGACCTTTCCGTTAGTTTTACAGTTGCTTCCTTGTATTTAAAACACTAGCCAACAAATAAAGCATTTCACCGTTATTATTAGTTTTTAGTTGAGACTTTAGTGGAAAACAATATTCCTAGGTATTTGTTTTTCTTAGCATGATACTTAGCCTACATGAAAACCACCAATCACTAAATGATGGTGAAATTTTAACAGTTACTGCCTTGTCACAACACACACTTAAAGAACATTTCTGTTTTTTCCACATAATACATCTAGATTAAGACTGTGGAGCATATCTTTCCCTTTCAGTGATATTTATTCATAGGAATGCTGTTGCACAGAAAGAAAAAGTGCATGCATATAAAAATACCTTCGGCTTGTCAGGGAGGTGGTTTGTTTCTTTTTTTCCAGAATGCACTTCTGTTACAAATGAAACTTACTCTTGTGTGAAGGGCAAGTTTAAACAGTAGGAATTCATGCAGTTACTAGTAACATCAGTTTAAAGTCTGAGTGTTGTTCTCTGTGTGTGCTTTCAGGTGTGTGTGTGTGTGTATGTGTGTGTGTGTGAGAGAGAGACAGAGACAGAGACAGAGACAGAGACTGAGACTGTCTGTAAGCAGCTGTGTTTAATGTCATTCCTTGCCCACTATGTCCCCTCACTTATTTAGATACATGTATATAGACCACCTTTAGTCAAGACACGTGACACATCCCACATGTGTCTCTGTATGTGTACATATCTGTGGGGGAGAAGTGTTCCTTTTATTTCTTTCTTACCTCATTCTGCTTTTCAAAGGGACATTTTTCCGAAAACAGTAAGTTTTACATTTTGTGGGGTTTTCTCCTTATCTCGGTAATTCCTGAGACTTTTTCTAAACAAGATGGCTGGCATGTTCTAAGGACGGAGCAGAGACAGAGCCGCCCCAAGCAGGCAGACACACTTATATTGCTTGTGGTTTTTCAATACAGCTGCTTTCAAATGGGCCAGCCTTTTCGGCACTGGTTGCACTGCCAGAGACTGTCCACAGCTGGTAGTACTTACTGTACTTGCGGGAAGGTATGTGATTCATTAGTTGGAACCGTATGTTTTTCGCCAGTTCTGGTCATGTTTTTGTTAGGATGTGGTAAAAACATAAGCAGAGGGTGAAGGGACACTGGGAGCATGTGACTTGTTAAGGACTGGCCCCAACCCATTATTAGTTAAATTGTACACCATAAAATGTCCTCTGTACCTCATAAGACAAATGACTTAATTTTTTATTCTTCAGTTGAGGTCATTTAGTCATAAGTAGTAAAAATTATCAACACTAAGCTCTTTTTGTCTTCTTTTTTTTTTCTTTCTGCAAAGTATCATGATCCATTTAAACCCCAAACTGTAATACGAAGAGAAGTCATGCAAGTAAAAGATATTAATTTGCTGAAAACTGTCCATGACGGGTGAAGAACTTTAACTGGAGTGAACTCTCGCTACTGATAAAATATGAGTGTGGTGTTGCAGTTAATAAGAAACACTGCTAATACCACAGGATATGCAGAGAACAATAAACGGGAGTTTCTTTGTCTACACTTGAGCAAGCTCACTAGAGTTGTACGGGTGGGTGGATGAGAGAGACTTTCAAGTATTCTTGTCACTAATAGATTGGACAAGGGTGTTTGCAGTGTTTGTTCCTGGGGTTGCTCAGAGCCGCTGGGGCGCACAGCATCACCCCTTGGCCCTTTATTGGGTAATCTTTCAGGCTGAGTATTTCATACCTGCACAGGCTGACCCATGTTCACAGGAGAGTGGAGTCTGCAGATGTTGTATTGTCTGTACATAGGTATTTGCTTTAAAATTCACTCCCCTTTGAATCCTCCCAATGCTGTACCTTTGCCCCCGCTTTCCTAAGCTACTATTGCAAAGGTGACATTTTGAAGTCTTTGTGGGTAATCCATTGGCAGATGATGCGTCCATCCCCTGACTCTGTTTTCTAACTGTTTCCTTTTGGAGCTCTGCACCGTTCATGCCTCGGCACATATGCTCCTGCAGTTGCAGCACTCTGCAGAATTAGAACCAGGTCTGTCTCTGACAATTAGCTCAACTGGCTACAGCATAAATAAAGGAATGCGCTCAGGGGCTGTAGTCTGTGACATGGTTTAACAGAGCGTAAAAAGGTGCATCTGTTCCCTGCCCACATTCAGTCGCCTCACTGTCACTGGGAAGTTATCGACACGGAGACATGCCTGTGCTGTTTGGTAAACAAGCGGCAGGTATTAAATTAATGGGGCTGTGAGCAAGCGCAAGTGCTGCTTTATTAAAAGCTCTGCTTTCTGGACTCACTGCTGGGCCACAAGCCGCCACTAGAGTATCTATTAAGATGACTCATGGCACGGAGTACTTCAGCACTTTGTATTCACTTCTAGAGGGGACTGTTGACCTCTGGAAGCCTGATTAGGAAGAAAGGAACAGAAGGAAGGTGGCCAGTGGACATTTGCCACAGAGTTAGTAGGCTGAGCAAGAAAGGAGGGGAGCTGAGACCTGCACAGAGCTAGGCTGAGGTATAAATTGGAGTTTGGCTAGTCTCAAATTGCAGCTGGCGTTTTGTTGTTGTTAGTTTCTCTTGCTTTTGTACCTAAATTTTTCTTATGGCTGCTATTTGATGTGAGTACTCAAATGAAGAAAGAATACCTGGGAAGTGTAGTTTTCGTTACCTATCCTGGGTAGGCAGTGAAGTACTGTAATTTACTTCCAGATCATTCAGTTAGACATTTGTCATATCTTTGAGCATTTGTCTTTGCATTTAATATTTTAATGGTAATACACACACACACAAACACATATATATATATATACATACATACATATACACATACATGTGTGTATATATGTGTGTATGTATATATACATCTGTATATATACATATATGCGTATATATTCGTGTGTTTGTATGTGTATATGTATGTATGTATTGTATGTATCTCCACACATAGATATATATGTGTTCTTTTACTTTTACCTAGTGATACAAGTTGCTAAGTTTTGTGTTATCCCGGCTGCAGAATACTTTGTTAGAGTGTCATGTGTAGCTGAATATATTGCCTTGATGAATGGCTCTGTATCCCCATTGTCTTATCCTCCTTAAACGTTCAGAAGTCATTCTGAGGTCTGTAGGCAAATATAAGAAGGCAGTTTTTGGTGTGCACATCTGTGCTGAAGAGGCCGTTACTTAAGAAAGCTCTCTGCTTTCTTCCTAGGTATGTTTCTTTTTAGGGCCCTAACTATCTGCTCATCCATTAGAAGATGATGTAATGCTAACGGTATCTCACCCACACACAATTTGAAGCAAAAAAATGATTCCAGTTGGCCGGACTTAATGTGAATGACCAGAAGGCGCTATGCATTCTCCACTGTATTTAAGGAGTGCATCTCGGAATCTCTTTTCTGTCTTCCCAGCCTTTTGGTTCTCATCCTGGTGATCTTAAACTGCACCTGCAGGCCTGCTGTCCAGCCCCATCTTTTACTGCAAACTTCCATTACAGAATGGTGTCTGGGTAGAGGAGTCAGATGGGAGTGGTGGCAGACATGGTGGAGAGGAAGCATCCGTTTTCATTGTTGACGAGAGGCTTACACAGGAAAGTAACCCACTATGTGGACAGTTAGTGATGCCCGAGACTCTTTATCTTGGTAACATCTCTGCTGTATGAAGTTTCATAAGGCAGTTGTGCGGTGTTTAAGGCCAATGGACTCCTTTTCCCATCTGTGTGCCCTGCGTTTACTCTGAGCTGCGTTCACTGCCTATTTCCTTCTTCCCCCCTCTCTCTTTTTCTTTATCTCAGGGGAGTTCCCTGAGTAGCAAGACTGAAAAAGAGCTGAGGTTTATGTTAGAAGAAATTAAGGTTAATGATCATTGGCTCATTTTCATATTCTGTGGGTGTGGATGCAGGGTAATCAGTGCAGGTGGCCCTGCCAGTTGGGAGTTTTTCTTTGTCATCAAGAAAATAAGGAGAGTGCAGGGATTGAATTACCACAACTATTTCAGGGCTAAACATATTTCATTTCCCTGATCAGGTCTGGTTTAAGGACACAAAGCTGACATTAATTTTATCCAAAGAAAGTGCAGCATTTTTTTTGTTTTATAATTTGACTGAATGCATAGGGTAGATGCATGTTCAAATTTAATTCTAGTATAATCTTACAAATAATTCTCTGAAAAGCAAAGGCGTTTTGATTCAGTTTGACAGTTTATGTTTCTGTGCCCAATTACCACTTAGTTACTGAATGTTAAAGAGCTGCCTCTAAAATGCTCTCTCTGACTGCGCCAATTGGCTTCCCAGCTGCCTGCTATTACATGTGAGGTGCTCCTTTCTAACTTTTAAAAGGATGTACACATTTGAAGTAGTTATGTTTAGCTAGCAGAGGAAGTGGGGGATTTGGTTAGGAAGTGCTTGCTGGCCTTGAAAAACTATCTCGTGTACATTCTAATTTCAGCTACATAAAGACTTCTCTATAAAGAAATATTTGTTAGATTAAGACAAAAGAGGGGGGGGGGAACAAACTTAAATGCCCAAACTAGGAAAATAACCTTGACTAACAAAAAATTATGACTTCCTTTTGTTTTTGTGTTTTTTTATGCTACTGATGTTTCTTCAAAGGAAGTGTTCAGGTTAAATACATGGAAGAGGGAGATTTAAAAGTTGGTGAGCGACAATAAAAGTCGCTGAGGAAGAGGGTCCAGCACTCACCATGCATGGCTGGTTTTGCTTTTGTAGCAAAATGTGGCAGGCTGCTCAAGTGGCTTGGTCTGATTTTAAGGCACAAGGTTTATTTGGCTGTTACACCATGGGTATAATATTAATGGTACTGATGTAAAATTAACTTTTATGTTGTGTGAGCACTTTTTCCTTGCCTCTCCTTTAAAGTGACAGTTTTCTGAAATGTATCTGTCTATGTCAGTTGCTACAATGAACATCTATGTAATTTTGCTTGCATTGTGAAACATTTGCTGTAATGAGGTGTTTTGGCCAAGTCCAGGTGGAGGTGGGCTCTGCTGTGTATGATGTGTGGTATGAGTCTACATGCAGTTGAATATTCATGGCATGGTTGTTAACGTAAATACTTGGGAGTTATTAATTACACTTAAAGAGACCATCCCCAAACATTTTGAGGACAAGAATGTTTCAGTGGTTTATGTAAACCCTTTGCTTTGAAAAAATAATATTTAAAAAGATAGTTTAAGAGATAGAATTGAGAATTAACACTTTGAATTATTTAAAATAATAAATGTAGCATAGTTTAAGAAGATACTGACTAAGCTAAAATGATTGAATGAAATGATGTTATGAAAGCTATTATTTCCAAGTATACAGCTTATGCAAAGGGTGCTCTTGGTTTAGGAATCATCAGGCAAGAGGACAGACGTGTTTTCTTGTTTACTCTTCCCTGAATCCTTTTACCTTATGTTCTACTGATAGACCTTAAACTTATCCCACCGGGTATTGTTGAATGTCTCTGACAATAGCCATCCACATTGTGACCTGTGTGCATCTCTTACTAGCCCGGAAATGAACAACAAATCAGTTTAGCTTTGCTTTGGCAGTTGCCTGTTATATAATAGGAATGCTTATGGAAGCAGATAATTGAAGCCAATGTTTTACTTTTCACATAGGAGAAAGATGTAAAAATTAGATTTAGGATCAGATTGATGGTAAAGAAAAGACCCTTCTTCAAAGGGTCTCTGGGTTACTTTTCAGAGCTGTGTAATAGCTTAAGCCAACCCATGGCTTCTCTGCTGACATATTAGTGCCGACAGTGCTAGTCTACCCTTTACTCACTTCTGTCTGTTACTGATCCTTCTGTTGGTTATTCTTTCAGAAGTCCTTTCCTATGGACACGTGACCTATCACAGAATTTACATGTTGCTCTGTTCTACTAACTGTCTAGTGAGTTTTGAACTCACTGTGCCAGGGCCTGTACCTTAGGTTTTGCCTGCTGCAGTACTGACAAAGTGAAATAGTGACATAGCCTACACAGCAACAGCAACAAGAAGCAGGTGAAATTCATTCTGATCCATTTTGTCTAACTGGGCATATAGTAATTATCATTTGCATATGTAACAAATAGAAGCACTGATATTAATTCTCATGAATGCCTCTTGTGATACTTTATACTCTTCTCTTACAGAGTCCTCAATATCTGGTGGCTAACTTGACTCCTCTGATTCTTCTGGTAGAATAGATCCATCAGTGGGAGTTATGAATGGTTTACAATATACAGTGGCATACATCAGCAAGGCCTCCATTTAGCCGAGATATATGGTTTAGTTTCGTGTACAAGTATTAAACAGGTAGTTAATTTTGGTCTGAAATGGAATATTCTCCTATTTTCTGTTTCATTTATCTGATTCAGCATTCTGACTCAAACCCACAATATAACCTGTATAGCTGAAATGTTTATACCTATCAGAGAGCCTAGAGAATAAAGTTGCATGTTCCATTAGCACTCATGAAATAGTAACACATAATTAAAGATTTAAAATGTCACTTGGAGTGGTTGTTGCTTAGGGGCCTCATCTTTAGTCCTCCTTTCATCAAATAACCCTTCCTGTTAGTCTAAATGTGGAAGCAACGTGTCAGAAAAATACTCGTCTCTATAACTGACTACCCAAGAACCATTCAAAGCAGCGCTTTATAAATTACCACACAGTTAGGAATAACCGATGCTGTTGTAGCGGTGTGGCTATTGCTATGCCTTGTAATCTAAGTTGTGCAGGCTCAGAGTTGGTGACAGAGCCACCAAATCTTTTCTGAGATTCAATAGATAATATTTGCTTTTCAAAGCTTCTTCCCAGCAAACTGCAGTCAGATAAATATGATAATAAACTTGAAATCTCAATAAACACATACATGTGCATACATACACATTCATACATACATGTATACAAACACAGGCATGGAACTCTTTTTTTTTAACTTTGTTAATATGTATCTATTACTCAGGAGATAGATTTTATTTTATGTATTATATTGAGCTACCATTTATGAGTCTTTCTATGATTTGTATATTTGTCTAGGCTGAAAACACTGAAATTCCAATGAAAATTTAAGTTACAAAATATACCAGAAGAAAATGTAGACTTTTATGTTAATTGGGTTGTTTGACTTTCCTTCTAGGGAGCAAACTGATTGTACTCTTAAGAGAGAAGGCAAGAGACTGGGATGGACAGTATTTGACAAACTCTCAGTGTAAAGTAGTAATGCAGCCCTCATAAGGCCAATAAACAGATAACAGATTTTTCTTATGTATTTTACTTAGCATGGTATGTAAAAACTTTTAGTTATATAAATAATAAATATAAACAATTAGACAACCAGTATAAATGCTTATAGGATTGTTTTCTGTTTTTGTTTTTGTTTTAACTTTCAAAGTACTTATAACACAGCTCTGTTTGGACTAGCTGCATGTCAAGTCATCAGTTACCTTCATGTTGCTGGACAGTTGTAGGTTTAACACTAACCCAGATTTCTTCCACCACAACAGTGCAACAGCTTTTAAAAGGGCAGACTTAGAGTTTTAAGTCCTTGGTTCATGTGGGAGACCTTTGACTCTGATGAACAAGGGAGGAAATAATTGAGTAAGTCTTCGGTATGGTCATATTCTGATGTTTTTTTTTCTTTTCTCACCAACATTTTTGATTCTTTAATAAAGTAAATATTCTTAAGTAATTTGTTGACTTTAACTTTACTCACTTAGAAAACCATGCTGTGTCAGGTTTGCTAGCCACAGACACATTGCAGCAGTGTTACAGGAGAAGACAATGTCTCCCTCCACTTCTCTTTTTAGAGATTGAAGGCAGTATACCCTGGCGCTGCCCTGGGCCGAGGCTGTCCACCATCTGTGTAAGGAATTCACAATCCCAGACAAAAGAAATTGGCAAAGTCCTCCTCTGTCTGCTCTCCAGATTCTCTAGATAGCCATAAAACACCTGGACAAAATCAGCAGGTGATGGCAAGAGAAAGAGAATGATCAGTCACAGGCGTCGTTGAAGCCTTTGAACATTACTTATGGCCTGGACGTTGCTGTCACCAGGCACAGTTTGATCTTGGGTGAGTTTTCTGGAAGAGCTTTATTCTCTGGCTCTGTGACAACAGCAGAACCAAATAATACTGTGGATAGGAGAAAGAAGAGGAGAGAGAGCTGAGGCTTGCCTGCCTCGAGGTATGCAGTCCTAAGTGGTATAGCACCTCGATGTGTGCAGGAAACAAGTAAGATTGTTAGATATAAAACTAAGCTGTTCAGAACACAATTCTTAGGATAACCCCATTCGAGGAATTAAAATAGCCTCTTACCTACTTAGAATTCATAGATTTTTTTTTAGATGGTAGGTGCTTGATTGACATTGTTCATATGCTACATTCATAAAGACAATTTAAAACCTACTTCTCAGTCTAACAATGGAGACGGAGAGTTGGCGTTACTGAATTTACTGGCGTTTAAGTATTTCTTGTTGTGATGTATGGCACTTCCACATAGTTATTGCTCCTAGAACTTCTCTGTATTTGTTTGAGAGGAAGGTGAATGTAACATTAGAAGCCTCAGAAAAGTTATGCAAGTATATTTTCTGACATTTTCCGGTTGTATACCGTGGTTTGTGGTTATCTCTTTTCTTCTGTTTTGATGCTGTATCTGAGTAGACACTAAGACATCATGTGAGTTACTGCAGTTTCTATGGCACTGTTATGTGGAAAGAGAATTGCATATCACAGCGTTTAGTAAGGACAAGTCTGTTTTTAATGGGTCAGGAATTGTGTCGTAAAAGATAATTCTTTGACCAGTAGAAACTCTGAGCAAAGTCCTTTGGTTGTTATCGTCAGTCAGGAAGTTAGAGTTTAATTGGGTGGTACTTAAGTTGTTTGCCCCTGCCACTTAATGATTGCATTTTAGTTATGCCCCTTATTTCCAGAGAGAGAGGCCTAAACCAAAGCAGAAGCTACACTAATTCAAAATTAGCCTCCTTTGCTTTGGCTCTGTCTACAAATGTAGCCCCTTTTCATACAAATGGCGTCAAGCTTCATTGAATTTAACTCTGTCTTGTTAAGTCCATTAATGCTCTGTTCTGTCATTCATTACATGAGAATTAGTTGTGTATTACAAAGCAGGGGTTTTTGTTTGGAGGCTGATCTTCATGGAAGAAGGCTGTACATGGTTGGATTCCCTGTAAGCCTTGAGGACTGCTCTTGTCTATCTGTAACTTGTCCACTACCACAGGCATCGGGCAAAATGTTGATTACACTGTCGGGTGGCCCACCTTCCTATAAACAGGGAAGCATAAAAAGGACACTTATCACCTTTCCTCTTGAAAATCCCCTTTCCCTCCATGTATTTTCTCACACTTTTTAAAGTGATCTATACAGTGTCCTTAGAGTGTGTTAGAGAAAGTGTTAATATCTTAGAGCAGCAGTAATAATAATCCTTTTACTCGGGGTAGTCATGTGCTAATCCTCTGGTAAGTCAGAAGTATTAGCTCATTTGAAATTCATTGTGTCAGCTCAGTTGAAATAACTGCTATGGTGCTATAAACATTTAGAGAAAGGGAGTCTTTGAACCCAAATAATAATGTCAAAAAGTTTGTTAGTACTACATTCTCATGTTTAAGGATTTCATAAGCTCAAACCATAGACAAGAGCATTTCAGTTTACATTGGTGTGTAATATATTATTCTAACTGAAGGCTTATTTTTATTTTGTTATTTGGGGAAAGTTTCTTTGCCTCTGGCACTTAGGGGACTTGAGTTTTATGGTACGGTTTTCACTTTGCAATCACTGGGAGCCCAGTGTGCCAGAGTTGCTTTTTTTCCCCTCCCTCCCTCCTTCCTTTTCTTTCTTTTTAATTCTTCTTTTTAAAATAAAGCTTTATTGTTTGTTTAAAGCAGAATTTGGACTTGAATTTTCTCCTTGCTCTCCTATTGCATATTCTTGGAACAAACACGGGTGCTACATATATGTGTTTATTTTATTGTGAAAATTTTAATGGAGAGGTTTTGTCCCAAGTTTTCCTGCTTTGCTTCTGAGCAGAACCGCCCCTTTGCTGGGCTTTCTGATTCAGTTTAATGATCCTCTTCCTCTCTCCTTCATAGACACAGTGGAACGAGAGCCCTTTAGATAAGTTGTCAACTTTGTGCCCAACACATGGTAAATATTTTTAAAAAATATTTTGAATTCCTTCACTTACAGAAAGCTGGGAATTTTGGTGAATTAACTAAAGTTATTGCTATGACAGTAAATGAATAATTTTGGTTATGAGTCACTCCAATTTCTTTTCTTAATGACACTAAATGCCCCCACCCCCACCCGAGCATCTGTAAAGTTTGACTATGGCTACTATATGAGACCTGAAGCTACTTGTATGGTAACACTTGGGTATTAACTCGCTGTTGACAAAGCATTGGCTTAGAGCTGCAGCAAGCACCAGCCATTTAATTGATTATCTGAGAATTCAGAACTCCACTTAGAAATTGGGCAGCCAAGTCTCATATTGGACAAAAAGTGCAGTTTCTCTGCTTTATGGTATTATGCCTTGCTTGAAGCTTGTCTTTGACTTGTAGTTTGGAAGACTTTGTAGATTTTCTATTACTGGGTTTATTAAATGCCATGATAAGATTGGTGTTAGCTGATCTTCTTACTGAGTGCCTGTGATTAGACAGAGAGCTCTGTACATTGTGCAGGACAATACATCAGCACCCACCGTGCTGCACAACACTGCCTCGTGTCCTCCTAAGAACAGATTTCAGCAATAAAATGGTTCATCCTGTAGCAACCAGAACATAGGGTAGCTTTCTCTGTGCTGTTATAAAAATAACTGAGATCTACATAGACTCACTGGAGAACTGGAGCCTGGACTGAGAAGCAGTGTCATTAAATGCAACCTGAGCATTTTCAGGCATACCTCAGCCGAGAGAATCAGGCTGCCAGATGGTCTGGTTTAAATCACAGAGACAGTGTGGCCAACTGCAGACTCAACCCTTTGTGGCCCCAGACATCTCACAGTTTTTGCATGGCAGGGAAAGATTGAGAATGCCAGTATTTCAGACATTGGCATCATTGAAGGAAGAGCTAGAATTCCACTGGTCATGGGCTTAGAGATCATAGAGGGCATACTTACATGCATGTCATAAGGGAGCCTAGCTCAGAATGGGCAGGATGGACAGTTGCTTACTGTAAATGACTATTTAGTGATTAGTTGAGATATTATGACTTTCACAGGATCATTGGAGAAGGGCAGCAGGGAACAGTGATAAAGAGGTAGGCTATTTACCTGTAAATCCTGTTTTTACCATTTGTTCCATCCTGTGTGATATTTGCCATGTCATGGGTAGAATAACTACATGTCCAGTAGGCTTATTTCAAAAGTAGATTTAGCATTATCTACAACCTCTATACTGTAAGTTAATTATGGAAAATGAAATAGATATACAGTGTCTCAAACAGTGTCTGGATAGCTAAGGACCTCGTGTATGTTTGAGCAAGAGAGTAAGACTGGACACTGAGAACGTCATTGAAAAGCACCAGTTACAGTCCCTAGTAAAGCTGGCTGCTGGAACAGTCTGTGTAAGCTGGGTAACAGGACATCTTTGTGCCTTTGACGAAGACCTTCCGTTTATGGTCTTGTGCTGTGTATTCAAAATCTCAAGCAGATGAGCTCACCTCTCCCCGTCTGCACTGAGGAATGGCACTGTGGGGCTGTGTGTTTTGCTTCCCCAGCAAAAGCTCAGGCTGGGTGACCTCTACTTTCATTGAGAAGTAGGGCTGCTGTCATAATGCTTTTTGTCTCTCTTCTTGGATTTCTTAGAGCAGTACATTATTTTTCTTTTTTTCTTTTCCCCCTCCTCTCTTTTTGAAGTCAGGGTCTCCCAACGATGCACTTGCTGGGCTAGAACTTAACATTGTAGATTAGGCTGGTCTGAAACTCACAGAGAACAACTTGTCTCTGCTTCCTGGGTGCATGCGACACTATACTCAGCAAGTGACAATTTATTCTGAAATATAATTCATCAGAGAAAGCTGCTTTTATTTTAAAACTAAATGGTTAACTTTCAGTTTATACCATTCTGAGAATGTCTGTTGTATCATCAGTTTTAGTTCTTCAGGGCTTATTTCTTTGGGGATGAGGAAGGGAGCTTACAGAATAAAGTCCTAATATTGGCTACAGTGCCAAGATTAGAGTAGACTTAGACTGAAATTTGCATTTGTCCGTGATTTTTATGTCTCTGTATTAGTGTCCATTTTCTTAAAGCTATGGTGTGATTGTCAGAATATGACTACAGAGCTTTTCAGCACTATAATTTAAACCTATAACAAGTCATGTGTTAATAATTTTAAGAACTGGATTTGTGTTTTCTTATGATTTCTGAAGGATGCAGTTATATCAGTAACAACTGAGAAAGAATGGCTTCAGACAGAAGCAAAGCACACACTTTCATATGCCAGGGGTGTCTCCTAAACATACCTCATGTCTTCCAGGAGGCCCTTTAGAGTATTACTAGAGAACATTAGGAAGGATCATAAGTAGTAAATTAGCCAGCTAAATTGGCGCTGTCTCAATGCAGTGGAGTGGAGATAATGGAACTGAGCTATCAGAATTGGTTTTGAACACTAGGTTTTCTGTTGACCAGATATGAGACCTTAGCCGAGTCCTTTCTTGCTTATATGCAGAGAGAAACTGGGGTGACAGTTCAGTTAGTTCATGTACATAAAGTATTATATTATCAAAGAAGGAAGATTATATCTTTCCATGCATCCTTCTAAGTTTTGGCTGGGGCCCCTGTTAGGAAAAGGTAGGTAAGCAAGAGAAATGTGTCCTAGCATTTATAGTCTGGTTTTTACATGATAACATAGTGTTTTTATGAGGAAATAAAGTCCTAAGACATCAATGAAAGCAGTGGTTTTTGCTAGGCTTGATGAACAATAGAGTTAGTGGAAACTGAACAGACAAGACTATGGATAAGAATAGTCAGTTGTGAGAAACTGCAAAGCATGCCCTGCTCCGTTCTATTTCTCCAGTTATGCGCACGCACTATCATCTGCTTCAGGGAAGAGGGCAAGGGAATGGCAGAATGCTCTTGACTGGACTCTTTCTCAGATTCCTTCAATTTAAAAGATTCATTAAATCAAGGGGGCATATATGGGATTGGGTTTCCTGACCAACTCTATCATGGATGTAAAACATATAGGCTTGCACAAGAGTTCGAGAACTGATCAAGGTTATCATTATGATTGGAGGCAAAATTATTAACTTTCTGCACTACTAACACTACTAAAGAGCTTTTCCAAGCATTCACTAAGGGTAATGGTTGTGTTGGTCACATCCTCTTTCTTGGATGCAGTCATCCTTGTTAGCAAAGATTGTTTTGCTAGTAGTAGAATGTGTTTACAGAAGTTTTAATTTAATTCCATCTGTGTATCCATCCATCTGTCCATCCTTCATTCATCCTTCATCCATCCATTTATCATCTGTCCACCATCTTTTTTTTTTCATGTGGGAAAGTGATATGTATGGTTTTTCAGTTATGCTACTGAGGATGTGACCAGGCTTTGCTCCCACATGAAAAGGCTCCGTCATTGAGATCTACCACAAGCACTTTTCAATTTCATGATATAAAATAATGTTCTGCTTTCTTAGAGATATAAACATGATATTAAGATCATCTATGTTGATAGAATATTTTTATTCATGTGTGTTTTGCAGTCTGGGTTCATGTGTGTGTACGTGGCATAAACATGTGGAGGTCAGAGCTTGATATTTGGTGTTTTCTTCAATCACTATCTTATTGTTTGAGAAAAGTTCTTTCTCTGAATTGGATACTTACCAGTTCAGCTAGGTTGGCTGACCACACAGTTCTGAGAATCTTCCTGTTTCTTCCTCCAGTCCCATTCCAGTGCTGGGGTTACAGGCAAGCATAACCTGGCCATGCTTTTTATATGGGTGCGTGGACCTAGACTCATCTTTATGCTTGTGCAGCAAAGACCTTACTGACTAACCATCTGCCCAGTCCCTAAGTAGGTAGGATTCTTTGAATTCTTCCTTTAATCTAAGCAGGTGTTTTCCAAGTATTTTGTTGTTTTTAAAGTGAAGCCATCACTGTAAATTGAGTGTGGTGTGGAAGCATCTGTGTTTTTGTCTGGTTATTCTAGATGTCAGAGACTGGGAAAAGGAAGTCGCCATCCTTTGTATCAAGACATTCAGAATTAATATGCAGGAACAACAGTATTTGAGTTTTCCATTAACCAGTTGTTTATCTAGGACTCACCGTTTTGATCCCAGGATTGCCTGTCCCCTGCCATGACCCTTTTAGTCTTCTCTGAATTTCGTGATGATCAACTTTAACACTTGGTTTCAGTTTCCAGTATCAGTGTATAGGATTTTGTGAGACATACCATAATTGTGCTTTCAGCCTTATTTCATTAGGCTTACATTTAGGGTACCTGATCCAGAAAACAGAATCTATTTCTTTTTTGAGAAAGTATTTTCCATAAGATACTCTTTTGTCTCTGGTGACTTGTCCTATTTTGTTAAGCCAAGTGTCATGTACTGTCACCTGGACAGTTAGTTGTACACACACAGAAGTCTGATACAGCTTGTACAATTCTGCAATACTATATGACATACCTGGATGAAACCTACACTTGTCACAATTGAAACTGTCACAGTCACGATCTTTTAAGTCACAGTTGAATTCAGGGATACATATTCTGGGGAAATAGCTGAGCCCAACCTATGTTATCTCTAGGTACCTCCTGTTTATGTTAATTAACTATTATTTATATGAAAAATAGCAAAGAACACTTGTAAAATGGAAGGATTTTTAATCTAAGTAGTGGGAGGAATGGTATCACATACATCCTTTGTATATCCATTTGGTTGCTACAGAGCTTCTGTCCTGAGGACCTTCATGGTCATGGCATGGTCCACCCCTTCCATTGCTCCTGGGTTTTAGTAATATCCTTTAGGGTTAGAATAGAATTGTTTAGTCTTAATAGTACAATGTCTGCTTCCTAGTCAGTTATAGCAGGCTTCTGATTATTGCTTTAACACAATGCATTATTTCTTCCATTGTGATTCATATTTTAACACTGGAAAACTATATTAGATAGATTTATATGCAACTGGCACTGTAAGCATTGTATTAGTCATATGCTTGGGTATTCTTAGTGTTTTTTATGTCTCACAATTTGAAATGCCAATTTATTTTTAGTTTAGTCTTTTAGGATACCTTTCACAGAAGCAAAAGAGCCTTTTCTGTTTTCCTCCTGTCATCTAATAAGTGAATCTTACGAAAGAACAGACAAATGCTAGATTGATAAGAGAAAAGTCATACAAGATCATGACTTGTATAAGGACATGGCGGGAAAGGTGGACACTCAATAACCTAATGCGAACTGGAAGCTTAAGTTCCCAATTCATGGGGAAGAGGGAATTGAACGTTGTGGGTACTTTCAGAAAAAAGTAGATAGAGATGAATGGGTCTGTAGAACAAATAATGGTTTAAAACACAGTGTTTTGGGCTCTGGACTGTGTAAGTTACATGTTCTTGGGATGTAGCCTGTGCTATCTCACTTGTATATCATTGATAATATATATCTCTTTGGATGACATTCATTTCACATCTTGACATGTCGATGTTAATTTCAGTGAAATTCCTTTTGCATAAATGCTGATGGTCCAGGTGAAAGGTCTATTTGGGGAAGGGCTATCAGGTAAAACAAGATATAGTCTCTGACCTCAAAGATGTTGAGTTTTCCTGAAAATCTGTTCATCCTCCATGTGTTTCTTTCCCTGAGCCTTCCTTATACCCCAGAGAAGTCTCTTCTCGGAATCCGGGAGCATTTTGTTTATCTCTCTCTTATCACTTTGATCACCTTCCACTTAATATTTATGTGTCATTAAAGTTGTGTCTGTGCTTAGGTGTAAATTCCTTGAGAACACACACATGCTTACAGATCAGAGCTTTGAATTCTACTTTTCACGTAGTACATTTTTGAGGACTACTTATTGAGCCTACAAAGCTACAAGATTGAAAATTCTACCTAAAAATTTATTAGGGGACTCTTGTCATGTTTAATATTTTTACTTCTTACTCTGTATAGTTGGAAGGATTTTATTTTTGATTCCTAGTGTATTACAAAGAAGTAAAATAGAAATTCAGTCTAACTTTGGTACCAGCAAAGTGACTGAGGAAGGGGAAACAGTAGGAGATGGTTTAGTGTATACAGTCTTCTATCATAAGGCAGACACTTAATCTCAGGAAACAGCCTAATGAATATGAACACTTGGAAAATTAGTTGCCCATTTCATTAATTGTTTATTTGTGAATGAAAGGGGCTAGTCAGGACGGACAATTGCTTGGTTTCTGGAAATTGGTATACTAAACTATCTCCAGATGTTGGGGAAAAGAAAGCAAGACATCCACATTTTATTGTGTGTAACATATTGTTACACAATTCATAATTTGAGCCTGGATTTTTTAGCTTCTGTTTTCTTAGCACTTCATTTTATTTTGGTGTTAGATTTCTCTTCTCCTTCTTCAAACTAGCTATTAAAATAATTAAGCGGAAATATTCAATACTGTACTTTCGCTGAAATTATGTAGTCTAGGTTAGAAAAGCTAGACTTTTGTATGGAGAAAAAAATTTCTTCTTTTGTGTCTTTTGAGAACTATTTACGTAACAAACTCATATATATATATATATATATATATATACATTTATATATATATATATATATGAATTTTGAAAGTTGAATTAACTTTAATCAACAATTGTCTTTTGTCTTTGATAGGTATTTTAAAATGATACTTAACTTTTATGTCAGAGATTTCAATAAAGATTCCTAGTAAAAGTTTGTTGACAAGATTTTATAATGCTGTTCTTTCAAGTTACTAGTTACTAAATCCTAAACAAAAACAAAACAGAGCAGCAGCTGCAGCAGCATGCAGTGGATGTCCTGTGTCACTAGCATGTAGAGTGAAGATGCTCTCACCTTGGCTCGCTGTCTTTATTCAGTTATTGAAATGATAGCCCTACTGTGAAACATTATCTATCAACCCCACCTTCCAAGGAACAGGTATTCCAACCCTCCTTTGAAGCTTTGTGGGAGTCTTGGCTTTGATTGATAACCAAACCAAAGAGCCATAAGATGAATGTAAAGATTTGGATTTTTACATGTCATCTAAAAATGGCACTTGTGCTGCACAGTGCTTTACAGCTATTTTCCAGATAATTCGAAATATGAGAATGAAATCCTTTGGGTCTCGTAGGAAAACTGTCCTATCAACCTTTCTTCTCATCTGTGGGCCATAGAGGTGACTCAGGCTGGATGCCTGTTGACTAAAATTTCTGGAAGGATCATTGATAGTATCTTTCCTTTGTGTTGTGACAAATATGTGTAGGCTGCAGTTTATTAACATAATTCAGCACAACCACAGACATATTGTACATATTAGAGCATAGAATTAGAACCATTTTTTGAACATCACAGTGTCCTCTTGTGCTTTTTTTTTTCCTTTTTTGACAAGGATTTAGATAATTGCTTCAACAAATGAACTGCTGTGTTCAGTCTGTTTCTATAATTTCATAAATTGTTTGCATGATAAAACCAAGCATGTTTTCACTGAGTTAATATAAAAAACCACAGTGTAATTACAGATGTATCAGTTTTTAAAACATATGACAGAAATGGCGGTCGAACTTGACAGCTACTTCTTCCTTGTTCTGTCATAACAAATTATAACTCCTTAAAGTATGAGTAGGCAGGGCCATCTTTGAAATGGGTCTGTACTCAAAACTAATGACCAAGGCCATGTGTGATGGCAGCTCCTGGGAATGACTCTTGCACTTTAGAGCTTCTGATGTTGGTGATCTTGAACTCTCCAGTGAGGAGAGCTGAAATACCTTGCATTTGAATGAGAGTCAAGAAGAACAGAAAGTAGACAAATTGTTTATAAGCAGACAGAATGTCTTTTTTTCTAATTCTATATAATAGCAGGTTTATTGTTCCTCACCAAATCCTATTGAGTAATTAATGTAAGTATGTTTGCTTCCGTTTCTATAGTCTTAGAAAGCTGATAAATTATCATCATATAACTAGTTTGTTCAACTCTCACAGTCTTCTATCCCCTCACTCTCACACTATAGTCAGCTTTCTTCTCATACATAAATTGTTGGGAACCTCAGATTTCTTCTGGGGGTGTTTAGGAAAGATGTAACTCATCGGCCATTCTTTTCAACTTGTAGCGAATCTAATTATAGTGGTGCATCTGGCAGGCATGAAAACCATTAGACAAGCAAAGAGGACTCCCAAATGCCACTCCACGAGTGTAATTTAAAATGCTTCAGATTCAGCACATCCTTCTTCAGTTATCTCCTCATGTGTTGTTCTGTTCTGGTGTGGCTACATGGCAGCCTTCATTTTTCTAGTCCCCGTTCCTCATTGCTCCACCAGGTGAGAACTGTATTATGCTCCTAGGTCTTTCTTGTAGAATTAGTGGGGAATAAAAGTTTTATTTACTCATAATATGTAAGAGACTCAAATGATTTTCTGCTAAGGGTAAAGTTGAGTTTATTTAGCATCATCCAAACAGCAGACAAACAGAGAACTAAGAACAAGAAGACCATGACAAAGCTAAGCCTACTTTTTTCTGCTTCATAGTTTAGTCAAGACTGTGGATACTGAGACACCAGAATCTTGAGGAACAAGGAAAAGTACAAGAAAGTCAGATATGGAATTCAGATTCAAGGCCTAATGGAGCATTGGAGAAAAGGATCATTACTATGAAGAAGGAAGAGCATCAATCCTCCTGGGAATGCAACAGAAAACACTGTTGCAAGATTAGTTTCAGGCAATAGCCAGAGTGGAAATGTGCTGTAAAGTATAAACTCTCGGCTAGACACTGGAGTCCTGGAGACTGAATGGGTCACAGTCCTGTGCTGTGGCTGCAATGGTAAAGAAAATCAGTGGGAATCATGTCTCTTATTTCCATAAAGAAAAGGGATAAGTGCTGTTTCCTTCATGTGGTAGACATAGTGTGGACACTTATTTCTGTGTGAGCATACTTAGTTTTTCAGTTGAAATAGAACCTTTTGTCTTTCAACAATGAAGTTGACTTTAACATGTGTCCCTTTTCACTCCATCAGTGAAACAAGACTAAGTTAACAGGTGTCTTCTCTGTAGATCGTAGCATCCTGTGCACACCCCATTTGCTGTGAATTGCCTTCTGCCTTACAGGTTAAAATTCAGCAGTATGCTATCTACTTCACACACTCTCTCTAAGCTCTGGCACAGAGTAGGCATTTAGAAAACATTTGTTTAATTTTATGTCTGTTACTTGTACTATAGAAGTTTCCAAAGCTGGTCAACTGTGGCTCTGAAAGGCCCCTTGGCTGTTCACTACCTTCCAGTTTTGAGCACAGCTAGCCACACCTGGTCTGTCATGTCCCATTCAGATAGTGGGGATCAACTGCTTCTGTCTTCAGGATGTGTTCCAGGCACCAAAGAAACAGTTCCAAAATCTCTATCTTGAACAGGACATAAGAACTGTAAGTTGAGGGGCTGGAGAGATGGCTCAGTAGTTAAGAGCACTGACTTTTCTGTCAGAGGTTCAATTCCCAGCACCCAACCTGGCAGTTTACAACAGTCTGTAACTCTTAATATCTGAATCACATATACATACATAGAGACAAAAACACCAATTTACGTAAAATAAAAATAAATTATTTAGAAAAAGAAATGGAGGTAGAGAAGTTGTGATATTTAAGGAAGCTCAACAAATTAGGTAAACAAAGCAAGAGCAGCACTTGCCTTCATTATGTAAACATTACTGTAAATCATGTAAGTGTGGAGTTTTGAGAAAACCTGGGACGTGTTAAACGTCTTGCACATGATAACAGAGGAAATTGAATGGAGTTTGATCTTGAGTCTACACACTAGTGAGTAACAGCATGTAAATGACAGATTTGGAAGTCGTAATTCACTCTTTATGTTTCCTGATCCTTTTCAAGTTTCCTCACAGAACCAGCTTTTACATCAGCGACTGAGAGTAGTTCAAAATGTATAAACAGTGTGTCTAGAAACTATGTACTGCTCACATTAGAAATATTCTTTTGGTCTTATCTAAAAGGAGCATTAAAAATCATCACAATGGCTTTGCTTACCATTTACTCTTTTTCTGGCATTCTTCTTGACTCTTTGTACAGAGTATCTCTCATGATTGGAAAAATGTAGTATGAAAGCAATTGCAACAACTGAGGAATAGAGTGTCTCAGACAAGATAAATAATTCACAAATAACACATAAGGAAGCCTTTTCTGCTCATAGAAAATGGACGTTAGTTAATCAGAACTCTCCACACTTCCCTGGCCTGCCTTCTTCCAGTGTGAATTAATTGTCTCAAGACCCTTGATGTTTCTGCTTAGAGCAAAAATAGCTTTGTAGTCTCTCCAGACAAGGTAGCTAGCTCATGCCACGAGGTTTTTGATAGCAGGAAGTACAGTAGTCATCAGAATAATCTGGGTGTCCTAAGAGTATTGATTAAGTGATTAAGAACATTTACACACATGATTCGTTGACAGCAGACAGAGTGGTTTTTCTTCATTTTGTGTTTCTAAAAAGGGTTAATTTTGCTAATCTATGAATTGGGTGTCAGAATTTGTGATTGAAACATCAGGGGCCTTTCCTCTGGAAGACTAGGCTGCCTAGACACTTCAGGAAACTCCCTGGAATTTCAACAAGACTTCAGAGATGCCGTCTGGGAACTTGAGTGGCTTCTGCAATCATCCATGAACATCTGCGATCATCCATGAACATCTGCGATCATACATGAACATCTGCGATCATACATGAACATCTGCGATCATACATGAACGTCTTGGCCCACTCTGCAAGTCTCAATAGAGTTATTGGTTTCTATATATTTTTAACAACACTGATAATGTAAGAAAGCCCAAAGATTATTTTAGCTTTGACAGTTTATTTTGTGAAGATACAAAATTAATTGCTTACCCTGAAGTGCAGCCTTTGTGTAATGCCTTTGTTTAGACCTGAACTGATTTCTAACAGGACTGCTAAGTTGAAATGGTCACACCTAATTTTACAAGTATGGACTGGTCCCGTGGTCCTTTTAATGGCAGCCTATGGAATCACAGCTCTTCTACAGCTCTCAGTAATGGTCTTCAGTTCCATTTCCTGTTTTTGTTTTTTTCTGCTTTTGAAGAATGAGCCACTTCATCCAATCCTCATTTTTATTTCCCACCTTCACCTTTCTCACCAATATGGCATCATCTTTGCTAGAGTGGTCTTTTTTTCTCTATTAACTTTTAAAATTAAAAGTCTTAAAATTGTTTCTACTTTCTTGGACTTTTGTTTTCCAAAACATTTCTTTAACACATTGTTTGATTAAATTAACATTGTATATTTTATATTTGTAATTGTTTGATCAATTAATATTGATATATTAACATATATGTTAATAACATAAATAATTAAAGACCTAAAATTCTGTCTATCAATGAAGGCATAAGATGTTTCTTCCATTCTAGTGGTGGGTATTACAGATAGATTATTTTTTAAAGAAGTTCTGGAAATGTAGAGAGCATGTCAATAAGTATAGTAATTATACTCCAGATTTATAATTTTTTTTATGGCTCTGGTTTTGTTTGTAATATACTTAGTTTCTTCTTTTCATACACTTCATACTTGTGTATTTTTACTTTGGGTTCCTTCTCTGGCAGCAAAATAAACTTCTTTTCAAGAGGAATACATGTAGCTTTTGACTTCTAGCAATTTTGAGGCAAAAGGCTGTAAAACAGAGACTGCAGACTGGGCTAGACTGGCTCTCCCCTTGTTCTTCTCCCCCCATATAACTGAGATGATAATGGAGCCATGCCCTCCTAATGATCTGAATCAGGATAAAGGGGTCTGTCTTTTTAGAGTATTTAGTACACTGAGTATAATATGTCAAAGCGTAAGACAACTTGTCCAGCATTTGTAAACTCTAATTATGCAGGAAATAGATAATATATGGAAAAATGCATAAATGAGACTCAGTCTTAGGGTAGACATTTCTTCTTTTTATTCTCTTCACTATCTATAGCTGTTGTGTAATGTTCAGATAACATGTTTCTCTGTGTTTCACAGAAGCAGGTAGAACATTGTACTATTTTGAGATACTGACTTGTTCTCTTAGGAGACTGACAGGGTTAATATAGTTAATACTGAAAGAGATGTCTACTTTAAGGAAGTTCATACTCTGTTCTTCCGAAGAAGGAGAGACATCATTTGCTACAGTAGCCCTGTTAGTTTACTAAAACAAACACATCAACAGACTGACACTCGGAGGTATTCTTGGGTTTTTTTACTTGTCAAGGTCTTTTGCTTATTGAGATATAATTTACTTCACATAAAATTTACCATTTAAACCACTTTAAAGTATGCATCTCAGTGGGCTTCAGCACATTTACAAATTCTTATAGCTATTACCACTACAAGATCTTTTAAATTAAAAATTACTTATATTTATAAAAATATATGAAATTTTCTTTGAATATAAGGTATTTTTTAAAACATTTAAAAATTATTTTGAAAATATTTTTTTCAAAATTTGAAATACAGAGCTCAGTAAATTTTAATCAGGATTTGCTTTCTTTTCATAATGCTTACTTTTTATTTGTTTATTTTCTGCGTATGATGTGTTTGTATGCGTGCACACTCAAGTACAACCATGCACATGTGTGTTGTGTGTGTGTATGTGTATGAGTGTGTCTGTGTGTGTGTGTGTGTGTGTGTATGAGAGAGAGAGAAAGAGAGAGAGAGAGAGAGAGAGAGAGAGAGAGAGAGAGAGAGAGAGATTGTTTGTGTACACATACCAGCGCATGCATTCAGGGGCTACAGGAGGATATTCGGTAACCTCCTCTAATGTTCTCTGTCTTATTCCTCGGAGACAGGGTCTCTAGCTGAAATAGATATTCTCTGAGTTTTGGCTATATGGGTGATGAGCAAACCCAGTGATTCTTTTTCTCAGCCTACCCACCGCACCATTCTAAGGTGACCAGTGTTGTGTGTCTGTACTATACCCAGCTTTTAATATTTGTGCAGTATATGCTGTTACTCACTGAGCCTCTGCACAAACCCTTATAAAACTTTGAAATATTGAATGTATGTGTGAGATGAGGTACTTTTCTAGGCATGCTAGTAATCTTGTCTAGGACAGAGACCTTTATTAAATCTCTCATTTTAGTGTAGGTATCAATTGATAAAGTTTGAAAGTAGACCTAAATAAAAACACAAAAATCTAATAATTCCCACCTGATGTTATGAGAAGAAATATTATTACTGGCATTGGGATGTTAATTATGAAGCCCACATAAACTTATTATTACTGAAAGATCTCTTGGTACTGCATATTTGGTGGTCTGTCTAGCCTTCTGCACCTTACTCGTTTTCTCCTTGGTAATGCCGACTAATGGGAATGTTCTAATTACTCTTTTTATTATGACCTTTGACTTGATAACTGATATCTGTGCACATGTGCATTTGATCCTTCAAAATCATACTTTTCAATGACATAATTCTACACAGAGGTAAATTGTGAGACTTTTTCTGTGTCAAGTGACAAACTTGATTGCTGAGTGATAAACAGATTTGCTTTTGGAACATTTAATAAACCTTTTAAAATTCACATTGAAAAGTATACTTTTAACTGGTGTTACTTCTCCTGTAACGCCTGCATTTTATCTGATGCTGAGTGGAAGTCACTCTTGTTTTTAGCAATGTGATATCCCATATACTTGGACCTGAGGCCCCACTGCGAACCTCTGTTCTGTATATGGTACCTGATTTCATCTCTTTCTTGATTGAGGAACAGAATTTCCTTCCTTTCTAATAACATTGACCTAATCTAGAATGAACTTGGTACAAGCAAAGGGGCAACAATACCTTCGTGCCACAGAAGCCTACTTGGAGCAGCATTCTAGAATGAAATTTTTGAATTTTAGCAGCTTACAGAGAGATCTCTGCGGGTGACCCATCAGATACTCTTTGTCCACACAGTGTGATGACTCCCTCCGTTTCTGCAGAATTTAGCTTGCTATTTTCAGGATCACATTATATACACAATACTGTGAAAGAGTACCATAGATAACAGAGCAGATGAAATGTGGACCTGGCAACATCAAGTGATTAAAAGAAAATCCCTCTTCCTGGAGGCAGTTAATACAGGAATGTAAAAATGTCCCCATCTGTCTAAGCCATCAGTTTCTGATGTCGTCCCTGGAGGAAGTAGCTGAGAAGTCATTTCCACCTAATGGGTTGTTAGGTTGCCTCTGGACTGTAGTAAGTTGGTGGTTGCAGCCCACTTCCCCTAAGACAAAGGTCCATGTCTCTAAAATCCCATCACAGCTGACACTAATTGGCATTGCTGTCGGCCCTAACTGTGAAAGCAATCCTGAGTGGGCAGAGTGGGGCACTCTGAAGGGCTGTGTGGCACCAAGAGGATGACTTCCCCGACTTTGCTAGTGACTATTGTGATTCTCCAGTTCTTGTTCATGCAAATTGCATCATCTTCAGCATTGTTTGCTGACTTGGGAAGTCGGCAGAGAAACCCCTTTCAGATCACAGTGTCATTGGACAAGCCCCATCTTGCATAATGTGAGCTCTTGGAATATTAATACTTACCTACAAATATTTCCCCTTATAAAAATACAATTATTCATGGTAAATAAACATATGATTTAACTCAAAAATTTCCCATCTGAAAAGCTAGCCTATTTTTTTTCTTCTTTTTTCCCCCTTAAGCCAGAAACCAGAAGAGGGCATATTAGTCTTTTAAAAATGAGTTTGGGAGCCATTGGACCCAGTGCAGTTGTAATTCCTGTAAATTAGGCAGAGAACCTGCCTTGTATTCATAGGGTTAGGAATAAGGTTTTAGTTGCTGCCAGGGTTTAGAATGACTAGAAAAGCAATTTGGCTCCTTCCTTAAAGTTTTAAACATGTCAGAACTTGATTGCTACATGCAGTTTCCATTCTTGAATGATTATACAGACATGAGGGAAGGGACAGTTTGCTGGACACTTAATTCTCTTAGCTGTGCTGGGCGCTTTTCCTGTACATTATCTTTTAGCATTTACAGAATCTGCTTGCTGCCATTGGCAGTTGTAAGCAAATCTGTACTTTCTTAAATGCATATTGAAAAACTGGTGAGTAGTGGCAGTCCGGAGGAAGGGAATCCCTGGGGGAATTGATTTGTATATTAATCATTTATGCCCTTTCCCTGCATCCACTTAAAAATGAAAATGGATAGCCATTTAGGTACATAGTTCCTGCTCTCCCTGGCTTCCTCTCTCCTCTCCATCAGTTGCAGTCTCAGGAGTGTGTTGTGGGATCCTTCTTCAGTCCTTCTTCAGATCCTTCTTTGGCTTGGAACTCAGGTCCCTGTGAGATGCTCCACTCTCCCTGGGAAATGCTTAGGAAACCTTTCTCAGGAAACAACTCACTTCTCCCACAGTGTCTAAAGGAACACTCAATTTGGTTCTTCCTATTACACCACAAGTCCTTTAAGTAAAGCATCTAGAATTTATGTTTTGTTCAGTTTTGTGGGGTGGTCCTGTGTCTCTTATGGGTAACACGATACTATGAACCATTTATATGGCTAGAGCTGGGGCATATGAGGCAAGTGGAAAGCCTGGGATATAAAATCTGATGGAAGAGGCTCCTTTTTGGCATTGTACAAACGCTGGTGACTTATTGAATCATGGCTTGAGATCCTTGACCTTTATGTATCTACAAATCATGAAAAATGATTATGACAAATGCTTATTGTCTTGATATTTAGTAAGTGTCTTACTTTGTTTCCAGAAGTGGAAATATTAGGGTCAATGTTAAAGAGGAGCTTGTGATACAGAACCTTGTCTTCTCAAAAGCTCAGGTGCAAACCTCACAGTTAATTTATAGACTCCCTCACCCTGCCTAAAATGTTTAAGTAATAATAAAAAAATATGTATCATCACTATTTTCTGTGATCCCAGATTTATGCAAGACACAGTTTTACATCAAAGGAATTATTACTAGCACACATTTTACTTTTCTAATGCCTCCTTTCTGTGCTTTGCTTTCTTAGACAAAAAAATCTAAGAGCCCAACACTTGTATCCAGAGTTTTAAAGTATAAACTTGATATAATAAACTGACACTCTCATTTCATTAGCTGACAACACTACTATATTATATTGATTGCTCCCAGCACTGAAAGATTCTTCACCCTTATTATGAACTTTTAAAATATCAGAAAATTGATTATGGGGGAAATTTCTATATGGACACACAGAATCAAAACTTCTTTTCATAGGAATCAATACTGAAAGTAATATTTTGGCAGCTAGAATATGAATAGAAGAACTTTGTGCACCCCAACTCTAAAATTTTTTAATTGTTGGTGGTGGAATCAAAATTATAAATTGTCGATAGTTCAGTTCTATAATAGAAAATTACAATGAGCGAGAGCCTACTCTAAGTAATGTATTTCTGCTTGCCTACTTTCTGAAGTAGACCCTGTGATGGCTGTGCTTCAGTGCTGGGCAATATTGAACACAGGTAACGTATTTTAGAATTAAAATACCAACCTCACATTTACTAATACACAGATTATTAAAGCATGCTTCCTACAAGCTCTATGTATATGTAGATAGGGTTTCAGAGAAAACACACTCGGTTGTACTTACTGACATGTTTATGGGTCACTCAAGTAGAACATACTAATTGTATGAAAAGGGTAGGAAATGGCCATTTTAGAATCTAGGAAGTACTTTGTGGAAATTAAAGTGATGTCTTGCCTCTTGAATAGCAGTGTCTATAAGATCTATTTAGAAACAGTCTGAGGTCATTTAAAACAGACCGTGAAACCCAGGTGCATGTTTCTTAAATACTTCAGAGTTCTTGAATGTGAGTGAAAGAGAAGTTCAGCAACACTTTGTTGGCTATGCTTACCTTTTTAAAAAATGACTCCTCGACCCCCCAGTACACATACTGAGGAATTAGAATCCCATTTAGAAAGGTTCTCAATTCTCCAATGCAAAGGCTCATATGGATGAAAGCATGGAGTATGTTGTTGTGTTTTGTGTTTTAACTGCCCTTTGTTTTCCATGCGTCTGGAACAGTCAACCCATTCACCCTGTTTCACTTCAGGAAACAGCTGGGGAGGATTTTATCTATGATGCAAAGGATTCAAACTGACTCTTTCAGACTATCTTATCCTTTTACTAAGTGAGAGCTTGAAAGGCCTTAGAAAAGGTGTTAGAGGGTGTGTTTTGCCATGCCAGGCTACTGTATAGAGGATTTAGCTCACAACTGTCACTGTACCTTGAAGCACAGGAAGAATATTAAATTTCTACAATTTTTTTTAATCTTAAGAAAGTTAATAAGTTGACAGTGCCAATTATGATTAAACATTTCAAATTATTTGAGAATGGTTGACACTAAACTTATATCAGGTCACATTGCCTTTAACATTTACTTTGTGGAGGGGGGTTTACTTGTTTATTGGTTTATTTTCTTACAGCTTCTCACAACTTCCCAGATAGCAGACTAGATGAAGAAGTAGTAGACATCCCAGATCAGCTCCGTTCTCTTGGATGATGCTGCTGTCAATGTTTGGGATTGTACAGTAGGATTTTCCAGTTATAGGAAAGACATTGGTTTTATATATTTTGCTTATAGTTGTACTTTTATTGTTAACTTACTCACTTTTGAGCCAGAATTTATAGTCAAAGACAGAGAGTCAACTACAAAATATCCATGTTACAGAAATAATAATTGAAAAAAATGTATATGGATAGATGAGTGTTGTGTATCCCAACTTCAACGTTCATTTGTTAATGGAGGCATTTAAAAACAAACAGAATTTGTTAGCATATCAGTTCTCCAAAAGAAAATCGTGATGGAAAGTCCCTCCTTACAGTTGTGCCATTTCTACTTGACTACTTGCTGAAGCATACCATCTGGCAGCTGTGCCTCAGAGTTAAGGAAGTTACATTGGAGGCATGTGTGCGTGCGTGCATACGTGTGCTTGCCTTATATATGAGTTGGGAAATGTTCTATTTCATTTCCAACAAGAAGCAGTCTGTGTTTCTTGAGGACTTCACTGTACATCTATTGTTTTTAGTGGAACCAGCCTCTGGTTTTTGAGCTTGAATAAGTTTCTTTTTTATTTATATTTTTATTATTATATTTAATAAATTCAATTGATTGCTCAATTATCACTTAAATCTAAAATTTGCTTTAGCTTTTTTTCTTCTTTTAAATTTTTTTTACTGGATATTTTATTTACATTTCAGATGTAATCCCCTTTCCCCATTTCCTCCCCACCCAAGAAGACCCCTGTCCTTCCCCCGTCCCCCTGCTTCTATGAGGATGTGCTCCCACTCCACCTCCCCACCCACGATTTCCCCCACACTTGTGTTTGTTTGATTTTAGGGACAGAGAAAATACTTTTCAGGACTAGAGAGCTGGGAAGGTTGTAGGAGAAGCTCTTTCTCAACAGTATCAAGAGACCTAAGGCTAGAATTGGTTATGGAATTGTCTAAAATAAATAGACAAATGGCCTCAGAGCCACGATTCTCAACCTTTCTAATGTAGTGAACCTTTAATACACTTTCTCATGTTGTGGTCACCCTTGATCCTAAGTTTTTTGTTGCTGCTTCATAACTGTAAGGGTGCTACTCCTACAAATTGTAATGTAAATATCTGATATGCAGGGTATCTGATGTGTGACTTCCAAAGGGGTCGTGACCTACAGGTTGAGAACCACTGTCATAGCGGCAAGGTACTTTTAATGTCTCTGAACTATCTCATTGCTGCAATGGTGGCTTCGTCCTGCCTCAGCCAGGCAGGTGTAGGAACTTTCTCTCTTGCCATTCACATATGAACTTGAAGGCAGATAGAGATCCCCCAAACTGTGCTTGCATATTATGATTGGAAATGCATGCTGGGCGTTTCTTCTAAATGTTATGTTCTAATTTCTATTTTTAGACCCATTTGTAGATAAAACCCAGTCACTGGATTTAGAAACTCCTTTTTGGAATTTCCAGAATTTTACAAAAGTATATACATTTCCACGTCTTAATCTTACATACTTTCCTTCAACATGATAACATATAGAAATGTAAGTTCAAAATAGATTATATATTGATTATTATATAATACACTTGGCAGTATTGCAGATTCATTATTTTAAGGTCTTATAAAACTCAAAATTTGACAGATAATGTAGTGTCTAGCAAGTTATGTAATAGCAGATTTCACAACCGTTAATTATCTAAGCTACCATTATTAATATTCAAATATGTAGGGCTTGTTCAGGTAGACACACAGAGTCCATTCGCTCAGAGGAAAATATGCCTGCAATGAGGCGGATTGGTGGTTTGCAGTGTTTAGTTATTTAATAACACTTCAGAACTGAAGTTTAAATCCCCAAAGCCAGAGAGGACAAACTTGGGAATATAGGCATGAAAGGAAAGACTATCACCTCTCTGTGAACGTCAGGACTGGCTTTGTACCAACAGGACCAGACTTATTTGGTACACCAAGATTATAGGGGCAGATGACAAAGTGCCTGAAAATAATGTGTGTGTTGTCTGGTGTGTAAAAGACACATCTAGACATATGTCTGCTCATGACCATGTACAGCGAAAAGAAAAACACTGTTCTGTGAAATAATGC
>JANHMN010000004.1:61369746-61402945 GCA_030674055.1 Rhabdomys pumilio
TAGGCAGCGTGCCCAACAGGGACAAAATTATAGGATAAAGCAATGTATAAAAGAAAATCCTTCAGAGAGCACCAATAAGGCTCTTTTCAAAAATAAGCAGTTACATATAATAGTGCATGGCTGCAGCCATAGAGAAAAGTTTTTATCTGTCTGTTTCAGAGTTATTGGAATTTTTTTTCCCTTGTGTGAAAGTTAAGAGGACTGTGCTTATGTCGATAGGTAATCTACTTGGATGTGAAAACATCTATTATTTTATTCAGTGTTACTCTTAAAAAAAAAGAAAAATAAATGATTCCTTCCTGTCTTTGTGATGAAGAGAGGCTAATAGCATTTAGTGAAAGAGGTGATAGATCACATTTTCTTTCCTAGGACAGGAATTTTTTTCCAAGCTAAGATTTTTAATTAGAGTCTGTTATACTATTGGAACATTTTTCTGGGCTCTTTTTTTCTTTGTAGCCATGAACTTAGTAAATACAACTATTCACATAGATAGACTTACTTTTAAAAAAATAATCTAAAACTACTATCCCCTAGTATGAATGTATAATGAAATGTACTAAAGGCCGCTTGCCATTTTTCCGTCTAGTTGAATAGAAATAGAGGTATTTAGTAAACAGAGGCTGCCTGGGCTTTGGCCCCTGCTGGGGCAGCACTCCTTTCTTGTTGAATATATAGTTAATCCTGCTTGCATTTTGTTGGTTTTTTTTCTGTTAACCAATATCCATAGGTTGTCCCTGTTTTCCCTATAGACCTTAAATAACACACACACAAAAAAAACAGCAACTACAATATGTAGCCTCAACTTGAGATGGTGTCGTTCTAGAAGTTGTGTGTTTAAATCTACTCAGTGACTGTAACCCTTGGAATGTGAAGGGGAAGCTCTAAATGCAGGCATATGTGCCTCATTGTCTCTATCGTGAGTGAGCAGTCCGTGGGAGGACTGCAAAGCCTTTTGAGCAGTTCTTGTTGTGTGGTAACTTGCCTTAAGGCATAATTTGACCTTAAATAAGTTGGCTCACCCTACAAAAAGGCATTTAATTTTTATTGCCTCTTCTACATTCTTCTTTAAAACATGAATTTTTAACTGATAGACCTTGAAGTGCTTCAGAGTCATTACTTTCTTTTGGCTAATTTGTAGAAAAGGCACCATATGAAAATTGAATTTTTGATCTGATGGAGTAATTTTTGAGTTCTTATGAACCATTTATAATCTATCAAGTAAATCCTTCTTAGTTCACGGATTATTGACCCAATGGACCATATTAGCTGCTTCAAAGCTGTTATAGCCCATTATGTTGATTCAGCTGACATGTACGTGACCCCAGTCCATGTGCCCAAGATGACATTGACATTGTTCTGGAACGCTATTTTTTTCCCATCAGGCTTTCTATTTATTTCTTAATTTTCAGTAGTTAGCTTATAGTTCATGACAACCATCAATTCACCACAACCGTCTCTCAATTTGCTCAATGGTGTCAGAACTTTCTTAGCAGCTGGCTGTCTTTCTGTGAAAAGATAGGTGTCTTTGTCTTTTAAATAAGCTCGTGTTTAAAAGACAAAATAAGACTAAAATTTTTTTAACAGTCTTTGGGTATATTTTAACCTGAATGCTTATAGATTTCATAGACTTTTGTATAATTTTTTGAGTATTTGAATATATAGTCCTTTAAATTCGAAAAGAAAAAATACCAATAAGAAGGAATAACAATATTTTTGTGGTGTGTGTATGTGCGTGCGTGTGTGTGTGCATGTGTGTGTGCGTGTGTGTGTTTGTGGTGTGTTTAAATGCATTGTCTGAGAGGTTTCATTTGAACAATTTCAATGACTTTAGCTACTGGAAAAATGGAGATGTGCCTTCATTGATTTGTACAAAGCTCTAATGAATTCAGCACAGAACTTAGCACAGACCCAAGGGACTCTATGACCAAACATTAATAATGTTAGGGATACATAGTGTGCTCATCATATTATTTTTGTTATCTGTAATAGGTGTGACTCCTGTGGTGATACCTGTATTTAAGCAAAGGAACTCATCTTCATGGGGTATCTGTGATGTCCCAGTATAGACACAATGGACAATAACAAAATGCTTGTTGGTGTCTGTGTTACTAGTGGGCATTCTCAAGACATGGATGGATACAAAATTATTTGTAATAAGCCATGTGTCCTTGGAAGTATTGTGTCTTATGTTTAAGAGTTTGAAATGTCTTAATAGAACTATTTAAACTCCAGTAAATACTGTTTGGAATCACTTTCTTTACCTAAATATACCAGTGTTGGTAGAAAATTCTAGTGTAAGTTAACTATGTATCAGGTTCTCTCACTTTATTAAATTGCTAAAATCTTCCTGCTCAGGCCCCTGTCCCTTTTCTATATCTTGGTTCACATCTGAAGAGTGTTAAATATCTATCGGAATTTAATGAGAGTGGGGTAGCCATGTGAATTTCTTTTTCTTTCTTTTCAAACACAGGCTGTGTGGAAATAGTCCAGTTCGCTAACTGTGCCTCTTTTCTCCTGTTTGAATGAGAACCTCACTTCAGGGATTTTAGTGGTTAAACATGAGAATGCATTTGCAGCATATTACCCAGGCTTGATGGCTGTGTACAAACACAGACTGTTCGTCTCACAGAGTATGCCTCTCTTGTCCTGAGTACTTGCTGTCATCTGACATGAGAAATTCCAAATGCAGCAATTCTCTTCCCCTGTCTGTTCACGATAGTGAACTTTTTCACAAACCTAGGGGAGTAAATGTAGTCAAAAGGTCATTTACCTCACTCTCGTCCTTCATTAATGGATTTAATAGAATGCTTTTGGTGTTTTAAATAATGGAACTTAGGTCAATATACTAAAGAGAGGATCTAGTAGAATCTTTACTCCTTCTCTCCATCTCTTCTTCCTTTCACTGTTCTTCCCTCCCTTTATCCCTCCTGATGCTGGAGATTAACTCAGGGCTTTCTATTAACCAGGTCAAAATCAAAACTCTGAGCCTTACCCTCGGCCTGGAATTTCTGGGCATTTTTCTTAAAGGAGATGGTAGTGTGTTAGTTGGAAAGGAACAATACCTTTGTTCCTTGAGATGTCTTATATTTGGTACAATAGGTTTTGGATTATCTGTAAACCTATCTGCCTGGTTATCAAAGTACAAAATCATTGTTTGAGTTGCATGCTCTTCCCAGAATTCAAAGGTACTTCTGAAAAACCAGGACATGAATTTCTTACTGTCTTGCTTCTTCATGAGTAGGGATTTTTGTAAAGAAAAATCGTGAGAGTAGATTTTTGTAAAGTATTAAAAGGTTTATAAATCTTCTTACATCGCATTACAATTACAAATCCCCTCCTTATAAATGTCTTTCCTATAATATTAGTGATTGTCTTTATGAACTAATGCTACAGAGATGTGTAATCACATTATCGCCTTTCAAATTGCATTAGTGCAAATGAATGAAAAGTGTATCAATGGAAGACAACATTGCTGATTCAACATAAAGGTATAATGAGGTGATTATTAACATTTAGATGGTATCAATATTCTGGCTCTTTATATAAAGTTATGTCATGGCAGATGCAGAGTGTAGTTAGGATACAGCTATTTTAGTGGTTAGTGAGCTTCCTTCTTACTTTCATCTTGATGATGGCTGTATCCATTGAAAGAGGCCGTTCCTTCTAGCCGCGTCGTCTCAGTTGTCTAGATAGTCTGTAAATCTTTTAAGTATACAGGCACTAAATAGAATTTCTGAATTGTTAACTATTAAGTTAGAAACTGAAATGTTTTTCCCAAATTGAAATGTCTTTCCATTTTCTGTTTTTCTAATGTTACTAATTATCTAACAAAATAGTTTATATTTCTATTGACCTGATTTAATTGGGGGGAAAGCACTTCCACACTCAGATGCTTGCCTGCTTTGATGCCATGGAAGCATACGTATTTTCCTTATATAATTGGCTATATCCCGCTGTTGATTTTTACTCTGAACTCTTAAATTATTTAAATGGGGTCTTCCTCATGTCGATTGATGGTAGGCTATGATCGTGAGGTAATGACTGCAGACGCTCATTGGATCTGTGTCTGAAAATGTATGTGCCTCTGTGTGTCCCTTACTCCCTGTTTATGTATTCATACAGTCATAGAAATGTTCAGAGTCATGTATAATGATACACCCGTAAGTTTAGGGGTTTCTCTCTTTGCCTCCTCCCCCATACTTAATTAGTTTCTAGACTGAGGTAATTCTTTCCATCCAGTGAATTGAGCAGTGTTACGGACCTATGCATGGCAGAACACACCACTCTCATTTATAAGGAGATTCTCTTCAAAGTTTTTAGCGTCTTGATAAGAGTACTATAATTGTGAACCCTCCACCAAAAAAAAAATAATTTTTTTAAATGATGTCCTGGATTTTTCAGAATAAAATGGTATTATTTAAATACTAGTTTTTAAAATAGATACATTAGTTTTTAATATTTTGAAAAGGAGATGTTTTTAGACTTAGGCACTATTGAAATTCCTTTGTTTACTATCTGTATATTAATTCATTTAGTATTTATCTGGAAAAATTGTACTGGGGCAAGGCAGATACTGTGCCATACAGTGTCTCCTGTGAAAGACTCTCTTATAGAATTAATGACTTAGCAGCACTGAAAATAGTAATTGGTGCATGATATCCTGTGCCTGTTTATGAATGACTTAATTGAGGTATGTCTCACGTCACATGCCTTCTTCCCATTTAAATATTTGATTTAATGCATTTCTGTATAACAGTTATGTGCAACAATCACGAATTTGTTTTAAAGACATTTTCAACACCTACAAATGTAATTTCATATGTTTCAGCCATGACATTAACCAGTACCATAATTCTATCTGTATAGTTTCCCCATACGGATTCTCCCTGTAAATGGAATCATGAAATATCATTAGTGCCTTCTTGCATTAACTTAGCATAATGCTTTTCCTGTCCATTTAGGTTTTAGTATGTTTTACTTTTTATGGCCAAGTAATATTTCATCATAGGAATATACCACATGTTTTTAATCTACCTGTTGATGGAAGTCCCTATTTTTGAAAGAGAAACTTCAAATATCTTGATTTTTAACAGTAGTAGATGTTCTAAGGTTGACTTTGTCAATGAACCTCTTGAACCTCTTTTCAGTTATTTTGAAAGTATTTATTATGAAAATGATAGTTTCCTTGGTTTACAATTTTTCTTTTTAAAATTTAATCATCTTTGAATCACATAGCCTTTTGTGTTCCCATATTGATTACTGTTTAAACCAGTGTCATCTTCCCTTCATAGTGAGTCTAGCAGACTGTTTTCAAATCATCCAGAACACGCACAAGATTGAATGATGGGTTTTTTGTTGAAAAGACCAAAAGGATTTTCTGATTGCACAGGTATAGAAAAGTGGTCATTCGCCTTCTACTGTTTCTTCAGATGTTATAAAAAACAATTAGGCAAATATAAGAAACGGTTTTTAGTTGTTTTCACTTTCAAGTTATGTTACTATATACTATAGATATATTTAGAGTAATTTTTCATTAGGTTTTTAAGTAGTGCTGTTAGGCAGGATAACTTCATTTCTCTTTTCATGCACATGCTGAGTGTGGTAGTGTTTGAGTTACAGCTCAACAAGCTGTGGATACTTAGCATTCACAATAAGCCTTACAATCAGGAATAATTTATTAATTGTAAACCTTATTTGTTACCTATTCTTCATATAAACACAGAGACTATAGCTACCTAAGTAATAGTTGTATTGTCAGAGTTATCTAGAGTTTTTAGAATGGTAAAGAAAAGGGAGGTTTTCTGGGTGTGATCTTTATAACCATATAAGGCCTTTGGAGATATGGTCTATGTCTGCCCACTGACATCCTGGCTAATTGTAAAACTAGATTGTCAACTCCAGAGCCCAAAAGGTTGGTATTCCTTTACATACAACATGAAAGAATTTTTTAACCAAGAAAAAGTAATTGTCCCATGCAGATTGTTAATATTTATCACTAATAAACTTAATTGTTGTCCATCAGTTTTTACATGCTACAGATTTTTGTGCAAGTGGCATCATGAACTGGCTAGTTTAGACAAATGAGTCTTCTGCAAAGCATGTTAGATAGTTTCCCAAGACCCAGACTGAACTTCATAGACTTCCTTGGAGGTTTTTTCTTTTCACTTTGCCTTATGAATTGTCCATATGAGGAAAAGGAAAAACTGTCCTGAAACTTTTATAGGAAAATATTCATTGGTTTAAAATATATATGTATATATGTATATATATATATGTATATATATACACACACACACATATCACACACATATATATATATATATACACACACACATACACACACACACACACATGTGTATGTATTTATGATTTTAAAACTGAAAGGTTGAGTTTAAGAAAAAGAAATTACTTACGAGCTGAGGCTAGAGCTCAGTGGTAGAGTATTTCCCTAATGTGCTAGAGGTCCAAGTTATCAACCTCAGTGCTGGAGGAGAAGAACTGAAAATCGAAAAGCTGGAGCTTCTCCCAGGTCATCAATGTAGCCGACTACTGTCTACTATAAAGCATACTGCCTGAGTTTACAGTGGACACTAGTGGCTGGAATGACTGGTACCTTCACAATTAAAATTTTCCACAATTTAAGTTTAATGTGAGTTAGGTTCTTCAGGATTAAATGCTTAACTTTTTTTCAAGTGAAATTCCATGATCCAAGGTACAAATCTTCCTTATTGCCTTAAGAAATGAACAACAAGAAAGTGAATTTGAGCAGTTTTAGTTACACATGAGAGTTTGGCCAGAGTTTTAATCACTAAGAAAAAGTGTTTGAAGAGTCACAGAGCCGTGTGAATCCTTTTTTGGGAGGTCAGGTAGAAAGTTAAAATGCAGAACTAAGATGAGTTTTGTTGTAGAACTATGCTCACTGTGATTGATTCTGTACAGATATGTTGTAAGTTTGTGTTTGCGTTGTGACCTTATTTTTGCCTGTTGTTATTTTGTGTCAGATAAATCAAGTGCTTATTTCTACATAAGGAACAGCTAACATGTTTAGCCTGTGTATAATTCCTTTATTGGTTATATTAAGTATTAACAGAAGCAACAGTTTTCTTTCCTAAGAAATGCCATTTTGTAAGAACTCTTATATTTATCTCATACATACTCACAGAGTTAGTGCAGCTTAGTGTAATGAGAGAGACCAAGAGACTTTTTTGGTGATAGTGTAATTGGCATTTGAATAGACCTTTGGAATATAACCAGAATACCTCAAATTGCATTCTTATTTAATATTGAAACTCATCAGTATTTTATAAACCAACACTGCTTACTTGTAGGTTTTGGGTGCCTTTTTTGAGATGGACCTTGCTTATATTGTCCAGGTCATTGTTAAACCCCTGAACTCTCCTCTGAGCATCCCAAGTAACTGGGACTGTGTATGTGTGTGTTGCTACTACATTCTGATGTTCTTTTGAATGTGTACATTTTTTTCCATCTTAGCCAGAGGAATGCAGTAAGTAGTAATTGGTGGACTACCTCCACTAATACTATTTTAGAGCCTTAAAACAGATATAATAATGTTTGTCCACACACACACACATACACACACACACAAAATCAATTATTTATTAACATTAAATATATGTTACATATCTGACAAAATAATGGAATGAAATTTAGTGAAAAAGTGAATTATCCCTACACATACAGAATGTTTCTTAAGATCATAAACAGTTGTCATTTGTTCAACTCTTACTTTTCCAGACATGATGCTCAGTGCTTTATGTTGATTAGCTACGTCTCTTGAGAAACTTAACATGTAATTCATGGAAACCATTATTAGGAATGGGAAACAGGGTGTTTGAAGAATCTTCCTTCTCCCTTGCTCTCTTCAGTTTTGGGGATCTCATGTAGCTTATGCTGGTTTCATATTTATCATGTAGCTGAGGATGATCTTGTTACCAAGGCTGATGATTTGAGTCAGATCTTCTTCCCACATGGTAGAAGAAGAAAACCAACTCCCATAAGTTGTCCTGACTTCCACATGTGCAGTACAATGCACACATGCATACCTCAGTAGTGAGCACTTGACACATGCATGTGTCTAACAAACACACAAACACCCAACACCACAGCACAAATGCAGTGAGTAATTATAATGAAGAAGAATAGGTAGAGGATGGGGTCTACTGTCTATAACAAGAAGCTGATGCCAGGGTCAAGATCACATTAAAGCAATTGCCATACAGAAGAGTGCAGAGGAAGAGAGGGGCAAGTCAACAAGGAGGGAAGGGGAGTGACCACATTAATTAGGAGCCATTTTGAATGGTCTAGAGGAACCACAACTAGAATTCAGATATTAACGAGAGTGGGAGGCAGGAAATGCAAGGACAGCTGATTTTTGGAGGGAGACATAATGTCATTGAAACCATCATGTGACTTCCTGTCTTTGCAGGAACAACACTCAGCCATAAGTGCAGAGTACTCAGACACACGTGTGTTTGAGATTCTTGAGTGACTTTAGGCAAGTTATTAGTCATCTCCTCAGGTTCCACATACGTGAAAGGAAAGGAGTTATGTTCATGATCTTTTCTGAGAACATTTTTTTGTAAATTATCTAGCACACTGACAGGAAAATAGCAAACATTCAATTAACATAGCTGTTAGTAATTATAAAGACAATAAGAAGTGACCGTGTTTGGACAGAGGAGTAGAGAGGAATAGATGGTATCTATCACTCTGTTTAAGAACTCTTATTCTTGGGCTCTGCCCTCTAAACTCTCTAATCACGAAGCCTGCAAATACCAAGTTGCCAAGCCTTGTACACAGGCACACTGACACCCATTTCTTTCCACTTAACACAGTTACTACCTCCAAGGTGATGTTGTTTGCACAGTAGTTGGAGCTGTAGGAGAGGATCAAATTGCCAAATGATGTAGGAAAAGCCTGACCATGGGCAACTCCTGTGTTTATTTACAGTGGTGAGCGAGAAGTTGCTACCAGAAAAGCTAAATAGTGAGTCTCAACTTCTCAAGAATGAAGATGAGGAAGGGTTGTAAATTACACCAAGGTCTATGAGGACAAGGAGACTAGGAGAGGAACCAGATGTGCTCATAGCTTCAGAGAGTGCAGATTTAGGTACCTGTGTCCAGGATTCAGGTAGCAGAATTAAACTGTAGATGGTGTGAGGAAGTAGATACTGGTTTGGTATACATGGGTTTCCCTTTCAAGAAACCCATGGTAGAGGTAAGCAGGAGTAAGTACTTTTAATGTGTTGCGAGTTAAAGTGTTTGTGATTGCTGTTCCTGAGAGCTGAGGGCGAGAGTTACAAGCTAGCTTAGAAGGGTAGGGTAGCTCCTGCAGCTTGTTCTTGAGTGCCTAGGGGTTGAGGCAAAAGTTGTTGTGTAGAGTCCTGCAGATGGGTCTGCATTGGCCAGCCGGAACATAGTTCCCTGCAGAGAGAGGTGGCAATGAAGAGTCTCCATGAAGTTTCTGCAGCTTTTCCCCTTTCTGGCGTTCAAATGTTGTCAGACAGGGTAGTATTGACAGTTCTGTGCAGCGATCCACAGAGTGGGAAGCACTCCAGCATTAACTAATGGAAGAAGAAGGTGAGGGTGCTCACAGGCACAAGGGGTCCTCCTCTGCAGCACTTCCTGACTGTCTCCCTGGAGCACATGGACATTTCTGAGGCTTAACCAGATTTGATAGTTTATGATAAATCTGTTTTGTAAGTGTGCCTGAGTTGGCAGGCGATCATATTGGTTCTGTTTTGTTGTGAATAAATAGTATGTCAGAGTTTTATGCCATTTCAAAAACATTATTTAAAACGAAACTTCCTTTGAAGCCATGATAGTCTCTTATATAAAATATTTATTTAGCCATATTGTTTAAGTATCTGTAATTCCCTTAAGGAGGAATTTTAGTCTGTGTAAGTCTGAGTTTGAAACAGATAGGCCTTCTGGAATTTACAGAAATACAAAATGGCTAGTCCTGTGCTTAAGTGTTTATATACAAAGGAGCTGAGGTGTTCCAGTGTTCTATGTTTGGGTATAAAAAGAATAGAATCCATGAAAAAGAAATCATCTTGAAAATATTTAATTCCCAAGTAAACCAGATGACTAAAGTTATTTAAGTAGTTCTGAATGAATGAGTTAGCTAGCAATAAGGTGTGTGTGTGTGTGTATACATCTCTTACTTTGTTTTTGTCTTGATTATGGATAAAAGTGAAGGTTTGCTCTAAATGTTGTAAAATAAAAACTTTTGGCAAAATAATTAACATTAAATTAATGGCTCAAACTGTTTGATATTAAATATTCTCCTTAGAATATCATTTCTTTTTATTGTTCACTCTTTGATTTTGATAAGGCAGGGTGTTTTAAAATATATTTATGGAAGTTTGTAGTTACGTAAAGTATTTTTAGTGTTAATATAGTCTCTACATCTGAATTTGTAACTGGATACTTAGAGAAACACCTTGTTTGTAATGGAAACATAGTGTTCTAAAAATTTTTGATCATAGTAAATTACATCTTTAGTTCATTAATTCATAAACAGTTTATATGAAGAAGCTGTTGATAAGTGTATTCTGATATATCAGTTTGTATGAGAATTGGAAGCTAAGCTTTCAGAAGAGTATTTCTCATTATACCCATCTAGTCCTGTAATCACTAAAACATACAGCCAACTTTAATAACCTATATAAGGTACATTCTAATGGTAGGCATAAGAAGAAACTCTGAAATAACAGGTGGATTGTAGTTCAAAGATCTTTTTAGTGCTGAACAAAGGAGCAAATTAAGTCTAAAAAGAGCATAGGTTGAGGACTGTAACATCTAAACCAGGCTAGGTACCCACAGAAACAGCATTAATTGAAAGAGAAATGAAAGAGAAAGTCTTTAAACCTGTGTGGCCTGGTCATAGGGAGAAGAGACCATTGAACCTTACCTGTTGTAGATGGACTTGGCCCAAAGATGTTAACAGTATCTAGATAGAACGCTGTCTGATTCAAGGGAAAGGGTTCATATAAAAACCCAAATGCTTGAGAAAGTTAGCTTTTAGTGTATGTGTATGTAGACGGCAGGTACCAATTTACAGTGTCAGTAACTAACTGTGCTTGGTGGGGCTTCAGCCATGCCAGTCATCCTTGATCACATCTAAGTCTCTAGGGAGATGTTTTCCAGCAGTTCAGATGGTCATATTAGATTGTTAATAGGTGAGTGATCAGGTTTAATCCCTTCTGACTCTAGAATTTCCATGCAACTAAACGTCATATATAGAAGATAAATTTGTTAAGTGCTGTCTAGGGGCACAGGCTAGGAGCACACTTTCTAAGCATGGATTTCACTCATAGAAACTTACACTCCGTTTATGGAGCTTTCTAAGAATTCAGTTTATAAAGTGAACTGGTGAGGTAATTTTTTTTAACTTCTTATTGGTTCTTTTGTCCCCACTTCCTTGCTTGCAAATGTTCATGGATATGAGGTCTCTGGCTTCTGCTAGTCCTGTCAATACTGGAACCTCACTGGGACATCCTGTTGTTGCCCTGTTATGGAGACCTTGTGGCTTTGGATCTGTAGGACTGGCCCCTTCATGTACTCCAGATGTTCACTGATGGGGTAGCTGTTGGGGTGGCCCAATTCAAAGGCCTGGATTTGGCCTGAGAAGTATCTGAGCTGGCCAGTCTGCCAGTCTCCTGCTCATGCCCTCCGGGCCGGCTAGTGAGGTTATTTGTTAAGTGCTTGTGGGGAACTGAAAGACATTTCATGTGTGTTCCAGTGTTCTAGAATGGAATTGTACTTTTCCAAGTGTCGAGTCTTTATGGAAACACTTTTACTGTCTTATATCTGGTTTCAAAATAAAGTTTCAACTTATTCTCTTATCACCATTGAAATAAAAAACTGCTTTCATTTTCAACAGGGATGAAGCTAGAATTAATAAAGAAAGAAGAAATTGTTTATAAACATTTCAATAAAAGCCACCAAAAGTGATTTTCTTAATAATCTTTGTGTCGCCATATTTTACCTTTATAAATACTTCCCTTTGAACAATGTTTGGCTGGTGTCTTCTTAGAATAGAGGCTTTTCTTTTGCATTATAGTGAAGCAGTTAAGTCAAATAAACATATGCAGCAGCAACAGAATCGATTTTCTCTTTTGGAGATCCAGTGTTACAAATGCAGTGTCCTATGGAAAACGTAAGTCTTTACCCACGCTCACCTTGTTCTCCTTTTGTATTTAAAGATTTAACATACCATGTTTGCAAATGTGCTTTGTTTTCTCAACCTGTTGTTGTAAAATACTTTGGTATAAAATGAATTTTCAAACGTCTTCAGACCCTTACCAACCTCAAACCTTGGACAGAAGAAGTAGGCACTGTTGACTAAAAGCAGCGAGTAATCAAATGTTTTGGGTAGATGCTGATCTGGTCTTCTCCTCTGTTTTCAGGCCATCCGCTGCACATTGGTAAACTGCACGTGTGAGTGTTTCCAGCCCGGGAAGATTAACCTGCGGACTTGTGATCAGTGTAAACATGGCTGGGTGGCACATGGTGAGGAAAATCTAGGCTTCTCTTTCTGTTCTTGCTATGTTCCTCTGCGTGTGTGTGTGTGTGTGTGTGTGTGTGTGTGTGTGTGTGTGTGTGTGTGAGAGAGAGAGAGAGGGGGGGGGGGGGGGGGGGGGGGGGGGGGGGGGGGGGGGGGGGGGGGTGGTTGGGGGGGGGAGATTTTTTTTTAAGAGTTGTCATTGACCTGGAGAAGAGAGCGGTCAGCTGTGCTACAAGTATTCCTTAACATTCATCCTGCAGCTCTCAAACAGCATATTCTCCTCTCCAGGAAGGAAGGCTGGGCAGGCAGCTCTCCGCAGAAGGGCGAGATGTTTATAGAATAGTTGGGCAGTGGGGTTCATACTGAGCACAGCAGCAGCCAGCAGGAGCCAGGCCTGATGGAAACTCAAACATACCACAGTTGGCCTTTCAGGGCCTGGACCTCAGAGGGAAGTTGGCAAATCTTCCTTGCTTGAGAACTCCTCGGTGACTGCACGCCCCTGTTGTGTGTGCTGAGTTTATCCTTCCAGATGTTAAACTTTGTTTGGTTTAAGGAGGGTGAGCAAGTGGCTGGTATCTGAAAAAGTAACCTGTAAATACGCCCTTTGAATGTGCACTGGGATGAGAGGAGGCCCTCGATATTAAAGACTCCACTCTGGGTCGGTGACATTGGAGTGAGGGTGGCCCAAGCAAAGATTCTAAGTATGCAGATTGTTTGCCAGGTACAAAGTGCTGTTCCATCACCGTGGCTTTACTGCATAGTAAGCATAGTATTGTGTGTGGTTTATGTTTATTGTGTTTAAGAAAAGGAGACATGGAAATAAGCAGACATTTTTTCCACCTTCTAGACTGTGTAATTTGAAAAGATAGGTAATGTTTATAGAAGAAACCCTGGCTTGTGTTTTTGACAGCCTCGGGTATTGGCTCTTAAGTGGACATACTCTTCATTCCCAAGCAGTGCCAAACATCCAGTGGGTTGTATTTTTTATAAATGTCATGTTATTCTAGCAAGATCTGAGGTAACACCACCAGGCCATGTCTTGAAATGCTTTTAATTTATCATGTACCTTGCTTGCTTGGGCATGTGTGTTGGAGCTGCAGGGACCTCTCAGCCATGTTTTCATGAGACTGACATTAGCATAAGGGAAATACACTGGAAGGAGTGTGCTTGGTGACACGACCATTCCTGTCCTTCAGGGATAGATCTTTTCCTGCCTTCATTAACAAGGCCAAGATGTTTAACACTTTGCCTGGCTGCAGACAGATGAGCAGCTGCTTGACAGTAGACTGTGTGCACTGCTCTAAGTGACTATTGTTCTTGTATCAGTTTCCTAGGGTCCCCACCCCAAAACATATTGAACTGTTAAGGATGAAGTACTCAGTACAGATGATATGGATAGAAACTATTCCCGGTGACTGGCTGTCTTAAACAACAGAACTTTATGTTCTTATAGTTCTGGAACATAGATCCTAGAGTTTTAGTCTGAGGGCTTTTGGGTCTTTAGATGGCTCTCCTAATGTAGTCTTTGAGTCTGTATCTTCTGATACTACTGAACCACCTCTTCTTACAAGGACACTGGGCAGACTTGATTTTGAGAGCCACCCTATGAGTCTTATCTTGAGTTAATCACATCTTTTAGAGTCACATGTCCAAATACAGTCTCATTCTCAGATACCAAGGTATAGTTTTAGTCTATGAGTTTTAGGCAAACACAGTTCAGTTCATAACACTTTAAAAACATGCCATTTTATTCCCTAGAGGTAATTTGATGATGATGATGATGGTGGTGGTGTATGTGTATCGCGCGCGCGCACGCGCGCGTGCGTTTGTGTGTGTGTGTGTGTGTGTGTGTGTGTGTGTGTGTGTGTGTGTGTGTGTGTTATGTGGGTGGCTGAGTGTTTGTGGGTGTGTCTGGTTTGTGCACATGTGCAAGCATATGCTCATATGTTCTTGATCCTCTTCTCCCACCTTCAGTGTGATAGGCTAGTGTGCTTCAATAGACTTGCACCCCTATGCATAGCTGGAAGTATTGGTTTTGCTAGAAAATAATTAGAGATTTTATGTTCCTTACTTATTACATGAAGTCATTGAAGACAGTGTGGTGTAGACCTTCTAAGGAAAAAAAATGGCTCCCTCCTTTAATGGCGTGTTATTTACCATGACCCTGTTTTCTTGCAAATTATGATTGCTAACGGTACTGATTTAGTGCTGGAGGTGTAGCTCAGGGTTAGAATGTGTATGTAAGCATTTGTTAGGCCCTGCATGCTCCTGTCAGAAGAGACTGTGTAATCTTACAGTGAAAAAGTAGTGATAAGATGAAGGCTTTAATAAATATTCTATGTGAAAAATGACGTATGGACAGCAGTTGAGCATAAAGAGGGGTTAATAATTAAACAAAGGGCTTTTCTTTTCTTCCAGAGCCTTCTTGTATTAGCATCATCTATCTACTGTGGGAACCTTAGGAGACTGATAGTTGACCGTGTCACTAGAATTTGTTTTATATATCTGCTTCCATGTGCTTATTATATCAGTTAGGTAGGAGAACACAAATGCTGTTTTGATTGCTTCCTGAAAAACATGTTTTAGACCTGGCCAGTGAGGGTTTTTTTTTTTTTTTTTTTGAGACTTTTTGAAGGATGTGAGTTTTCATTCTCTTGAATAAGATGTTTCTATTACAGTAAACTATGCTTTCCCTCTTATTATGGGTTCTTTTTCTGAGATACTAATTTCGGGCTTTTGCGTATCTAAGTAAAATTAATTCCAGTCATTTCCCTCACTCTTATCATCTTGCCCTTTATCCTACCTCATAGTAGGGACATTATCTGTACATAACATGACATATATACATGGGATTTGCAGAGCCCATCCTTCTCTCTTCATTAGGGCAAGTAGGACAGGGAGAGTTGGCTCTTGGCCTTTGGGTTGGCAGTGGGATGAGAGCACCCACTCATTTTGCCCCTAGCATTTCCACTAATTGCTTCATTCCTCCCCATGCACAGAAATCCTGAAATCATGTCTCCAATTATTTCTGCTCAGAAGTGAGACATAGCAGTCTTCCTGGCCACCTTACCCATGCAGTGTCCTCTGTATGGAACCAGGGGGAAAAGACTTGACATTTCTTATGTGTGTTTTCTCTCCAAAAGTGTGTGAGACAGAAAAGATACCACCACACAGTACTGTCTCCTGGTAGCATAGATTACATACCACTTGTCACTGTGGTATTTAACACACACACACACACACACACACACACACACACACACGAATACTTGTTACTTATGAATAAACATGCACCTAATTCACACCTTCTCTTTTACAAGTAAAAACATTTAGAAAACTTTTGATCTCTTTTGAGGGTCTTCTTACATTTCTTTTGTTGTAAATTTCTAAAAGTGTTGAGTTTCAGGTGTCATTGTATAACATGTGCATGCCCCCATGTGCAAATACTCAGACTCAGCACACATATGTGCATGTCTCTGTATGTGCACAATTTATAGCCTTATAAATTGCATCTTAAGCACGCTTGAATTAACCACATTAGCTGCCTTCAAGGGACCTTGGAGAGATATTTTTAAATACATGAAGAGGAAGGTATTAATTCCTCCTCTTACAAAAGCTGGGTGTTGAACTAACTCAGGGGTCAGCATTTCTCCTGATGAGTTGCTTCCTTGAAATCTTGAGCACTGATGAGTTTTGGTAGGGACACACGAAACAGTCATTGGATACCAGCAGGATTTTCTACAAAGTAAAAGTTAATAAATGATTTTCTATTTTCTTCATTTAATGAACATTAGACCTTTGGCTCATCAAATGCAAAGATTGTTGAATTTAACTTAATAAAAACCAAACATTTTATTTTGGCATAAGATAGCTACCTGATGAATAATTTAGTTGATGGGCTCAGGGCTTCCAGTCCTGTCATGCTTCTGTTCAGAGTCTAGGTTCCTTCCACCCAGTCCACTTTTCCCACTTTTTCCCAGTGCATCGTCTCCCTTCACCTTTCCTCCGTTTGCCTAAAATGATCTGTGTGTGTTTTGGGAGTTGAATTCTCCTACATGGCCAGCCCTGCTGGTGCAGGAGTGCAGGTAAAATTCTAGAAGTAAGCACTTAGTAGGGCTCATTTCTTGTGAGACATTTGTGTTGGTAGAAATTCAGTATATGGTTTGACATTTTCTTCTGACACTAGACTATTTAATTTAGCCACTTGTAGATGCAAGTCTTCAGTCAAAGATTTGGTATAATCTTTAAAAAAAAATAGCCAGTATTACCAGAGAATTAGACTACACAGTGCTGAGTGAAGGTGAATGGCTGGAAAGGACTGCGTACTCATCTGTTCCCTCTCTGAAGGCTGTCAGGAGACTTGTCAACAGGACATGTTGCCTTTGTAAAAGAGGCAGAGACTATTATTATTATTATTATTATTATTTGTAAATTAATTTTAGCATTCATATTCTAGATGAAGACTTCATTTTCAAACGTTTTAAATGAGAGGACTGAGTTGTGCAAGTAAACATATAAGATAAATTTTAAATGTTTTTTTTTTTTTAATTTAGGAAATATTTCATTATAAGCCAAGACTATTGAGAAATTGTTTTCATGTGGTAGTATATGCATCTGTTTCATAACTGATAAAAATGTAGGCCAGCATTAGAAATATAATTCATTTTTTCCCTTTATGGAACTAGTAGTAATTTTCAGTTTTGATGAAGCTTAGCTGTTAAAACTACCTCCATTTTAACTTTCCCCAAGCTAAATCAGTTCTGCTGTTCCTGAGGTTGATAGATGTGTTGGAGGGGCACTTGGATAGAACAGGAGACTTGATCAGTGAGTAGGATAACACTCAGCTTAGTGACCTTCATAGCAGTACATGGGAGGACAGGTTTTTGTTTTTGTTTTTTTTTCTTTCTTTTTTTTTTTTTAATAGACTACTTTAGTACTAAGGAAAGGAAATACCTGCCACCAAGCTGAGAGAATGCTAAAGTTGTCGTCGGCTTCCAGGTCATCTGCAGTAAGATCAGTGTCATTTCTCCTGACTGATACTGCCCTATAAGACTGCTATTACACTGGGATTCTGGGGAGCATTTCTTTAGTATATTGTATAAGTATAACTTACTTTTGTTGCTTGCAGTTATTTAAAAAAATATAATTCTATTTAAAGAAATACAATTGTTACTTTAATTATTGCTTCATCAAACCTGCTTTTTTTAATGTTCATATTTTATCTAAACTGTTTAGCTTTTTCAGTGTAAAATAAGCAGGTTTGCATCATCGGGACAATCCATCACTCACAGCCTATTAAACATATATATGGCATGCAGTATTTTACCATGGGGCTTTGTGTCCTGTGACACATGAAATGCTGAGGGCAATAGAGTTAAATTAAAGTCATTTAGCATCCTACTTTATGATTTAATATATGCGAGTCTTAGTGCTCATGTAGGTCATTATTTAGAGCATTTATTTAAAAGACTTATTTAATTTTAAAATAATACGTGTGTGCATGCAACACACACACACACACTCTCTCTTACAGTTGGGGTGGAGGACTATGAGTTCAGGTGCTTGTGAAGGCCAAAAGAAGACATTGGATCTCCTGAAGCTTGAGTTGTGGGCAGTTATGAGCCTTCCTGTGTGGGTGTTGGGAATGAACCTTGAGTCCTCTGTAAGAGTACTGTGTGTTGTTACCTGCTGAGCTCTCTCTCCAGCCCTAGATGCAAACCTTGCATAATCCACAGAAAGTGATTTTTCTACTCGGTATCTCTAAATTTGAATTCTCAACTTTTACTTAACAGGTCTAGTAGACTAGAGACCCTCATCCAAATAGAAATTATAAAATATCTCAAAAAATTGTTGTAGTCTTTTAATGTAAGTGTATAACACATAAATGTTGCTGAATATCCTGTTTTTATTTACTAAACTCACAAACTTCTGTTAAGTTTCTATTTAGACTCAGTATGTAAAATGAAATTTTAACCCAGGATCTAAGGGATTCTATAATCAAAACTCTTGCTTATGTTAGTCCTACATTTAGAATTGGGAGCTCTTGGAATTCTGTTTACAAATTCCTCAAGTTTATTGTAGTCATGGTGCCTTATAAAGACTTGAACAGGGCAGATCAAAACCAGTACTTTCAGATGAGAGGTCATGTGTCTTTATTATTTGTCCCAGTCTGTGTTAAGTTTACAAGTTATGTAAACATCTGTGAAGCAAGTTTGTTGTCAGCCCCTATCTTGTGTCTCTTTATCTGTAGCTCATCTTCCTCATCCAGTTTTCTTCTTCACATTAGAAAGTACTCCATCCTAAGCTACAAAGTAAGATACTTCTGTGCTTTCCTGTTCACTCAGAGAGACTTGGCAGCACTGTCTATAGAATAAAGTATAGAATTACCAGGATACGTAGGAAACTGAAAACACAACCTGACTTTCCTTGGTTACAGGAACATAATGTTCTCACATATTAACCCACAGCAAAGCTCTGGGCTCACTCTAATTGGCATGGAGGAGGTCTGTCAACAATTGAGCTTTAGAAGAACAGTTTTAGGAGATGTTTAGGAATTGGTGAGCTGTACAGCACAACACTAGCCTGGAGGTTTCTTAACATAGTGCAGTGATGACAGCCTGACCAAAGGTGGAAGGCTGATCATTTAAGAAGATGCTTCTGGACCTGAGTCAGAAGCACATGGAGACACCGCAGTCACAACACTTAAATTACAGTCTTCTTTCTGAGGTGCGCTGCTCTGGAAAAGGAGGGGCTCCCGCACTATCTGCTTAGAAGAATTTGTCTTTCCAGTAGCCATGATTCTTGCAGTGTTCCTGAACCTGCTTGTGCCTGGCTTCAGATCCTGTCCTTAGAGGAACCAGCTTTTGCTGCCCCTGCGTTCTGTTCTGCTGTCTCCATGAGGAAAGTCCTTGAACATTTCTCTGCTTGCTTCACTTGAGTGAAAACAAAGCCATTTCCTGCCTGGCACGGGAGACTGTTGCTCGACCTGGGGGCACAGTGCCCTCTCCTGCCTCTCTCCTCTCCTCCCTGATTAGGGCTGATAAGCCATAAAGGGAGGACATCCTGATGCAAAGGCCTGTGCTTGATTAATGGCTCTTGTTGCTCTCTCATTGAATACCTCAGCTGCGAGTTCCGTTGCTTTCTCAGCCTACCCACCTTCTGGATGTCGCTTTAAACTCCTTAAATTTTCTTTTAGCATCACTCAAACAGTGCCTCCTTTTCAAAGTCCCGGGCCTTCTCCCTGCTAGTTTCTGAGATATTTTCTCACGGGATGCAGGATGAGTATTGCAAGATCTAGTGTCTTAAACACAGTGTTGGTTTACTGGTCAAGGGCTTCCTGCGTGAAGTTGAAGTTTTCAGAACTCTTAGAGTGTGACAAAGCTCTACACCAGGTAAAGGGAGAATGCTAGAAAGAGAGTTAAAGGGACAGCTATTGAGTAAGGAGTTTGTAGCTTGTTCTAGGACTGACTGTTGGGACCCTTTCCAGGTTATGCACTTAAGGTTTTCTCATTTTTCTGTGAAATATAAGTAATAAAAGTTGCACAAGATTCTTCTAAGATGAAATGAAGAAATCTGTATGATTTATATATAGTAAAAGCCTGGTGAAGAGTTAGTTGTTATAATTACTGAATGAAAGCAACAGATATGATGTATCAAAGTTGACTAGTTAAAAGATAGCTGTAGGCAGACTAATGTATTTCCTGTGTTCTGGTTCTTTTATGTGCAGATTCAAATAATAATAGGAATGCACCTAAATATCACAGTGGTTTGAAGGAAGATGAAATGAGTGGGGAGTTACCCTAATGTTCTGGCACAAGCATTTTAGCTGCAAATCCTATGTAGTCAATGAGGTAATTCTAAACATTAACATTTATGAGAATGTCTAAGAATTTTAGTACTTGGGAGGTAGAGGCAGGAGAATCAGACATTCATGGTCATTCTCAGCTTCATGGTGAGTTTGAGGACAGCCTCTGTCTTAAAGACGAAAACAAAAGTCTTAAAGTGCAGTGTGGAAGACTATGTACGTCATTGTTGAGTTCTGTACCAGTTATCTTGGCCAGAAGGCCTAGCACTCCTCAGGGGCAGTCATTTCTTCCAAGAACTCTAGGACAGCTGTGTGTATGTGCCATACCCTCAGCCTGCCCTGTGGGCCTTATTTGAACATAATAGAAGTAGAGATAACACTAACCCAGACAGCTTCATCACAGACCACTGTGAAATCTCCCTAGAGCTTCCCATTTTTTAAGAAGTACAGACCAGTTAAGATGTCCTGTAGTATGTACATATGTATTGAAAAACAGAGAGGTTAAACTGAGTAAAAGCTGCCCTTGCTTATCTTCACACCTATCCTTCTGCATGTGAATACTTTGATGGGCTCACTACTTTATCATTTTATTGCATTTTATTACATCATAAATTTTTACATCTTGCTAACGATCCTACAGGAAGCTTAATTGTTTATAGGAACATCTTAATTAATTAGAGTTCACCAGGTTAAGCGGAACACAAATTGAAGGAGTGATAAATGAAACACCCTCCGCTCCTCTCATTTTATCGGATGCACTATTCAGATAAACTAGTATCTTCACCAGGGTTATAAGGACTCAAGCCTAAGCATTCTGTGTTGATACTCCCCACCATTCTCTCTCTACTGTACCCTAATGAGTGACTTCCTCCAACCCCACTCTTCTCCTACATGGAACTGTGATGAGAAAAGAGTACTCTCTCACAGAGAATTCTCACCTGTATGCAAAAGGTCCTGGAATACTGATTTTGCATCCTATTCTTTCCCAAGTGTTTGCCTTCTTTAGATCTTCCCAAATCAATCTGTGTGAGCATATAAGCAGATTACTGTGTGTTAGAAAGTAAGTCACTACCACAGCTGCATAGATGATGAATGATGTCTGTCAAGAGGCCCAGTAGCGTTATCATGTTTTCCTTTTTGGCTTTCTAGTAGAAATGGAATTCCCCACATTGACCTCTTGGCTTTCCCAACTTGTTGATGATGAGTTGGTGACACTAGGCACAGGGTCACAAATCTATCCAACTGAAAGGACAGTTTACCTGACCTTAGATTTAGTAGACCAATGAGTGTAAAGGCAACTCTAGACCTGGCTGTCTAATAAGAGTACTTCTTTTGAGCCCTTGAAATGTGGCAAGTTCAGACTGAGATGTGCTTTAAGTAACCAGATTTTGGAGATCCTGTCTTAAAAGAAAATTAGGTTGTAAAATTATCAGTAAGAAGTATTCTGTCTCATTACATACCAACATCTCTGTCATATGTAATAGAATTTTCTAAAGTTGTATCATGTTTACTTTCTTACTTTCATCAGTGAAAGTTGAAAAACTTTTAAAAAGTATGTTGGGGGCCTGGGGATGTAGTTCAGTTGGTGCTGTGCTTACTTGCCGTGCACAAAGTGATGGATTCCCCAACGCCACTTAAAACAGGACTTGTCTACAATTCCTGTGCTCAAGAGGTAGAAGCTAGAGGATCAGTTGTTCAAGGTCATCCTTCCCCTCATAGTTAGTTCAAGGCCAGCCTAGGATATATGAAAGCCTGCCCCACCCCCAAATTCTAGAATCCTCTTTCTAAAACCATACTGTTATAAGCTATCTGTGCATAACATAAACTTAGAAAACCCAGTCTTAGGTTGAAGTGGATTACTAGCAGAGTGGTTAGAACTGATCTGACAACCAGAAAGCCTCAGTTCAGGCTCTAGTCTCTCCTTGGTCACTGGGAAGACTCCCTAGAACATCCTGTTTTAGCATTTCCACAGTACTGAACATGTGTAGCCTTTCCTGTGGTGCCCTGTTCATGCCTGAGGAGCAGTTCCCTCTTCTTGCAGCTCCACACTGAGTGCCTCTTACAGGAGGCAGGTCTCTGTGTGATGCTACCCTCCTATTGTGCCAAGGAGCCTGGGAAGGGACACTTCCTCTTTATGATGCTTCTGGTACCTGAAGTCATAGCTTCTGTATGCTATGTGAGACAGTGGCTTATGGAAATTGATTTTTTTCTGTAAGTCTCTGATCTCAGATTGCCTGCTCCTTTAGCAGAAGCCCCTTGCTGTGGCATGCAAGGCTGCTGGTTCCTTGTCTTAATTCCCATTTCTTCGTTTCTCTTTTGAGTCTTCACTCTGATTTTTCTTTTAATTTTTCTCCGAGTCTTTAGACAAGAAAGTAAGTGAGAGTTGGATAGAAGATTTTATAGCTCCACTACCTACAAAGTACGTTTTTCAGACATTAACTTTGTTCGATCATTAACAGATGTTGGCCCTTTTGTTCTATTTAGAAGTTGTAGTCTAGAGTCAAATAACTCTATTTTAGTTGGTAGTTCTTTCAGACTCCTTTTCCTGCAGTAATACAAGAGTAAGACATTCTTGCTTTCCTCCTTGGCTGATCATGCTTTCCACTATCAGTAAAAATTAAAAAACAAATCAAGTTCTAACATAAAAGAAAACACCTGTTTGGCTTGGAAAGCTTGGCTAGGGAGAGCCTTTTTCTGACATGCCAAACGCGACCATCACAGGGCCCTGCAAAAGGGTCTTTTTTTCTGTCTCTATTTCATGTGAGCATTGGCAGAAACTCTGACAAGCAGTTCTTCATATTTTATTACGTTCTTGTCTGCAGAATCTCTGTCAGGCAAAAACCTTGTCAGCGGAAAACCTGTCGTAGGATCAGAGGAGACAAAAACAGGTGTCACACAGGCAGTCAAAACTGAAGGAAAAAAAAAGATTAGGCTAAAGAGAAAGAGGCAGACAATTACATTAATGCCATTGCTTTTATCTTATAGATGTGTGTTATTATCTCGGGGTGCTGAGTGCGCAATTGCCTCACAGAAAAGTAGACAGGAGACAAGGGGAAACTTGATAGTTATTAACTGAAGAGGCAGTGTGTCAAAGCTGGATGGGGTTCAAAGTTTTACAGAAGGAAAAAAATGCAGGCAGCAAGCAACGGCTGTGTGGTTCTGCTTTCGGCTACATAAACTTAGTAGCAATCTAACATTTTCTACTTGGAAAAAGATCATAGAAAAATTAATGAAAGATGAGATATGGAAGCTTTGGGGGTAACATTTATTCTATATACATGCAAGTCAGTCTCAGAACCTTTTCTGTCTCATAAAATCTTGCCACAATGAGATACAATGTGAGCCATGGAGACAGGCATTTGTCAGTTCAGCTGTGTTGTTTGGATATGTTTAAAACACCTATTATCAACACACTTTTAATTAAAAAAAGCTATTAAGAAGCCCTTTTACTAAGTGTGAACATCTGTACGTGCAAGCTGTAAATTAGAAGATCACATATGTGTGCCTCAGTCAGAGACTAAATGAATTTGGCAAGTGTTTTCTATTACTGGGATTTTAAACACAGTCATATCTAAAGGAAATAACAAATGCTACATTTCACAATTTGCATTGATTTTTTTATTGTGTCTGTTGGTACTGATTAATAGAACTTTTCTAATTAGGAATTAGAGTGATTGTCAGGATCAGATTAGTAAACAGAACTCGCACAACAAATATATCTTCTGCTTCTTTGTTACTCTTATTCTTCAAAACTTGTCTCCAAAAGGTTAAACCCTGCTGCTGTATCTTGCAGTTTCACTTTACCAGTTGCTTAAACCCTTGAAGGTTTTAAGGTTTATTGATAACTCACCCTGTCAGTAGGCCCACAAACAGAGGACAGGATGGCAGCGGTGTCAGTTATCCTGCCTGGTTAGTTATACATTGGTTGTGTTAAGGAAACATCAACAGAGACATTGTTCTGGCTGTTGGCTTTTTTTTTTTTTTTTGTCATGTATTTAACACTTGGTTAGTTTAGATTTTTGCTAAGCTCTAAGACTTCCTTCTTAACCTGCTTTATGAGCAAATCTTTATATTGGGGCTTTGATGCCACTATTACCAGTGCAGAGCGGTTTGACACTCAATCTGTGCATTACGCAAATCCAGCAGTCCAGAAGAAAACAAACACCAGTGTCAGAAGTGTCCATGTGGGAGGAGCCCAGAGTTATGGGATTACATGAAGTAGAAGAAAACTAAAAGATCAAGGATAGGTTCAGAATGAGATTTCAGACTGACTTACTGGGGGGAAAAGGAAAAACCAAACGATGCCACAAAGCTGCTGCACGTTTTAAAAACTGAAGAAGTTAGTTAGAGTAGGCTATTTTCTTTTAGGTGTTTGCAACCAGACACTGGCTTACAATATCACTGTTTTCACTCAGTCTTGAAATGTTTCCTTAATGTATGTGACAAAGTTTAAAGCATGCACTGCATTTCATTATTTCCTTTGTGGTAATGTATAGATACGTGCTCCTTCAAGGAAATTAGGTCTATAAAGCAGATGGTTTATTTATATAAGAATTCATTTTTTGTATTTTTAATAAAAAGATATGCAGCTTGCTCATGCAAGTTTTAAATTTTCATGTTACATTTTAATGGGTTATGTTTTATAGCCAGCATACATTTAATTCATTGATACAAAAACTGAATGGAGTAGGGTCTCTGTAGCCAACTTTAGACTAGTCTTGGCAACTCAGCGTTGGATAGAACTACAGTAGCGGTAATAAACCTGTGAACCTGGTTTCAGTAAGGAAATGTAATTACCAAATCTCTTCCTACAGCTACTGTCAAGTGTGCAGATTAATTTTTCTCTTTTCTCTTAACCACCTTGGAGGAAAATTGCTGCAGAGGAGCAAATATGTGCCCCTAAACTTGGGCCATGTGGAGAGCAAGGGAAACACCATTATCCCTGCCTGCCAGGAACGTGAGCTTCTGAACCTCCAACATTGACAGTCTACTTTTATGGGTGCTGCAGTCAGACATTAATGATTCCCAACATCAGTTCTGAAGACTTTATTATGCATAAGGCCACAGGGGAGAAATGCCAATCAGCTTGAAATACTAGCTGCATGGTCTCAAGTGCTGCACATATTCTCCTGCAGACTAATTGTGGGTGTGTATGTTTCCCATATTCTCAGAGCTGAGTGCCAACCAAAGCTGATTAAACACAGTGGCTGGTGGGGCTTATTAGAACTACTTTTGTCTCATGTCCCTTTCTACAGTTTAGAGCCATGTTGTAATGAATTATGAGAGTATTTATAGACTTCATCCATTAAGGGGACATTGACGTACAGTATATAAGGTGGTATGTGTAATGAGGGTTTGTGGAGTCTTGGTAGAGTCTTTAAATCGAAAACTACCAACACTGTCAGTTCAAGAAAGGAAGGAAACGCTTTATACCTCTGGGTGCAGTTGTCATCAGCTGAGGGAGATCAGCTCTTTCAAAGACCTGTTGGTTTCTTTCTTCTTTCTTCTAAAATAATTCCAACAAGTAAGCCTCCTCTCTCCTTTGCATCAGCTCACCTAATTAATTCAACTTTGACAAGAACAGAGAGAAGTTGTGACTTAAAAAGAACAGGAGTTATTTTGTACCTAATTTGCTCCCAATTACATAATTCTTTATCCTAAAAGCAGTGAATAAAATCTGCAGATCTAAATATTATTCCAGTCATAAGGAACTTCCTCTTAATCATGATTATTTCTGTCTCATGATCTCCTGAGTCACTAAAAAGTTTCTAATGTGCCATCATTGCTCCTTATTAAGTTCTCCCTTAGTGGGGAAGCTTTCATTAGGAGCAGGTCTATGGTCTATGAGGAGGTTAAGTCTTTGCATTGAGCTCTGATGGTCTTTTCTAGTAAGAGAACTGAGTCTTATAATGGCAAAGGATTGATGTTATAATGATTCCAAAGGGTCCTTTTATGATGAAATTCTAAATATGTGAAATCCCATTAAACCTGTAGAAGTTCATGGGCTAGCTTCATTGAAATGACATATCGTTATATTGGGTATAGTGTGCTTATTATAAAGTGTGGCATAATAGGAAATTATTGGTCATATTAGCAGGAATGAAGAGCCATTCACCCCCATAAATTCAGAAGCTACAGCCTAGACATTTGAGGTAGAAGCAATAAAAGCATTCTATTTATAAGTAATCAGAACCTTAAAAATCTGACCTCAGAAATTTCACTAACAAAATACTGTTACTAAAAACTTGATTTTAGGAGTTTAACATTAATCATGGGAAAATTCTATAATTTTTTTTAATTCAAAGTCATGTGTTAAGTATTAAATCTATTAGAAATTAGTATAGTATACTCGAGTCCAAATGTCCTAAGAGCTGACCGCTTGGCACTACTGTGATTTGGAATCCTAAAAGCAGTTGAGAGTAGATATGAAGTTCTATGCTAGCCTTGCGATTTAAAGCTCACTTGGCATCCTCCCAATGTTAAAAGAATAAGTTTTCTTTTATAACTTATAAAATTGCTTCAAACAGACATTTAACAACATTAAAATATCCAAGGTAATACTAAAATGGATGAAATAACTTTTACATGCTTTTCATATTAATTTCCTAATTGTTTGATACTGCAAAGTGGGTGGTTTTCAATAATCATTTTCCACTTTTCCCACTCCTTATGTCAGTGAATAAAGGTAACGGCTGCAAGCCCCACACTGTTGTGCTTGCCCGGCTGTTAGATGGCATCCACTGGACATGTACCTACAATTAGCATATTCCTCCACAAATCACCAAAGTAAATAACTTGTTTTTAAGAAGCTGTGGAAAACTAAGTGCTATAAACTACCACTGAGAGTCAGTTGTCTAAGGTCTGTGAAAAGTACTTTTGTACTCTCATATTAAGGAAAAAAGGGGTTTGAGTATGTTCATATTTCAGTGACCTTCAGAGAAATTTTGGAAATGTAGTCTCCAGAATTACATGTTTAAATTTATTTTAATTTACTTGAAGGTTCTGGAGTAATTCCTATTATTGAAAATTGAAATTAAAATAGTCACTGCCATCGTTGTTCATCATCATCTTCATCAATTATTATTATATCATCATCATCGTCATCATTTTAGATAGATACCTCATATTGATTAGATTAGCAATATCACCGAAAGTGTATGTTGTTATATATTTATTATATATTCTGTGTCCCATTTGGCACTCACTGGCATTTCATTAATGATCTACAAAAATTCTACCTGCTGTCTGGTTTATGATTCTGTTCTTCACATCCATCAATGTTCTTTCTCCATATATACGTGTCCCTTATCAGTTCTGTGTCTTACTGATTAACCATCCCTTTTTTTCCCATGTCTTAAAAAACTGTTAGAAGTGATAGAAAAGGCAATAAGTAAATCTTGGAATTCCTGTCAAGATAGCACCCTAACCTTACCCTTAAAATTGTAGTGAATGCACAGCCTTATTGTTCTACTGAGACATGAAGAGTAGAGCTTTGAGCAGGGCGTCTGGGTGAGACCCCGTGAGAAGGTGGAGTCCTCAAACTTTCTCCAGTTTAGTGCAAATCCTGTAACTGCATCTCCTATATTAATTGTTTATCCATTCAGCAGTATGAGGACTAAACACCCAGTATCTGACATGTGCCAGGTATTGTTACATGACCTCCAAGACTGTAGCCTACGGCTGGTATCGAAAGAGTTGACATGTAAGTGACCACATGGTTGCAATATTTTGCTTCTAGATGTGGGGATTTCTCCAACCTTGGTGGAAAAAAACAAAGAAACAACGACCACAAAAACACACAAAACCTCAAGTGATGCCCCAAAAGAAGAAAGGGTTCATGAGAAAGAAGAAAGTAATTTAAGGGCAGCTCTGACATTATACATCTGAAAAAATGAAGCCATACAAATGAAATCTTGCTTGTACCTGCAGCTTCTCCTCAGAATTTTGTTTTTTTTTCCATGTCCCACCTTAGGTAGTTTTGCTTGACTCCACAATCCCCTGGTAAATTTGTTAGAATGATAAATGTGTGTTTGCAATTTTATGTTTGTATGTTTGTTTGCTTTGTTTGTTTGAGGTTTGGAGGGGTTGAGATTCAAGAAGGCTTTCTCTGTGTAGCCCTGGCTGTTGTGAAACTTGCTCTGCAGATCAGGGTGGCTTGGACTAGGAGATCCACCTGCCTCTGCTGGGATTAAAGGTGTAAACCACCATCCCCAACTATCTGTTGATTTGTATATTTTGGAGACTTTTTGCTGTTCTTTATTAACCAGAAGTGGGCCTGAGTGATCTCTGTTTTGTCTTAAAACTTAACATAGGACCAGAAACACCCATTTAGTGACCAGATATCATAGTTCTTGGAAATCAGTGGGAACCCGCTTTTGTTGAAACACAGGCTTCGTGGCATAGAATTATTATGCTAGAGAGAAAAACAACCCAGTCAAAGTCATTTAACTGTGATTAATGTATACATATGCATTACACATATGTGTGTATATGTGTGTGTATGTGTAGGGGCTGTGCAAGGCTGTGTTGAGGTAAAGTGTTAGTTGTGTGAAGACTGGGAGAGTGATAGAAACCTTTCAAAAATAGATCATGTCTCTCAGGAAAAGTCTGGCTTTACTGTATTAGACAAATATAAGAGAAACACCAAAACCTAATCAAAACCATTGCCACAACGAGGGCATGAGGGTCTAAACACCTGTTTCGAAGTGGTAGAAGTTAGATTAGAAAGGAGGAATTGATCCAAGACAAACTGCAATGGGACTAATAAGCGATTGATTATGCAAGAAAGCAAGAAGTAATTAGAGCTGGTTTTGTATGTTCTTGGGAGATAATATTAAGAGAGGAGAACAGTTTCAACAAGACAGAATCTGGTATCTGCAATTTTTATCTCCGCATATAAAACCACCCAGTGAAAGACGAGGCTGACACAAGCTCTTGTTTGCTTTAGGGGGATGATAGATAAGTGTATTGTTTTTCATTTTCTTTTTTTTTTTTTAATTTATGTCATTTATAAAAAGAGCATCCCTAAGAGAAAATAGTATACTCAAGTAAGTTGGATTTGAAAGATTGTGCCCACATTTCCTAGTCCTATCTGAACAATACAGGTCAATTATGTGTTTATATTTAAGAGTGTGGAGTGGAATTTACAGTATTGTGCAAGAATACCTGGATTCCTAGGGGCAGATTAACACTAATGCATAAAGGTAGCATGCGAGGCTACTTCCCTGGAAACTTGATGCTTTCTTTTGTCTCTTGGTCGATTTCCCCTGCAAATCAGAATGTCCCAGTCAGTCTTCTGTAGTTCTGCTTGATCTTCATACCAAGCATCTTCCTACCCTGCTTCTCAGCTTGATCTTCTTTCTATTCTTTCCACTTGGAGTTAAGGTAGCACTCTTCAAGCCACCAGAGTGTTATACCTGAAAGATTGTTGAAGCCCAAGAGCAATCCTTACAGTGTCTTATGCCTTGTCTCTGTTGTCAAGCAACTGGTGATGTAGCTGATCTTGGGGCCCTCAGAGACTGAGTTAAGGAACTCTCTCCTTAATCTGGAAAGCAGCAGTTACTGTCTACACTCTAAAGAATTGCTTCAAGGCTGTGCTCTGAACCTTTGTCTTTGTTTCCAGCTGTCTTTCCCCAGATAGCATTACCATAAAGGTTCATTTCAAGGCTCTCATCATTCAATCTATCATGTGGGTACAGTGAAATTAAGAAAATGTATCTATAAATGTAAAATCTTATTTTTTTTAAGTTTTAGATATCACTGCAGATAAAACAGAAATAATATGAATATTAATGTTCATGATTTATTAAACAAAGAGTGGATTATCTGTCGGGGAAATTAGATGAAACTGTAGATTGTTTCTTCACAGATTATCTATGAATAAATAGTGTTTAGAAGAAAAAAGTTAACTGCTGTTTCTGTGATGTTTTCTACTGTTACCAGTGTAACTCTTGAAATGCCTGGCATATGTACAAGCATTTGTTCACTTTTCTGGATATATGATGGTCACAACTGTGTATAACAAGGGAATGTGTATGCTGCTAAAAATTAACATTTGGGTTGTTATTTATTTATTTTCATTCTATTTTACTAATAGGCAAAATACAGTTGTTGGTAAGTCTCTAGTCTCTAATAGAGCATATTGTAAACTTCATAAGATTAAAAAAGCTCTAAATAGTGATCATTGAAATCAATTTGAGGTGTGTTTGTATGTGGGGTGTGTGTGTGTGTGTGTGTGTGTGTGTGTGTGTGTGTATGTATACACGCACATGTGCTAGAGATTGTGAAATAAGTGTTTTATGTTGTTTGATTGCATAGGTGGTAACTACATTATTGAGTGGTAATCACAGTTTCTGAAAGAAATTATGGGAAATTATGTCTACAGATTTTATCCAGTGTGTTTTGAAAATCATAATTAAACTGGATTTAGAGTGAGTGTTACTTACATCTTAGGGGCTTTTCTGTACTCCTAAAGACTGTGCTAGGAATAAGTAAGCCTTGAGGATAGTAAGAACTTAGCCTGAATACTCAGGGAGATGGGAGTCTCTTCTCATTATTGGATACTCCTCTGTGTACCCTGTAGAAGAGTGCATTTGTGAGAATTGTCTGACATCAGTCCTCAGACTTAACCCGCCCCTTCTGTGCCTCCCAAGGTGTGCATGCAGTTCCATGGCTGGGCTTGTCTTAGCTCCTTTAGCTCCTGTTATTCCCAGAAGCCATGCATCATGTCTCCCATGCTAAAAACAAGCAAACAAACCAAAGAAAGCCTGATGCTTTAACTAAATTTCTACACTCTTGTCAGATCTTAATATATAAAATTAAAAATTTCCAGTTTGTAGAGCATTTAATATTTTCTGTTTCCTATTAACAACAATAACAACAAAAATTAGAAAATTTCTATAGACTTTGCTCATTAGGACAAAAGTTCCTTATAGTCCTCCCATCTGACCTTTTAGAACTATCTCTATCCTTTTGCCTCTTACATAGTGTTGGGTGGTAGGGTGAGAGTGGAGTAGAATTCTGGCCAGCAATGTCAGCATCTTGTGAAAACTTGATAGAAATGCAAAGTCTTGGTATCACACTGAATAAGAGAGTCTGGTAGAACTGGCCCCATTCTCTAACAGGCCCTTTAGGTGGTTCTGGTGCACATCATGACTGAGGAATTCTGCCTTGAGTCCACCTTCCTGTATTACTCACCTGCTAGCATCCTAATTCACTTAGAGGACTCTGCCTTGTTTTTTCTCCTCTGTGCCACAGAACATTGATCAAGTCCCTTGTCGCATTTACAGCTCTGGCATTTGTCTATGTTTGAAGGCGGAGGCTACAACATAAATTCCTTTTCATCTACATAGAGCACCTTCTCAGTGGTCTGTTAATAAGTGCTGATGAGCATGTGAATGTATGCATGGATGAAGGACAGCATTTTAGGAGGAGTTGTGATCAATAAGGTCAGCTGCTGTAGAGAGATCACGGAGAATAATGAATGAAAAATCTATTGGATTTCACAGTACGGCAGGTGTTGGTGACCTTTGAAATGCTTGCTTCAGCAGAGTGATGGGCAGGAAGCCCAGATTGCTGGAAGTTAGGGGCGTCCAACATGATAAGGACTTACACACTTCTTATTGACTGTTTATCTGAACATTTAGAAACAGACTTTTCCTGGGTAAAGTTACTGAATGGCTTTTTTTTTTTTTTTTGTAACCTAATTCCGTTGAGCCTGTGATCTTAGGAGGTATGATCATTGTAAAATGATGTGTTTCTAATTTTAAAATGAAATGATATGAACTCTAAAATGATACAGGACATTCAGTAAGTGCTTAAATGGCCATTTCCCTGCTTGTCCATCCTATAATTATTTTTCTTTACTAGTGCTGTTGAAAACATCACTCTGTGCATTTTATAAAAGGTGAACGTTTTCACAACATTGCTCATTCCAGTCATGGCAGAAATTAGGAATTTCATTTGGACTGAGGGAGTATACCTTCAGTTGAACCAGGCAGTAAATTTGAAATTACATGGTATCTACCTGGAGGTGTTCCCAAAATGTCGTTGAATCAGTGACAGGGTTTCTAAATAGTAACTGAGATATGGATGGGAAAAAATGTCTGACCTTAATTTTCAGTTTCTATAGAGAGAGGAAGGAAGAGACAGAGATTGAGAGAGAGTAAGTGGTTGATTGATTGATTGATTGATTGATTATTGGACTCATATAGCCAAAATTTTAAGGATAAGACATTCTTGTTCTCAAGCATATCATTAATACCATCATGTTGTCTTTTACAGAGTATGATACTGTCCAGCTCATGCAAATCACATGATTTCCATTTATTACAACTTTTACCAGCTACAAATTAAGAGAAAAAGAGAATTCCCACTAGTTGTAACTGAGATCTGGAATCTGATCTTACAGTCTATCCTTCTATCATTGTTATAGAATAAGGAAAGGGAATAAAACACTGGCTTGTCCTCAATGACCTCACTCGTGCCTCTAACAATCCAGGAGTTAGGCCTGAATCCTCCCCAGTTTCGGAGATCTTGGAATTCAGCAGAGCCCAGCTCTGGGTCACACATTTTATATCACTTAAAAAAGACCAACTTTTTAAATTTTATCTCTCTAAATGTTATCAAAATTTATTAACTTAGCTGTGTGTGGTTACATACAACTTTTGTAGCAAAACTCAAGAGGCAGAGGCAGGCAGATCGCAGAGCTACAGTCCAGCTTGATCTAACATAGAAGGTGCCAAGGCAGCCAGAGCTACTTAAATGCTGTCTCTGAATAAACTCCTTGGTGACTCCCTGCAAACTGGAACTGTAAAATAGACTTCCTTGGTAAAGTGTAGAGCCTTAACACAGAGTGATTATCTT
>JANHMN010000004.1:61402955-61454227 GCA_030674055.1 Rhabdomys pumilio
AGACTTCCTTGGTAAAGTGTAGAGCCTTAACACAGAGTGATTATCTTTGATGCTGTGTTCAGGCTGAAATCATGGCTGATAGCTGCAAGCCACACTGTTTACTTTCCACATCCTCGTCTAAACCTCTGAGACTCTTGAGAGCCTTTTCTTTGTGGATTACTTGGGCTTTGTTGTTACTACTACCTACTTACTAGCCCAACATCTTCTGCACTAGGGTCTGAAGCTAGCCCTATGCCTATCTGTGTAAATAAAATTTTGCTGGGACACACACACACACACACACACACACACACACACACACACACCAGCCTTGCTTCTTGCTTCCATACTCAAGTGCAAAGGTGACTAATTGTTAAAGAAAAATTGCAGCTTATAAACTAGTTACTAAATATCAGGTCCTTGTAGAATAAGTTCTTGAGCCCTGTTGTGCATATTGCTTTGTCACACTACTGCTACTTTTTTATATATGACATATTTATATAGGATGATCATAAACTATTGAGTTAGTTAAGTAGGTAAACATGCTTGCCTCCAATCCTGAGGATGAACTTAGTCCAATCTCCAGGGCCCTCATGGTAGAAGAAAACTCCTATTAGCCATATTCTGACCACCTCATGAGGACCATGGTAGATGTGCATACTTACAAAAAATTAAATGTAAAAAACTTAAATAAATTTCAAAAAATATTCTTATATCTCCTGTCTGATTACAAAAGGTATATAAAGGGAAATGTTTTGTCTTATATATCTTACTCATGCTTTTACGGTTATCTGAAAATTCCTGCCCCCTCCAACCCTTTTCTCATTCAGTCACTTTCTCTTTGAAACTGCCAGTCTCATAGCTTCTTAATGCCTCAGAAGATGGGATAACACTTTGCCATCAGCTACCGAGCACATCTGAACACAAGTCTGCATTCACTTTGCAAAGTTGCAGAGTGCCAAACCCCATGCATAAAATCCAGGATTTGGTGTCATATTCTTTCTCTGTGATCCTTTCAGCTGCTCATTTGTTGTGGTCAGAGCGCAAACAGGCTTGTTTGGTGGGGGTTTGATGAAGGGAAGTGAAGGAGGAGCAGATTTTCCCTTTCCCCATGTCTAACGGGGGGCTCCAAGTAGCTCAGCTGCTCATCACAAGGCTGCATCGTCAAGCTGAGCTTGAAGAACAAGATAGTAACACCCCTCTCCTGCCTTCTGCAGCTTAAATGCCCTGTGGAGTGAGAGCTGACTTCAATCTGCAAGCTTGTGAAACCCTTATCTTTCCCAAACGTTAAATTAATTTTTAAAGCTATTTATTCAAAGTTGACTTAACCACCAGAATAGGATAGATCAGACAAATCAGCTGCAAGAAATGAAGTATGGGGAAACCCGAACTCTTTGACAAAGTATTCCTGGGAGTAAATGTGTTGAATGAAGCCAGCGGGTAAATGATAAGGGCCTTTACACTGTGGATGTAAGAAAGCAATTTATCAAGAGTACATGAACTCTCTGGTGGCTTCAAGTCAGGAAGAAATGAGAGTGGAGGAGGAGCCCTAAAAAATACATTAGAAATACTTAAAAAAAAAAACCTACATGTGCAAGTTCTTTTTAATCTCTCCATTATTATGCAGAAGTGTTGGTATGTTTGAATTGGGGTTGTTCAGCTTGCGTTTGGGTGGTTGGCAATACTGCTGTGGGGTAAATTGTTAGGGAGAAAGCATTTGATACAGGCTGCTCAGTAGCTTAGAATCTGCAGGAACCTTGGGAATTCTCAGATGTAGCTATGACTTAAGGCACAACATTGTCTGAACTTACTTGCCTGACTTAGGAGGCTAGATGACTATCTCTGACTTACAGTGTTTGCATTTTACTACACACACACACACACACACACACACACACACACACACACATATGTGTGTATGTGAAAGTTAATTGTAACTCCTTTTATGTCCTTTTGAGTAGTTCTGGGAGCCATCTCTTGAATTTTGCTCAATTTCCTGAGCCCTGTGACTGAGACTTATATCACCTTCATCTAGAGTAGAGTAGCTGGGGCCACACACTTTGTGTTCTCTGGAGTAGGTTTCCCAGTAATTCAGATATGGATGGGAAATAAACCTTATGATCTTATCTTCAGGCTTTTAACGTTAGAGGAGAGATGCATTTTGTAGAGGTGAGGAGAAGACAGTTACTGAAATGTGAAAAGTATTTACTCTAAAAACTGGCCATGGTCAGCTTTCTCCACAAGATAATTCCATTAGCTAAAATCACAGAAACTCCCAGTTGTAGTCATTTGTTTTTAGTTTCATCTGACACCCTTGGAAGAACTCTTAACAGAAGTAACTAAGTAACTTCCAGGCATCAAGCTAGTGAAGACAAATCGACCCCATAGGCAAACGGGAGAGAACTTTGGAGAACTACAGTTTCAGAAAAATCTTTCTTAGATAATTTGAGATGTAATTTTTAGCCCTCCACAGAAGTGTCAACTTTCCTCATTTTTTTCAGAGTAAGGTTTTGTTGTTGTTGAGATTGTGGTTGTTTTTGTTGATAACTTTTCTGTGTAGCCCAGGCTGGGCTTGAATTCTCCTCTTTATCAGTCCCCTGAGCACTAAGGTTGCAAGTACGCAGTCTTCACCTCGCCAGATTTGAACGAGGCCTTTACCCTATAACTTAAAAGATGGTCTTCCTCTTCTTTAAACCAGTCAGGAAGTCTAAGTGTGTTAACAGACTTGAGTCTTTTTCTGTCTTAAAGGAGAATGTCTCTACATAGTCTATGCTGGCCTAGGACACATTCATCCACCTGTACTGATATTATAGGTATGTGCCAGCGTACCTTGTTTACAGTGTGACTCTTACTTGAACAAGTGGTAAGTAATGTAGAGCCTCTTTACAGTGTGAATTTGGGTTTCTGTGTTTGTGTAGAAGAATAGAAGGCACTCTGATAACTTGAGCTACAGTTTAATTAGAAAATGAATTAGTCATGTTTTTAGAAAAAGCTATAATCATTAAGAACAGACATCCTTAGTGACTTTCTTTCTAAAAGTCAAATGTTTTATCTGACATTGTCTGTGATTTATAAATACCAAATCATAAGGGTGCCAAAACAGGAGGTGAGGAGTCTTGCTTAAATATCTATGATCATGAGATATCTGTCAAAATGGAGCCAGGATAATGTCCAATAATGTTTCTGATTTTTTTTTTTTTTTGTCTTTTCTGTCTGTTTATCCCACCTCATCCCTGGGACATCGGTGGGATGACCACAGCCTTGGATAAACTCAGCACACAGCATCTGTACCACCCAACTCAAGTGGAGATTGTGCAGTCCAATGTAGTGTTTGACATCAGCAGCCTGATGCTCTACGGGACACAGGCAGTGCCTGTGCGGCTAAAGATACTGCTAGACCGGCTCTTCAGTGTACTGAAGCAAGAGGAAGTGCTACACATACTACATGGCCTGGGCTGGACCCTGCGGGACTATGTCCGAGGATACATCCTTCAGGTAGGAAAGGATTTGAGTACTGAATCTGGACCAACTCCTGGTGGGTTCCGTGAGAACTATGGCTACATCTGGTTTGCTTCTTCCTCTCACACAGCCAGATAGATGTACTCCCCTCAGGTCAGGGAGTAGGAACAGGGAGAGTTCTGTCTGTAGGCTACTGTCAGGCCTGTGGAGCATGTAGTTGAAGTGGAAAGTAGCCTGTGGACCAGTGTTGCTTTATGTGTACCTTTGAATTCAATTCTTTCCCTCCAAATGAGCTATCTTATTTCCCTCGGTAAGCCTTACTGTCTTTGAGATGAGTTGGTGAGTTTGGAAAATCCGACATTACTCTCCAGCTGGGTTCATGAAGGTATTTCTCATGCCCAGGAGGCAAAGTCCCCTTGAATGCTGTGAGCCCTGGAGCTTCATCGTAGCTTCAGCCACATAACTGTACCCTGCATAAACTGTCTGCAGCTTGACAACCTGGAAAATGTACACAAAGATGTAGGTTTGGCCATCCTATATCCTGGAGGCCCTCCTATGTATCAGTGTCACTGTTAATGTGTTAGGGCTTCTGGATTTACTTGGGAAATGCAAAGCCTCCACCCTGTCATCAACACCCCATCTCTTATAACCTTTTTGGTGCTATGCCATAAGTCATTTTGCCTCTGATTTTTTTTTTTAATTTATCTTCCTTCCTTTAACCCTTGAGAGGTAACTGTTAAGATCAACATGTTGAGAGACCCCAGGATCCAAAATCTGGATGATGCAAGACTAACTTATATTGAAGAAAATGTCAGTTGGGAAAGGTAGAATCTTAAGTCTTTTTTTGAAGGTTCCTATGGAGATATTTCCAGAACTGACCTCTTGGAAAGAAAAATGTTTATGGCTATGCCATCCCTATAGAGTACCTTAGATATAACTGATATTTATGATTTGAGCCATCCCCTGTAAAATATAAGTCCTCAACTGCCAAATAAGCATATTATACAGAGAGTCTACTGAGTGGAGATGCTCCAGTCTCTCTATGTTTTAATTTGGGATGAGAACATACAGATTCATGCTATTGTTTTACATGGATCTTCTACACATCAATGGCAACAGAACAGCAGTAGCACAGTGAATGAAAATTTAAAAAGAAATGAAATGGCCTCTCTCTTCCATAATAGGATGAATTCTTAGTTTAGTAAGAGCCTCATCTTGAGAAACACGGAAGCTTTGTCCCTCAGAATATGAACTGAGGGTAACAATAATTATATACATCATTTTTAGATCACAGTACTTTCTTTTTTGTTGCTGTGGTAAAACCTCATGACCAAGGCAACCTGCAGACAGCTTTATCTTGGCTTACAATTCCAGAGGGTGAACATTTTTAAAGGCAGAAACAGCAGGTAGCACAAATGGCAGAAGGAACAGAAAGCTGAATGGTCACATCTTAACCACAAACACAAGAACACAACCAGAAACAGCAAGAGTCTTTAAACTCTTGATACCTATATCCAGTGACATACTTTCTCCAGCAAGGCCACACTTCCTAAACTTCCCTAAATAGCACCGCCAACTGACCCCAGGTGTTTAAATGTAGGAGACGTTTTCATTCAGAACATCACCGTTTTTAAGAAGTATGTTACATAGTCTCTCATGTGCTCCTCATAAAACTATTTCAGCAAGGTAAGTGGGTGGATGAGTCATGAGAGCCAGGGAATATGGAGGGATGTGTGATCCAGAATGAACTAGGACAAAGAAAATGTAAGACCACTTTGAACCAGGTCTCTCTGGAGCACCTGCCACGTGATTGTTCACATACTTAGCCTTACAAGAAAAAACAAAACAAACAAACAAAAAACCTTTTACACATGTCTCCCTAGAGTCGTTAGTTAGCTGTTTTCCTTTATTTAAAACCTATCAAGTAGCATCTTCACTGGCTCCACTGTGATGCTTGCTGCTGCCATCAATACTGCATTTCAACACCATGAGTATTGTTTTTCACCTCAATGGTAAAATATGTAGTGTCTTTCTATTCAAACATGTGCATGGCTATACTGGTTTGCCATCGTAACAACTCTGTAGTAATTCCTGTCACTTTTTGATGTCAATTAATAGACAGCCTTATAACACTGCTGTTTTCTACTGTTCTGATTTCACAAGAAATTTTGTAAAAATATAAAATAATTATTTAGGTATTAATTTTCCCAAAATTTATTATGTCTACATGATAGAAAATATACTTCTTTCAAATATATTATAGATTTCATTTTGTATGAGTTATAGTTGCAAGAGAAATGTCATAGTAGAAGACAGCAAAAAGTTTCAAACCAATATATATAAATTCTCTTATTAAGAAAGGAAATGCTACATAAAAATGCTACATATATTGCCATTTAAATATAAGTATAATTAATTTTCATTAATATAAGTGTTGGCAAATCTCAAATTTTAATGTATCATTTCTTAAGTCTGGAATTGATGTTTTCAGAAAAAAATTATAGATCTTGCATATTAGAGGATCTCTCAGCTTAGTTTCTGTCTTCTTTTATTGATAGAATTGATGTAATATTGATTTTCTTTAAATGGCACTTTCTGTCGTTTAACATTTATCATATACTTGTTCTGTGTAAAACAGTTCTAGGGTTAGAATGTAAGCAAAGAAAAAGTATTCTTTCATGTTTCTTTGCAGGGCATAAAAACATGAAAGAATACTTTCTGAGGAAATACTCATTTTGTAAAAGACGAAAGGAGTTCATCTGTAAAAACACCCCCTTTCTTCTAAAGGTGTTTCTTGATTAGTGGCCAGTACTAGAATTATGTATGGTAATGATAAGGTATGCACAAATGACTTTGAATATAATTATATGTAACTTTTTTTTTGTACAGGTAGACTATAAAATGTTCATCTGAGAGCTGGGAAGCCCTATAATGCACCATTAGTGCACAAGTCATTTTATCTGGCTAAAACTCAATTGTCTTGTAGCCCTCAAGGCATCAATTTTAGCATTATTGCTCTCAACAACAGTATATTGAATATTATGTCAGTTAAAGGAGAGTAATTATCAAGGCAAGTTAGGGTGGCTGTTAGTCTTACCACATATTGACTTGGTTAGCAGTTGGCTATAGATTGTGTTACCGGGCAAATAAAGATGTACGGTAAGTTGAACTGGTCAAGCCAGGATATTAATCTATGTCTCTCTGGGCCCAAACCTATATTCTTTATGTATACCTAGGTACTTCTACCTTTAGCAAGTGTTTTGAAGGTAAAAATGAGTATCTCAACTGTTTTTTAAACTGGGAGTATATGGTTGAAGGGAAAGAGCAGGTCATCCAGAATTCAATGAAAGCTGTCACTTGTAAAGAATGTTCAGAGAAAAAGGGACATAACAGGAAAGCCACAGAGTCATTGCAAAGCTCGGGGTATCTGTAAAGAGCCTTTCACTTAGGTGATATCTATAATTCAGCCAGTTGAATGTAGCATAAATTGGACTACAACCACATAAGAAGGTGGGCCATTTCCTAGAGGTGAAAAATCCCAGTGATCTCCTGTATAGTCACTAAAGTCTTCATTCAGAAAAGAGAGCTGGATCGCATTCTAGAAAAGTAGGATTTGCTTAAATGCTAAAATACAAATTCAAAGAAGCCTATGTTTTCTGCAATCAAAGAATAATAATTAATATTAATCCAGGTCATCCTCTACAGACACATTTATTCACAATCAGTAAAAACAGTGGTCTGCACTCTTGTCCTGACCTCATTTCCTTTCTGTCTCTAACTTATCACTGTTGAATTTAGTCATTTAAAAATAAAATTTTCACATAGCCTCTCTTTAGTTCAAACATGTAGCTAGCTTGCCTGGATGCATGTTTCATCCTGTCTTTGGAAAACTCCCCACTTGTGAGTACCTCCAGAATTCTAAGAACCAGTTCAGTATTTCTGAATAATTAGCAGTGTCAGCAGCCAGTGAGCAGAGGCTCAGGGCTGCACATTGCAGGTCACCTGGGCCACATGGTTCTAGTATTTCTCAGACTACTACCTCATCAGTCTGAGAAGTCTAGCTTTCTCTGCAGAAGGGACCACAGGCTGGATCCCTCTCTGAGCACTTCATGATACATATTAACATAATAAAACCTCTGAGGAATTAGGAAGTAAACTTGAAAACATGGGTAGTAGTTTTCCCCAGCCCTTGCTAATGCCTAAATTTTTGTCAAGTTCAACCAAAGAATTCAGTTCTGGAACACACTTACCTCTTCCTCAGCATACGGTCCACTTAGGAATGGTTTCACTGCCTGCAAATCTCTACTTTTTTGCCTGCATGAGTAATTTCATATACAGTAATAAGATGAAATCCAATTCTTCATCAGTACTGAAACAATGGAGCCCTTCCTTTTCTGGAGTTATTTTTATTTTACTACTGTTCCCTTCAAACTCGTACCATAGTTCAAATACAGTCAGTTGTTAAATGTCTCTTCTACCATTGCTATAAGTACTACAAATTCACACAATGCATATTAGTTACAAGGAAATATTCTTAGATTTAGGACAGCATGATATTTTACAACAGAGCTCATGCAATATCCAGTAATTTCAGTTGGTCAGAAGATCCTTATTGTTTCTTCTGACTTTGTAGGGACTGACAACAAATGCACCTGTGCCTTTGCAGGTCAGTCCTAAGAAGTAAAGACTTCCAGCCTGCCTAGCCAAAGGCCTGTGCAAAATAAACATTTTCTGGTATTTGTGTGGTAGGAAATGTCAATATTAAACAAACACATTTATATTACCCCATGAGAAATAAATTCACATTTCTGAATCCCCATCCACCCATCTTTGTAGTTACTTTCAATAAATCAGCATTTGATACATTGAAGTCTGTATGGGTTCTATGGCTTTTCTGTGATCACAGGAACTTCAATAGTGTATAGTGTATAGCAAGCTTCCTGAAGATGCAGGCCATTTCCCAGTATTCTGTGTCAGAAGGCAGAGTCATGGGTTGGATTCCTGGCTTAATGTCTTATCAGGAATATGAAATTAGACCTTTGCCTTTATTTAACATGAGTCTCTCATCTGTAAAACAGCATGATACTAGTATCTCACAGCTTGGTTGTGAAAATAAGATGGTGTATATGAAGGGCTACTAAATCCAGCCAACAATAACTGCTCATATGATAGTGAAAGATCATAATCAATTATTATAGCCTATTGCCTACCTTCTCATATTAGTTCATAAAATAGCCTTGAATTATGGAATTCTTTTTTTTTTTTTGAGACAGGATTTTCCTGTATAATCCTGGCTATCCTAGAACTTGCTCCATAGACCATATTGTCCTTGAATTCAGAGATCTGCCTGCCTCTACCTCCCAACTGCTGGGGTTAAAGGCATGCACCACCAGCAAGTATCAAATTCTGGAATTGTATATTTCACTATGCTCCTTAGCACAGAATGTCCTTCCTGCCATCCAGACACAAAGATAACAACTTCTCTGTTGTAAACAAATCACATGCACATGACCACACACACAAACATGCTTAGGCATTTGAACAGATTTGAATATAAATGAGAGCAGAAGAGAATAGTGACAGATAGTGAACTCTCCAAGTTTGCTGTAAACCTTAGTGTCACCTTTGACAGCTGTAACTTAAGAGAGATATAACATGTCAATATCAGTTTATTCATCTATAAATGCTGTAATAAAATGAAATTGTATTTAATTATAACACACCTTAACTAACCCATGGCACACTTTATTAATAATTATTACATTGTGTATGTTCATATCTGTGCTTTTTAAAAGAAAGAGTTTATTCTGTAGGACATTGCTTTTACCACTTTTTTATCTTTCTATTTTATCAACTTTTCCAGTAGCTTTCTGAGTCCCTGGTGCAGAATAAGTGAAACTTGTTAGAAATCATTAGAGTAGGCGTTTATATGAAATAAAAGCTCTAGGTCAGGGTGTAGCTCAGCGATAGAACACTTGCCTGCCACTTGCCTGTGTGTACAAGGCTTGGGTTCAGTTCCCAGCTCTAGAAAATAAAATAGGCAGATTTTAAAATGGGTATTAACTAGCTTCACAAACATTTAGGGAATTCCAGAAACATACAGAAGAAAGTACCTATATGTTTGTAGTTCATTTAAGTAAACTTTTAATCAGTTAATTGCTATGTAGAGTTCACCAGCACAGGTCTTTCTGAAATCCCATGAGACAGTGAACAAGGCAGCCTGGATCAAATGATGGGAAGGAAGTTATTTGATGAAAACTAAGAGAATGTGCCAATGACTTAAAGGAGGAATAATTTGATCCCAGGTAATGTTAGGATGATCACCATGGTTCATGAGAAAGTTGTCTTCGTTTCCTGTCACCGATGTGTGAGTCTTTCTCAGAGAAGAGGGGTACAGCATAAGTGAGCAAGAGCCCTCTGTTTCTAGCAAGGACATGCACAAGACAGATGATTTGGGGCAGTGTCCCATCTTTAAATCATTCATTTTCTTCAGAGTGTCTGAGCCATCTACAAAGATTATCCTGGCAATCCTCTTACCCTCCCTATTAAAGAGATAGTTTGGGAGACTATTATCCCTCGTTTTAAAGTTACCCTGGCTGAAGGCCTTAGGCAGACTTGGAGCTGGAGGTTCAATACTGGGATTTTGAATCCCCTGGCAAAGTTCTGACTATTCGAAAAGTAATAAAAACAAAGTCCTTAGACATAAGGATGCAGCTTGGAGTTTTCTACTCAGAGCTGAAATGAAAATGTTCATCCTCTTACCCTTGTATTATAGAGCCAAGTAGCTCACCAAGTAGCTCACCAGATTCTGAGGTGGAATGCAGTGATCAGGAATAGGGCCCGTGTGTGTGGAACATAGAAGGAGGCTTCTGAATTCACCAGGAAAAGCAGGAGTTCACTTGTCCTTGGCAAGTTGCATTTGATAAGAACCAACTCAGGTTTACTTGAAGACATACATTGTTGTTGTTGTTGTTGTTGTTATTGTTATTTGAGATCCCGTAGACCAAGCTGACCCTCAACTCTGATCTGCCAGCCTCTGCCTCCCAAGTGCTGGGATTACAGATGTGCACCACTGTCAGAGCAGCCAGCGTTCCTTTTAAATGGCATTGATTAAACTGTTGTCTCTGGAGTATCACTCCTATACATTCTTCATTGAATTTAAAATGGACAGCTCCTGAACTGTGGGGTTAAACCTCAAGCCAACCCCCAACTAGTTTTCTAACTTTGCCAAAATGACATGTTTACAAGTCTCTTTTTCTTGGTGGCACCTACTTAGAAGAATTTTTAGAGTAAACAGATGCAGCATTATAACTTCGTAGTGAAGCTCAGCAAATGTACTTCCATAGGCAGGTCAGTCTTTAGTGCTTGTCTCCACCCCTTGGGTTTCTAGAACAGATACATGTTCTGGTTCTACTTTGCCATACATTTTATTTGATCTACACTATTCTTTTCTGATATTTCCCTCATTTTGTGACTCACAGTGAGACTCAAGGTTGTTTTTATGGGCAGGCTTTATTATACTTTACTTTGCCTCACATCTCAAACACGGATATGTGAAACTGCAAAGGGCTAGGAGAGGGAGAAAGGAGATAAGGATGTGCAGAGACTTCTGGAAGCCTTTCCTAAGTCCATGCAGATGAGACAAACGTAACTAATGATACATTTGTTTGATTCATGTATGTTGTTGGCACATGTAATGCTGGCAGTAGTTACAAAACACAGTGCGTGCCAATACATTTACTAATAGAGGCACAGTGACCCATGCCAAATAGAATTAGTCTGTGAAGACCTGTTGAAATAGGCAGTTCTTAGGGAAAAAAAAGTATATGGTTACTTCATAGAAAGGATGGGGCAAGCTTTTTTGCATATAGGAAGAATGCTATATTTGAGAGAGAAATGAATGCGTTTATGGGGGAGTCGGTTTCACTTGGCTGCCAACACTGAGTGTGGGGTCTGTGGGCATGGATTTTGATTTGTCTGATGCTTCTGTATCACTAACTACCCTTCCTGCTTGCTTGCTTTCCTTCCCCCTTACTCCCAATTACCTCTTTCTAAGGGATGTGATTCCTATGGGTCACTAATCCAGCATTTGTTCTTTATACTCTGGGACTTTGTAAATAATTACCTTACCACTGTGGTTCTGTTACCATCTAGGAAGTGTTGGTGGCAGTGGAGTGGTGTGTTTACTCTTGTCCACCTACCCTCAGCACTTCTTCTTTCTTTGCAAAAAGGAGACTTAAGCTAGGGGACTTGGAGGGTAGGTGACACAGTGATAAGTATACATTACAGCAATGGCTCGTCTTGTATGACACCAATATAGAAAGCAGAGAACCCACGAGAGAATGGCTACTGCTCAGGGGGAGTTTTCCATCCAGAATTTATCATCTGTCTCCTGTGTGATTGTTACGTAGAGACCCCACAACACCATGCTTTCGACTCCAAGAGCCAGAGCTTTTTTCTGTGTTTCCTTATTCTTCTAACTTTTCTCTAACAAAGCCGTAATAACAGTGTCAGCAGCTTTCTAGTTACTATGAGTAATGTGGTTTTGTATTTTCTATTTTTATTTTAATATGCTTCCTCTACTGTGGATTTTCTTTGTTTTGTGTTAAAATTAGTGTTAAGAAAATGCAGTAATTCAAACTGTGGTATGTTCTGTTTTTTTTTTTTTTTTTTTGGCAGTTCAGCTCTGAAGGAAGCCTCTGTCAACAATAAGCATCTCTGTGTCCTTAGAATAGGACATAGACCACTAACAGTATTGGCACCTGAACATGGTAACCCAGACTTTAAAGAAATTGGCATGTAAATAACAGAATAGTCTTTGTTTCCAGTGTACTGGTTCATATTAGATCTGTTTATTCATAGTTTGTTGATAAGACATGAAATTGGCAAGTCAGAGAAGCACCTTAAACTGACTCATTTATTTGCTTGTTTTTATATATACAGCCACAGTCAGAAGTTTTAAATGAACAATAAGATATGCTCAGATTCCTCTTGAGAGAGTAATTAAGAGCTCCTTGTCTCTGTGCTGTCATCTCTGCCAGAATCTGAGTTCATGCTGAGTATGTTCCATTGAGTCAGCCATCACTCTCTCAGCAGTGGGATTGCTGTCCCACGCACTGACATGTGAGGGAATGTCTATCTTGCAGTAGCCATGGGCCTCTGCCAGATTTTGAGACCTGAAAGGCCAGTGCTGGGAGCTTTTCAATTCTGAATCGGGATTCCAATTTATAATAGCAGAGTCAGGGAGGCCAGTTGAATCTGTAGCCAACACAATGGTTTTAAAAAAAATAAATCTCCCTCCCTTTTCTTTCTTGAGGTGCTTTATTACTTTAAAATATGAGTATCTCTGTCCATTGATCCTCTGGTGACTTTCTGCTGGATTCAAATTGTGGTTTCTTAGGTGAAAAGGTCAGTGTGTTATTCATTCAGCCACACATCGATGAAGATTAACCAAAAGCAGTTCAGGACATGTGGACATTGTCGGGCCCAGGGTACCTGAAGGAAGTGTATTTCTTTCCTGCCTAGCCTTCACTTCCTCAGCCATAGAAAGAGGATGCCCTGTCTGCTGGGAGTGGGGGAGGGTTTTCATTGGCAGAGTATTAACTGCTGCAAATCCATGGCCATAGTGTGCATAAGAGCCCTTGAGAATCAAACATGTCACCTCTGTAACATCACCTGATTTAGTGCTTTTCCTCGGGTCTTCAGTGTCTCAAGGGGCCTTTTTCTCTTGCAGCACTGATCTTTCAATGAGGTGCTAGTATCTGTCCTGAGCAATAACAAGGAAAAACCATGAAGTGTGAACAGCTCTTATTAGGGGGTAAATGTCATTAACGCTTTTGTAGCCTTCTCTACAGTCTGAATGCTCTTATCAAGAGAGTGACTCACTGAAGCCTTCCTGTAAATCATAGAACAGAGTTTCAGATGTTGAAGTTTTACATTTTAATTAAGCAAAGCCATTATCCCCCTTTGCTTACCTTTTTTTTTTTTTTTTATCAGTTGAGCCTGCAGCCTTTGAACAGTCCTCTAAAATAAGGCTGGAAGAAATTGTTACTGGAAATTCTTTTAAGGCCTTGAGAAACAGTTACTGTAAATCGAAGTTTTAGGTAATTTTGGTGGTAACAGAGCAGATACCTCTCTCAGTTTGCCTGTTTTAGATGCACAGACCTATATGCATGCTTATATATGATAGGAGAAAACACTAGCATGTCAAGTGTACATTTCCATAACAGACAGCAAAATCTAATTAAAACCAAAAGAAAATGATTTGGAGTGGTGTGTTTACTCTTGAACACCACTATGAGTTTATAAGTAAACCTTATTAAGTTTACTTTATGCGGCTAAAGTAATTAACAAAATACTTAAAGCATCTAACATTTAAATAATGGTCTTATTTTCTGTACATACACACAACTGTTTCTGTGTTCATTAATCTTCTATATGTAAATTTCTAAAGTTTTTTTGAAGCAAAAAAATTTATAGGCAAAAGCTTGCTTTATTCCACCTCTTCTATTAGTCACACAGTCATCTGGGTTATAGTTTGAAATTGTAAAATTCAATAAAAATAGTTACATGGCAGATGAGTGAGAGAAATAAAGTATTTCTTACTCTGGCATTAAATTTTAATAAAGAAATTGTAAACACTATTTATTAAAACATGGGAAGTAAATCCAGAAAAGTTAGGGGCAAAGTAGAATTAAAATTAATGCTGTTGCTTGTGCTAACTTAAAATATAGATAAGTTAATACACTTTTTATTTAGAGTATAATTTTTAAATTTTGTTATTTCCCCCCTTTTAAAATTACAAGGTTTTTCTTTTGTTTTGCCTTTTGTTTTTGTCTTTTGCTTTTCTTTTCTATTTTTCCTTCTTATTTGTAAGACGGGAGAAAATGGGTTTATTTAACAGATTCTTACTTAAGTGGTTACTGTCTACAGGTGGTAATCAGGCAACAGGCAACGTGTCCCTGCTTTAGCTCTCAGTGGTGGAGGCTGACTTCCACCAGACAAAGGAGAACAATCAGTAGCTGCATTTTGTAGTGAATACATAAGCCAGATCTATAGCTAGGACATTAGCCAGATATATGTAAATGGATTCTTTGGACATATTTCCAACTTACTTGAGAGGTTAGTACCAAAAAAACAAACAAACATACACCAAAACCAACCCCCCCACCCCCCGAATTAAGCCTTCCTCAGATCCCTTGGCCAAACAAAAGTAGCTTTCTATCCTGCCCCTATTTTTTTTTAATTCTGATATTTATTTTCTTTTGATTTTAATTAGATTTTGCTGTCTGTTATGGAAATGTACACCCATTTATTAAATTACAGCAGTTAGCAGCAAGGGTTTATTTTCTGTTTATTATTTAACTTATAAGTGATTTGTCAAGTTAATCTACCTTTATTGTAAAGTTACCTTTTGGTGAGAATTCAAAGGTGACCCATTTGAGCTCAGGGAGGACCATGTGCAGAAACCTGTGTGAAGTCACTCACTTAGAAAAAGTGATCTCGGTGGTAGAACTGCCTTCAGCAGTGCTACGTGGGGATTAATTGAATCAATTGTATATGTTTTACATTAAATTAAAGTATACATTCAATGAAAACATAAACTTTGGAAGTAGTCTGCATTCTGTTTGCTAGTTTCCTTTGCTCAGCGTGTGGAATTTTAGTTCATCTGAACCTTATTTGAGGAGGAAGTTGTATTGCATAGGAAAGTGACAGTCTAGTGCTTGTAGGAGGTTCCTAAGGGTCTCACACTTGAGGGACTGTGAGAAGACACTTTAAATAGCACCATCTGCCTTGCCTGCCTTCTTCTCTCTGTTCTACCTTACACCTGGATCTGGTTAATATAGAAATTATCCTTTCTAAGGTTCACATTTTGGGATAACTTTGATGCCTTAGAGAATCAAAATTATCAAAGATGTACAGACAGACTTCATGCACCAGGCGGAAGAAGCTTTAGTGTACTATATTCCTATATAAAAGAGTATCTGGGCTCTGAAAGGAGCACACTGGAAGGAACACCTCTTAAAAGGGCGGTGCTTTATCAAAGAATACTATAGAGCAGGGTGTACATTTATGATTTATTCACCAGAATATATCATTTTGAAAGTCAAAACTGCGTCCTGAGGCCGAGTTATGGTCTCCCAGACCTAAGGAGTGTCTGATAGTTTGAATTTCACAAATGTTTAAGACATTCCTATACCATGGTCAAATGTCTTGTCATAAACTTGGTTGCCATTATTTTAGTCAGATTTGGGTTTTTGTTATGATTGCTGGGTTGTATTTCTTTATGAATTCACATGATTCTAGAAAGTCAAGATGGCAGAATTTCAGTGCCAGTGTTACATGGTGTCAGCATATGTTAGTTCTCTCCAGCGTTCTTTCATCTTTGTTATATCTATGGTTTTACTCTCACCTTCACTTACCTGACTACTGAGGAAGGTTTGTGAGGGTCATGTGTTTTTAGTATCTTGAGTGGGTTTCAGGGAGATTGGATAGCTTTTCACCTTTGTAGAACGTGTCTAAGAGGTAGCACTAGAATTCAAATATGTGGTGTAGAATGATGCTCATCAACCTAAAGGCATTTTCCTGTGGACTAAATATATGAGTAGTCTGGAGGTCTTCCCTCGTCTAAAGTATTTGAAAAGCTAAGGAAGAAGAACAAACCTGAAACCTCTAAATAAGCTTAAAGAATATTTCCTATTTAGAAAAGAATTCTGTGAAATGTAACATGGTTTTTGATTTTACACAACTTACGAGTGCAATGTAAATTAGTAAATTTGGTAGCACCTGATATATTAACACTGTGTATGTACACATTAACACTATGTATTTACACATGCTTTCTACATTTACATGTTTTAGTAAAGATGTTATACTAAGAAGTAATCACCTCTGTTTAGTGGCAATGACATTGAGGGCCAGATAACCAAACTTTTAATTTTTAATTCTAATTTGCTGTAGGACAGAAATTAAAATCTGACTTAGAAGATGTTCAGCAAATACTCTTTATTTACTTACCAAATATATCTTTAAAAGAGTGAAGATGTATCTGAAAGATTAGAGTTTTAAATTTTCCCTTTAAACTAGAGTTTAGTTTGACTTAGAATTCTGAGCAGTGCTTATGGAGTCTGAACAGAACTTTATGTAATGAGATAGATACTGTGGGCAAGGCCTAATTGCAAGACTGATGGGAGAAGTAGGTTTTTATTTTGTCTTTATGAAAAGAAATGAATGAAGAAAAGATAAATGAATATAGAAAGACACACTAAAATATACTACAGCTTTCCACGCTCCAGCTTATTAGTGATTTGAAGGACCGAAGACAGGGATTTGGAGAACTCCACAGCAACAAAGTGCATATGGGGGTTATTGATAGCTGTTTATTGAATTTTATCACATTTTTTTCTTTTGTAACAATGTTGGATGTCATGAAAGAAACTATAAACTGTACAGAACAGCCCGTTGAAAGCTTTAAGGAAGGGTTAGAAATGTGGCCAGCAGGAGAGCTTCAGCTTTACGTCATCATGGCAGAGTTTTGCCTCAGTGAAGGTGGATGCTTTCTAATGAATGTGCTAGTCATGTTTAGTTCCATGCAAAGTGTCCCGAGTGTACTGGCTTAATCAGACTGAGTTGGGCATCTACGGTGAGTGGGCGTTGACCAGGGCTGGTTGGTCTAGGGCAGCCGAACTTACGTATTTGGGTGTCAAGTTGCTAATAGTTGTTGGTTGGGGCAATTGAGGTATTTGATTTAGCCATAGTTCAAATATGCATAGTTCTAGGGTTCTGAAGAGCAGCAGGAGAGGGAAAACTGAAGAGTGCAAGCCTTTTGAAGTGTCTGTTTTCTTCTGGTCACTGTCACCCTATTGGTCAATACAAGTCAGGTAGCAAACAAAAGAGTGAGAGTTGGGAAGGTAGGTCTTAGGATGCAGATATGGGCATGGGAGGACATGCGCGATTTGGGTCTAGTGCTATAGTAAGTGGTCATCCTAAAGCCTTGGAAGCTCATTGATAATTATACGTACAAGGAAATAACCTGGGCCAAGATGTCTTATTTGGAAGTTGTCGCCCTGTTAGAAGCAGAAATAGTGCTGACATTAGGAGTAGCAGCAGCAGTACTGTTGATGAAAGAGATTCAAGTTGCTCACAGTCAGATTCCTGGGTTCAAGGCTGCGCACTTGGGAATCAAGCCCGAAAGGCTGTAGCCTAAGTGTGGTTTCAGTAAACTTCATCTGTGCAAACTTCATAAAAGGACCCAGTCAAATAAGAAAGACTCTGCAAGAATATGTTTACTAAGAATTCATGTCTCTCTCTCTTTTAAAACCTGCTTTCTAGCTCAGGCTAGCCTCCAACTCGTAATCTTCCTGCTTCCCCAGTGCTGGGACTGTAGACATATGCTACCACGTAGTAGTATTTTCTTTATGACGTCAGCCTTAAAAATGGGGATCAAATTGCAATAAATGTTTTGTTTCACCTTCTAATAGCACATAGGTAATTTAAATATATGAACCTAAGATCCCAAAGTTTGAAGTTCTTATTTTTATCTCTCAGAACTGATAAGCAGCCTATAGTTCTGAGGTTATTTTTCTTTTTTAGCATTTGGAAATATGTCAGCTTTGACCACAGTTGAAAAACAAAATCATTTTACTTTCCAAGTTTGCTGAGCTAGAGTACGTAACACTTTAATGGCTTTCTTCAACAGTTGCTTTGTAGTAGCTGGTAAAACATCTGCAAATTATTTGTGTTTTCAGAAGAAACCGTGTGCAAGTTTTTATGGAAATATGTAAAAGTTATTGTCCTACTATGTGAATAGGAAATTTGCTTGACCACAGATTCGTTGTACCACTTATTCATAAAGGGAGAATATTCTTTTAAGTATATGACCTTACCTACAAAAGAAAATAAAGACACTAGGCAAAAAACAGCTTACTGCCTATTTGCCTCTAGAGGGAAAACATGTAGTTTATCATTTAAATAAATGATAGGTTACATAAACTGCTGTATACAGCAAATGACAAAAGAAAATTTTGTTTTATAATATGGAGTCCTAAGCAAAAAAGCATAAAGGAAACAAAATGCAGATGAGGAAGAAACACCTTGGCAGATATTTGGGAATGCCCTCCTCTTGGCTCTTTATGATTTACAATAATGAGATGCTGTAAGCACAGACAGAAATCAGATGCAGTGGTCACAGCTCTGTGCTTCATTCCTGCATTGCTACTAATCGATTCTCCCCTCCATGGTCAGTTTCAGGAATTTAGATCAAGGAAACCTGGTAATGGCAGAGAAGATTCACAGGGAGCACCCAAATGAGGGTCCTCCAGGAACAAGCATTTGCATGGAATAAAGGTTCTGCCTTAAATAATAGCACTTAGTTCATTGGACTTTGTTTGGAAGCACTTACACAGTTATTGATTCATTTGATGGTCACAAAGTATGCCTGTGTTAGACAGACTTGAATGTTTAAGAAACATGTTTTAGAAGTCTGACATTTTTTATAGTTACATTGAAACCACCTATATTGCTAGTAATAAGAACATTTGTCTTAAAAGTTAAATTTTAGACTGTTTCTCATTAATAAAATTCACTTCCATAAAAATTTGCCAGCTGCTATCAGAAGCCCTATAAAACATACATGTTTGACTCTGTAACATTCACCCTGTCTTTTTTCTGCTTGTTGGCATTCAGAAGATTTCTGAGTGACTACCTACTTAGTTTAGAGTTAAATGCTGTATTTCTTTTTTATACATGATTTACAAATAGTAATGTTAAAAATATAATGTTTAAGTTTATAACTAGAAATTGAAAGAATGAAAATGTGGATATAACATTATATATATATATATATATATATATATATATATATCATATTATATAGTATATAATTTGGACACACATGCTCACATATGCACAATACACACATGTATATACATACAATCTGATGTAGGTACAAGAGCATGACCATTCTTTTGATTGTCATTTCTACAACTGTGCTGTATGTTTAATCAAAAGTAACTTATCTCTACATTTTGTTTATCTTGACTCCCTGTGAGCTGCCTTCCCCCAGCTGGTTTGGGCTCAGAACTCTTTCACCCTTTCATGCTTAGTTTTTTTTTTTTTTTCTTTTTACAATAGATCAATGTATAACCTTTTTTAGATGGTTTTAGATGGTTAGGATTTGCTAATTGGTTATAAACAAAACAATCCAGGCATACACAGAAATAAAAATCAAAAACCCTGTGTGTCTGAGACTTAATCTTAGTGTTTATTTCCACAGGCTTTGCAGGGTGTTTTTGTAAAAGACACAGAGCAGGTATTTCATATCTAGTATTTTTCATATCTAGAAATCACAGTCCATGTTATATTTTATAAGACTTTATAAAGGTAAGTGATCCAAATAGAATATATAGTTATTTTTAATCTGCCATAGCAAAATTCTCTCTCTGTTCTCAAATGGGGACAGATGGGATTGTAAAACTCAAATGGGTATGCATTTTCAAGTGAAGCCTTGAGATCTGAAGTGAGACAACCATCGGCTGTCAGAAGAAACCTGTGCTGATTACGTGACACTGGTTAAATGCTGTCTTGGAGTCTTCTAAACACGAAGGAACCTGGTTTGCAAGTTACTTGCTGATTATTGTGACAGTGTTCAGTTGATCCAGCCCTTCACTCTGAGACTGGGAAGTTGGGAATAAAGCCTCACTTAGTGTGAAGGCTGCCTCACTGTGTAACCAAGGATGGCCTCAAACTTGTCCTCCTCCTCACACTTCCTAAATGCTGAGGCTGCAGGGTTGACACACCAATTGAGGTTTCTATATGCTTCTATACAAGTGTTTACCTGTAAACTAGACTTAAACAGAGGTCAGTAACCTCAGAAGCACAGAAAATTGAAATACAGTTAAGTAATTATAAAAGTCTTATGTATCTGTTACCCTGGTTTTTAAATTATTTTGTTTACTAAATAAAAATTGAATGATGTCTCTGGATGCTCAGCTTATCGAATTCCTGACCATACCATAGGTGTTTGTCATGGCTGGAATGAACCAGCCCTGGAAGATCATGTGATAAGCCATTTCTCGTTAGTGGTAGAAAAGGGACAAGGGGCTGTGGTCGGGGCCTACTCTAGATTGGGGCTTTATGTGTGCACAGACATTCCATTTTCACTTCAAATTGTTAAATACCACCTGGCCCTATAAATTTTGGTATTTATTAATATAAGGCCTTGGATAGGAATTAAATTCAGAATCTGTTATTGAAAGGGCAGAAGAATACTTCATAGTTTTACATTTTTAGATTGATTCTTATTTATTTATTTTTTATGGTGGGGTGTGATGGTATGGTTCAGGCCAGCCTTAAACGCAGAACCATCTCACATCTGCCTTTATAGTGCTAGGATTACAGGCACGTATCACTCTGCTTGGCTTTTAAATGTGATTTTTGTTTCTCTAATTTTTGTCTATTAGGTGCCATTAAAAGCTGTTTATTTTGATGCCTTACTTAATAGATTTTATAGTTAATATCCTCAAATGCAACTCCAGCAGCAAGGATAAGCTATCTAGTTTTAAGAGGTTGTGTTAATACTGTATGCATAACATAAATTAGTGCATCTGTTGTTACAAAAGAAAAACAATTATTTTAAAAATTGTTAATATAGACTACCAACTGAAAATAATGAAATAGCTTTGAACAGAAGAATGCCATGCAGCTAATACAGCTAACAGGAAGGTTTTAGGTGTTTGTGCATAAGTGTGAGTGTGGGGTGGGGGGAGGGGGATGCATATGCTTGTGAGTGCAGGTATAGGTATAAGTGGGATTAGTCAGAGACAAGACAAGTGTGTCAGATGTCCTATTCAACCACTCTCCGTCATATCCTCTAGTGACAAGGTCTTTCACTGAACTTGTAGACTGGCAGCCAGCACACCCTGGCTCCTTCTAACCCCAGCCCCAAACACACGGAGGTGTGTGCACTGCCTGGCTTTCTGCATGGTGCTGGGTATTTAAACCCATGGCCTCTGCATAGTAAGTGCTCTGCCCCTTGCATACTCAGCCATCATCCCAGAGTCTTGAAGTTTTTCTCAGGAGCTCCTCTTCTTTAAGAACAAAGGACACAAGCCTCTTGCTATATAGCTATGGTGACATATATTAATGAAATTATCTACATTTGAAAAAACTTCATGATAAAAATATAATTTTTTTGTTTGGAACAATGTAAAAGATCTTAGGTGGATTAATATAGCTGGGTTTAAAAATGCTGATATGCATGGTTAGGAAGAAAATTGAACATATTTTGTATATAACTCTTTGAGTATTAATCTGACCAGTTCTTAATGTAAATAATTTTTACTGTCATAAAATAAACTCAGTGGAGTTTGTACCATATGTTTTATAATTATTTGTAGCATATTTTATTTGTTTGTTTTTACTGAAATGGAACCTACAGCTAACTCTCTGAAGCTATGCTCATATAAAAGGCAATTAAATTTGTACACTAACAACTTAGCTTCACAAACCGGTGTCTCTAGACAGCTTTTGTTTTAAAAAATAATAATTTAAAGAATAACCCTGTCCCTACTCCCAAGACACAGCCCCAAAAAGAAATTCACTGCGCTCCGCTGGTGCCAGTTTTTTGAATTTAAGTATATGAAAGAAGGAGTCCTCAGCGTGAACAGAGGAGCACCTCATCTCCTCTAGCATGGGAAGGGGGTTGGCTTAAGCAGCTGTGGAGTGGCCTTTGAAAATTAGGCTACTGTGGTCTCTTAGTTTGTTTTTGTTTTTTCCCATCCTGCTTGCAGGTGTTTGATATTGTCAGAAATAAAGGCTCCCTTTAAAACATTTAGGTAATTTTAAAAACTGTTATTATATTCATAATCACTGTTTCTCTTGATCTCAGGGGAGGCTGGGTACCCTTGATTATCTTTAATAGAGCATATGAAACTGATAGTGCCAATGGGAGGTGGGTGGCAAGTTTTGTAATATGCCTACCTCCCCCAACCCCCACCCACTTATTGCTAAACATGTCTCTTGGCAAAATGCAACAATGTCCATAATTATCAGGCACTGTCAGCCCTTCCTACAGAGCTGCTTCTGCAGGACACCTGTCCGACTCTTGCCCCCTTCCTGGACCTTCTCCTGCCCTGGCTTGCTGGCTTGCCTCATATCAGAGCAACAGGCTGCTATTAATGAATTCATATCTCTTGTCAAATTCACAGACACCCACATAGTTTACACCATAAGCCATGGGTGGTGGTATAGTATCCACACAGTAGGTATTTAAAGTCCCCATGTGAATGAATGAGCAAACTGAACACAGATACTTTCCCACCCTATTCTTTCCATTCCTGTATATGAAATGCTTTTTTTTTTTTTTTTTTTTTTACATTTGACAGGTTTGCTTACCACAATTTGGTGTTTTTGTGTAAAATATACGCCTGATCATTGTCCTATAGTCTAGATCGAGGAAACAGCAGGATCCCCATTAACTTTCACAGTGTAGAGTAATTTTGCAAAATAAGAAACCATAGAGAGGAGATAGTGAGTTCTACCATTTTTCCCAAAATATAGCAATAGAGAAAAGAATTTCTCACTAATATTTATAGTGGCAGAAAACCTGGGGGGCGAAACTCATATCCAGTTAGAAAGACTACCAAGAAGACTTTTGTTAAAGTGGGGGCAGGGTGTGTGAATTATGAATGCCCTTCAGTGGTACATGAGTGCAGATAATCGACCCCAGCAATGGCCCCTTTAAAACTGTGCATTTGGGGATGAGATCAAAGAATACGGGCTTAGGGATTTTTAATGAATCAGTTGTAAGAGACTTGAGAAGATTGGTGTGAGAATGTACACTTTTGTTTCTTAGAGGCTTCTTAGAGGCTTTGGGACTTCATTTATGAATATTATACTCAGAAGTTAACACTTAAGAATAGATAGAAAATTTTATTGTATAATTATTCATTTGTTTTATATTTATACAGATTAGAGTAGCCCATCTTCTTTAATGTACATCATAAAGATTGCAGTATGATAAAACCTGAGTTTATATAAAACCTACTTTAAAGTTTGTGTTTTTATTTTTGTTTACAAAAGTAATGCAAGATTAAGATAGAAATTCAAGTGATATTGTAACATGTAGAAAAAGCTGTCTCTAGTCCCTTCCTGTAGAGAATTTTCCACCATTTTCATAAATTGTTATACAGTCCTCCATTTATTTTTAATTATTTATAGTACTAATTAGTTCTTGTGAATTTTAATTAATGGTTTCATTCATATTCTCTCTCTCTCTCTCTCTCTCTCTCTGTGTGTGTGTGTGTGTGTGTGTGTGTGTGTGTATGTATACATATATATGTTCATACTTAGTCTATTATCTGACATTTTCATGATTTATCATAAAGTTTATATAATACCACAAAAGTAGTCCCACACCCTAAATATTCATACCAAGTCTCTGGAAACAGTGAATATTGCCTTGTTAGGAAAGGGATCCTTTGCAAATGTAAGGCTAAGGCTCTCAGAGTAGGGAATCTGGAATTCTGTGGATGGTGCCTAAACTCTCTTTTATGTCCTTATAAGAAAGATAGAAGCTAGAGACAGACTCACAGACAAGGCTTACTTAGAGGAGAAGATGGTACCAAGACTGAGGGAAGAAGATGGATTCATGTACCTCATGCCACGTATTGTCAGCAGCCCCAAACAGGCTCATCCAAGAGCCTCTAAATAGAGTACAAGTGTGCTGACATCTGACATGGACTCCAAGCCTCCAGAACTGTAAGAGAATAAACTCATATTGTTTGAAGCCACTGAAGTTGTGGTTATTTGATCTAGCAGTCCTAGGAAGTAGCTATAGCCTTCATGTTGTTGTGTAGCGACCTATCTTATCTTCTATGTGTCACTCACAGAATTTTACATTATGTTGGTTACTGTACATTAATTAACTAATCCTTTATTTAAAGATAATTTGTTCCCAGTGTTTTAGTTTTGCCAACATTATTTCAGGAAGAGTGTGCAAGTGTAACTGGCATGTTTATATAGAGTTAATTGTCTAGATATAAAATACCACATCTGTTCTAGGTACTTAACCATGCTTTGAGTAAGTGATACATACACATGGATATCTCTACCATGTAGTTGTTTGGGACTTATCTCATGCACAGACACATATGTTGATTTCTTGAATACACTTTTATTTCTTGAATACACTTACAAGAATAGCCTATAATTGTTTTGTGTGAATATTTTTTCCTTTTTGTAAAAATAAGGGAATTGTATATACAGTTTGCCTTTATCCCTTAACAGTGATTCATGGAGAACAGGGACAAATAGATGTCCTTCTGTTCTATTAGGCTATCTTAGGTATTCTCTATTTCCATTAACAATATATAAATTTTTTGTTTACTAAAATTAGAGTCATTCTTTAAAATCACTTTTTGTCAAATCTCTCATTATTTAAACAGCTCTTCTTTTGTGGTGGTAATAACTACTGATGGCTTTTAAACATAAATATGCATAAACACAAGCATCTTTCCTTCCATTGAGTATTTTTAACTCAAGTGTAGATTGAGTTTTCAGACATTGAGTTAAGAACTTTCAGCTCAGGTTTCCCTGTGTCCCCTGAGTTTGCCTATTGTTCCCGAACACACGGTTCTCTTATCTCTTACTAGGTAGTTTATAGTTCAGAGTTGTCACAGAGTAGCACATCAAAGTGACAGGTGTCAGTTTTGCCCATATATACAATTCATCAAAAAGTATCTTAAGTCTTAATTAATCTAGAATTGTTTAAACCCGGCTCTCTATTTTCCATTTTCTGTCTTCTCATTTTGCCATTCCTACACGACAACTCTTCTGTCTCCCTCATTCCCAAGTCCAGTTCACTCTTGATAATACAAGATGCACTTGGCATCTGTTCTGTTGTTAAAGCCCTCAGGAAAAATTACAAAGCTGTTCTTGCAAATTCATCATTATTACTCAGAAACGTAATTCACCATACGGTTATCTCAGCCTTCCTCCCCCTTATACCTGAGCTCTGGGATGACATTGCCTTCTTTGGTGAGGCCTCGTTACAGCATCTCATCTCTCCCACCTTAATTTGTAGCGAAGCATTGCATTTGGGTGACAGGCAGTTGTTCGTGCTTGAATAACTCAGGATTTGAATTCTACAGTTTGTGGCATCCATGTAATGCTTAGCAGTAGGTACAGCTGTTAACTATTCGCTTATAAATAATCTTTTCCCCTTCTCAACTTGTCTCCCAGGTAGTGTACCTGTCACCATTAATAACTCTTCTGCAGTTCCCTGGGGATTTGACCCATCAGTTGTCACTCACAGAGGAACGGTGCTCTGGCTTGCTATTGAAGTTTATGCAGGTTTCTTCAGCTCTGTAGTCACTTTGGCAGCCATACGCTATGGGAAGTTGTATTGATGGGCTTCACACATGGTGCTAAATGCTTTATCACATACTTTGAGGAATGTGCCATTATATTTTTAAGTCTTATATGACATGACTTGCCATTAGGTCTCAGAGAAGAGCCACTGATCTATAAATACAGAGACAAGTGTGATAAAGATGACCCACAACAGATACAGCTTTTCTAGCTTTTTGATGCTATGCCTGCACCTAATTATCATGGTGCGTTCTCATCCCCCGATGTTTACAAACTTAGAGTGCCTCCACTTGGTTTAGTTAGTGGACCTATGGAGCATGGTATACTGCCTGTATCTAAAGCCTTAGGTGAAAGGATACAGACTGATTCAGAGGGTCTCTAAGTGATTTAGCACCCTGTGGTTCTCCATGCAGACATGTACTGGCTTGCTTCCATGGTCTCTTCTTCAGGCTAATTCCTACATGTCTATAGGTCTCCATTTAGCTATCCTTTTCAGGAAACTCTTTCTATTTAGCATTGGAAGTGTTGTCTAAAGTGCCCATATGACCAGTTTTATTTATCTCTTACCCTCTTTGATAATTGCCTTTTACTTCCCTGTTGGATTGTTATGATCATTGATGTGCAAGCCATTTCTATACCCGCATTCTAGTCACACATTAGAGCCTCAATACATTTATGTTTAAGAGTGAGAGTCTTACTCTTTCCATTGACATACATAGTTATTATCTATGAGAAGTGAAGCAGTAAACTATGGGCACACAGTGTCTATCGTATACTGTGCTGTCATCAAAGGTGCATGAGAAGACCTCCATGTTTGCTGTCTTTTCACCCAGTGAGGAATGTACATTTCTTTGATTTGTCTTAACATTAGGATTCTTCCAAATGGCTTGGAAAATAATAGAGAATAAGATATCCCGTGGCAAATGAAACAGGAAATAATTAAACTATCTGGCAGGCAATCCCAGTGTTTGTGAACGTAGACCATGCTCGAGTAATAAACCCTCAAAGAGTTGAGCCAGTTATGTACGATACTAATACAGTTTTCATTTGAAAATGATTACTCCCCAAGTAATCTTTATTTTCTCATTTCATTGTGTAAAATAAATTAGAAAATTATCAAATTTCTGGTACCAAGAAAATGCCATAATTCCCCACCATACAATTCTACACGCTTTGTATACAAATGTATGTGTTTATTTATAACTGATCTGAAAAGACAAAACAATAAAATATAAATTCGGAGAAGGTTCAGTAAAAAACAAACCCCTACTGAAGTATTTGTGTCATAAAGTTGTATGCCTCTGTGACTATGGTTACTAGCCGGTAGAATAATGGAGATACTAGTATACAGAGATGCATTTAATCAGAAATTCAAGAATAGGTTTTTTTTCTGTAGAAAAGATATTTTCAGGTTAAAACCGTTTAAAAAATAAATATATGATTTGGCTTAAAAGTTACTTACAAGACTATAGCTGATGAAAATCTAATATTGGTATGCAACTTGATCTTGCGCTTGTTTGATAGAAATGATGTGGTAGTATATAGTGGGCATTCTGTACTCTTCTGTTTTCCCTCAATGGTACATGTTGTAAACAAATTTCTCACTGATAGAAAGAGGTACCTTGTTCTGTTCTAACACTTACATTGCAGAAATGGAGAATAGTTTATGTGCCCATTCCTTCATATACTGACTGCACAGGTATTGAAACAAATACTTGAGTCTGATTTTTCTGGAAAGGGGTGAGGATAAATTATAATATGGTGCTTTCATGAACATCAACTGTTTTTCTTAATTAATTAATAATTAATTCTTTTATTTTTAATATTGTAATATAATTACATATTTTTCTCCTTCCCTTTACTCCCTCCAAAGTCTTCCATATAGCCTTCCTTGCTCTTTTCCAGATTCATGGCCTTCTATTACATTAATTGTTGTTACAGACTTATATTATTAAATACAAAAGTACAACCTGTACAACTTGTCTGTATGTTTTCAGGGCTGATGATTTGGTACTGGATAGCCGATAGGTGTACTCTTCCTGGAGAAGACTAGTTTCCTCTCCTTCAGCATCCCTCTGTTGCCTGTAGTTCTTTCTGTAGGGGAAGCCTCCTTGGCTTTCCCCATCCACCATGGCATATCTGTTGATGTTCTTATTCAGCTCAAGTTTAGGCAGTCATGTTGGTGAGACTTTATGGATGCAGCTTCTGACATTCCTAGGACACACTATTACACAGCAAACTCTGTGTCTCTGGCTCTTCCATCTTTGCTTTCAATGACCCCTGAAGCTTAGGTACAGGAGTGTTTTGTAGATGCATCCCCTGGGACTGGGCTCCATGGCTGCATTTGGTTGTAGTTTTCTGTAATGGTCTCCTGTTGCAAAGAGAAGTTTCCTTGATGTTAATTAGAAAATTTACTTTTTTTTTTTAAATGATCATCATATGGAATTGGGTTTACACTTTCTCAGAATATTTTTTTGAGCTTTTATACATTTCTAGCTTTAATACAAATCCTTTCTTATTTGTGTTTCAAAACTTATTGTGTCTTACGGAAATGTCCTATTAGTATTAGTCTTGCAAATATTCTTAATTGTTGCTTTTTGTTTGTTTGTTTGATTTTGGCTTGATTTAAAATAATTTAAGTGGTTTTATGAACTCTTTGAATGATATCTGATCCTTGAACCTGGCTTAGAAAGATCTTTATGTCTATAAGAGAATTATTGTTGGTTTATGTTGTTTCACTTTTGTTTCTTCTTGTTAGAGGCTGGGCATGGACTCACCCTTGAGTTGGCTAAACCTGTGCTGGACCCTACACCATGCATACCTCCAGCACTTTTGATCGTTTTCTATTTTATTTTTATTCAGTGAGTTTAAACTCATAATAAAGTTTTTAATCCATAATTTCTATGTTTCTGAAAGTACCAAAAATATTTTATAAGGTTTATAATTAAATTTTTCTTATTCATCCATTTAGAAGCATTGGATTATTTTAAATATGTAAAACTTTGGCAGAAGATTATTACACATAAAAGATCAAAATTTTAATTAGCAAATTATTTAATGTCAACACTTAATACTTTTTGCATAGAGTAGCGAATGAATATTTAGAGTAAGAAATCATTACAGAGAAACCCTGTCTTGAAAAACAAAACAGAAACGAAAGAAACAAAAAAGAAGTCATTGGGGAAAAGTTTATAAAATTATGAAATCACTGAAATTAAAGGCTTTTTAAAAGCCTTTGGCTTTGTCATGGATGTCCCACAACCTCCTAAGACTTCCAAGGACCAACACACATGAGGGATCAAAGCTCCAGCATCATCGGCCTCTGGAAGAGTCACTTCTGAGTGGCTCTTCACTGTGGTTTCCTATGTTACTTCCACTGTAGTCCTCAGTCCCAGAACTGACAACCTTAGAGTCACCAATAAGCTCTGTTCCTTCTGACTTCTTCATTGTTTTGTTGAACATTGGGGTCGTTGCCATATCACATCTCTTGCCATGCCTGGTTCTCATCTCAGGATAGAGATGAAAGTAGAGACCAGAAAGCAACTTCAGAGCATGAATGCCACAGTAAAGGTAAAATCTTTCAGGCTGTATGGTAGTGGCAAGATCTTTATAGTATTTCTTGTATTCTTTTGATCAAAAGTAACTATTCCAGTCCTTTGAAAGGAGTTCAGTAGGGTTTGTCTTTAGACATTGTTTTTACATGTGACCTTAATCCTCATTCTTCCCCTCATGTCTTCCCATGCTGTACTTCTGCATGGAGTTCTTATCATAGAGAGGCTCAAGAGACCAAAGTCAATACCTGTGTTGTGGTGTCCTCCACATTTCTTCTTTACTTTCCTCAGTTCTGCAGTCAGGGGAATCAATACAGTGAAGACCTAAGAGTCCTTGAGGAATGGCCTCCTCCCGAGGGGCTTACCCTTTCCTGTTTTAGCTTTTATGGTGACTTTACCCTTTCCAGAGAAGCTGAGAGTTAAAAAGAAAATGATTGTTTTGAGTTTTAGCATTTTTCAGTTTCTCCAAAGGAGACTATAAAGGACAGATGGAGCAGGTCCAAGGCAGTGAATGTTTAAGAAAAGGGGGAGATTAGCCGAAGAACGTTCTTGTGTGACTTTGTTACCTTTCTGTTGCATTAAATGAAAGGGGAATACACATTGTGCTTTATAGTTTTTAACACTAAAACTCTTTTTTAAAAAACCCAAAGCCTTAAAAAAACGTAAAATGACCTTCAGGCCTATTGGCTCCCACTGTTCAGTTTATCAGCTCTCTGCCACACCCTCCCCCATCGCTGTAAAAAACCCAGAGTGAAGTGTGAAAAGCATCAGAAAGTCTCCTCTGTGCCAGTTCAGCCTTTTAGTCACTTGCCAGCACCTTCATCTCTTCATATGTTTCTAGCTAAGGTCTAACATGGAACAAAAACCCGACAGCAATGGAGACCAGATGCTGGTATTTCTTCTCTGTCACTTGGCTGCCGAGCAGATGGAATTTATATCAATCGGGCATGCTAGGAGGAAGAGGCCGTGGCAGCCAACATGTGGAACTGGGGCTGAGTGACATTTCTGCTAATGTTTTGTCCTTGTAGAACATTATGCTTCCTCTTTGCTTATGAGCTGTGGTTTTCCTGACTCAGACGAGGTTCCAGCTCCAGCTGGAATGGCTGTCGCTCTTCCCCTCTCCCCCCACCCCCCCTTTTGGAGATTGCTGGGAGCTATGGAGGAGTAGTGGGGCCTGCACAATGGAGCTCTTTATTAAAATACCTGACATCTGCATGCAGTGCACCGAAAACTTCTTTGCTTAAGCAGAGGAATGCGCTGGGCCTTACGAGTCACATTTTGTGTACAGTCCCGCACTTGTTTGATTTATATAATGAGCGAATGCCTCTGGAAAAAGAATACATTGGATATGTTGTTGGAGGAAGAGAACTTTTAAATTTTTTCCAAGAACATTGTCACAGACAAGCCTAATACTCATACAAAAATATGAGTATTTAAAAGCAATTACAGTCATAACGAGGAGTTCTTACTGTGATTTTTAAAGTGTCTTGCTTTTTTCCCCTTCAAGATAAAATCGGAAAATTCATAAACCCAGTATAACACATTAAAGAATTTGAGTGTTGTTAATTATTGCTAGTGGGAAATACCATTTTAAAGAAATTCGATGTTACAAAGAATGTCTAGAGGAAAAGTATAAATTCATGTTAACTAAAACAAGAAGACACATGCACCAGAGAAAGCTTTTGTTGGTAAGTTTATAACTGTAGTCGTTGCGAGCAGAAAAGCACATTTTCCTTCCATGCTGTCGGAATACATGCAGATGCACTGTTCTGGTTTCTTCTCTCATGACATAAACCTTCCACATCTTACCTACTCATGGCAATTAATAAGGAAACACCACTATGCTGATAGATACTTTTGTGAAGCACTGGAGTGGTCCTGCAATCCCTGCTTACCTTGTGACTCTGTCACTATGCCCCTCCCTATTTCTATCCAGACCTCTTGTTTCTGGATTTGATTGGGTAACAGAGAGATTCAAAGAAGGAAAGTAGAAAGAAATAGCAAGGCACTTCTGCTGCCTTTCTCCTTTCTTTTTAAAGAACAGCTTCTGCAGATGCCTTTCATGGTCCCTGACTTGAATAGATTCTGTTGAATATGTCCTGTGAGTCTTCTAGAAAACTCCAAGGCAGCTTGGCAGTTTCTTAATCTTCAAGAATCTTGAATTCCCTCCTGTTGGTGCCCTTTTTGGTTGTTGTTTTTGACAGTTGTTCTGGTGTGGGACTTCCTACTGACTCCAACTCATTGGGACAGGGATGAGCGCCACAGCTAACAAGAGAGAGTCTTTGATACAATGCTCATGTGTCTAGAGAAAGTCCCAAGTCAGTCTTTCTCAGAGAAAATTATTTGAAAATAATTCTTTGGACCTGTGATTTTTTTCCTTGCTATTTTCCTGGCCATGTCATATACTGAACACTGTGATATTGTTTAGTAGTATTCTATAAAAAGTCACATGTATAGTTTGTATGTATATAGTAAATCCAGAGTCACAGCATAGTATTCCTTTCTTTACCTACTGAGCTTTAACTGTATCATGGGCCACAGGCCTTCCTAAGGTGGCATTTTCAAAGCGGCACAGCACAGCATGGAATGACCAACTTACTCTAGACTGAAAGTCCTCATGGGCCTCCTGAAACTTCTGTATATGAGTGCCTTTCACCAGAGAGGGAAACAACAGACATTCTTCTACATAAGTAGGTTATGGAGGCCAAAAACTGTGAGACCTCCCAAACAGCATTCTAGAGGATTGTTTGACTTGATTCTTGATGTATTTCATCCCAGAAAATTGTGGCACCATCCCCTGCCAGTTATTAACTGTCTCATGGGTGTGGTCCTTTGTTTTACACTGAGATGAAGTTCCTTTAGCTCCACATGGAAGGAATCCTCCTCACTGTATAGTACCAAGTATAGTACCAACTACTTCTCTTCTGTACAACTGAGATGATAAGAATGGTAACATCTACCTAACAAGGTTGCAAAAGTGACAAAAGGGGTGGGGGTATTTAGTAGAGATGGGTTGGGGACAGTGGCAGGTAAGTGCCTGACCCATTACAAATGCCCCACAGTAGTAGGTACTGTTGTTGTCATATGCTGAAGCATGGCAGTCATAGCTGGCCTTCTGATTTCCAGCAATTCCAGGTCTAACTTGAACCTGTGCTGGCTCTGGAGAGCAGCTGTTTGCACTAATGCTCAATACCCAGTATAAATCTCTCCCAGCACACCTGCTCCAGTTCGGAGGGACACCAGCTTCTTGTCTTTGGGTGTTTGAGTCCTAAGAAGAAGTGGGTTTGGAAATGTATCTACTAAGAATAATTGGAGCGAAATTCAAACCAGCTAGAACGAGAAAGTTCCTGTCCTCCACCCTCACATTGGTTATTCATCTTTGAGTGGGAGTGCTCCTCTTTCTAGCTGTAGATAAAATTCTTACAAAAAGAATGGACCCCAGCATCTATCCCTCTTCTTCATTGGTGGCAGAAGGCGATGGGATTTATTATACAAGTGCAGGTAAGACCCCTGAGTATAAGAAGTACTTTCTGTTTCTCCTAATGACTGTTGAGAAAGTAGGTCAGTAAGGGAGCATTTATCCTCGTTGAAAGAACTTTGGAGAAAAGCTTTTGCTGGTGTCTCTTAAAAATAACCTACCAATTCTGGATAACATTTTTTTTCTCAACATCAAGAATATCCTAATAATGTGTCTATATTTCTGCTTTTGCTTTTGTGTTCTTGACTGACCCACCAAATTATGTGATAAAACATTTATTAAGACACAAATTCTATAACTTTATATCCAAAATCTCATGTAACAGAATTTTAGGGTAATCGGATGAATGTTAACAAAAATTTGTAGCTGAATATGGGGCACATACTTGGAATCAAATCACTCATGGAGGTGAAGGTACCTGGGCTGTATAAGAAGACACTGCCTTTTAAAACAAAAGCAGAAACAAGCTTTCTCCTTTAAAATTTCATTTCCATTGTGTTCTTTAGTAGGGAATCCATGCTGTCCAGACTTCATCAGGTAGAAAGTGCATACACAGTGCTGTTTTCATTCCTCAAGACTTTACTCTCAGGAAGCAAGCTGCTGCACTCAGCCATTTGTTGGTGTTCCTTCCATACTATAAAGCGCTTTAAAGAATTCGATAGAAATCTCACCCTGAATGATTTGTGCCAAGTGTTATTTTGGCATGATTACAACTTACATAGTTATCTGGTACATTGTTCAAGTTTTAAAATTTAAATATCAGTTCTTTGCCCTCCTTTTGAAATAAAAACTTTACATGGTTTTGCCAAGCCTGCTTTTATAAACACCCAACATTTACTGTCCAGTGAAAATGAAATAAAGAAATGACACTTCTTTTTTCATTTGTAAGCTTTGAAAAAAGGGAAACTAATAAATGAACCTTCATGCTTTTATAACTGCTTCTTGACTCTTGGGACACCAAAAAAGGTGTGTAAAATAAAAGGTCTCTCCTTCCCCCCCCCCCCCCCCCCCCGTCTCTGCCTCTCCCCCTTCCCCTTACATGATGATAGAAATTAATTCTTCAGTGTAATTTCGTGCATGCAGAAGTTACTCCCCTCTCCCTCTCCTTTCTGCCAGATAAGCAATACAATTTAAAACATTTTTGTGGTTACAAAAGGACTAATTTTTTGGCAGAGCTGTTCTTAATATATCATGAAAACCTTAGCAGAGTGAGGTAAGGTAAATACTGCAGTAAATGCCAGCATTTTAGTGTATATTAGCCTATCTTTGCCTTTCATTTTACGAAGATTGACTAACACTTAATTGTCTTGGATTTGTTTTTTTTTTTTAAGTGAAAGAACTTACCCTCTAGGCATTTGCTAACTTTGGGGGGTTTTCTGCTGTGAACCCAGCCAAGTTGCCCATTTCCAATCAAGTACTTCACTTCTTGACACAGGGAACATTATACACAACACTAATAGCCCTCAATAAATGTGGCCCTTATCGAAATCTAAAGACATCTCCGTTGTTACAGTAGAATGCTGCTCATTTGCACAACCTCCTTCCATCTAGAGCAACAGCCACAGCAGTATCCAGCTTCCCAGCCTCATCTGGGTATTGTTAGGTGCGCTGCTGCTGCCTGGAGCCATGTGCAGAGACTCCTTACACATTAGCTGTGTCACAGTGCAGCTGACCAGTGCGAGCCTAATTTGCTATTTTTCTCCACAGAACTGAAGAAAATGTGCAATTATCATTTACCTCCTTTATATTCACCTGATTATTTTACATATAGAATGTTTTATAAATGGTGAATTTACCTGACGAAATTTATCATTTTTTAAGCTATTTAAGTCATTACATCTTCGTATTGCCTTTCTTTTTAACTAGTTTCTTATTAGCTGTAATGAAGAGAATTTAAAATTTCTAACTGTAAGGATTAGAAGAGAAGCTGCCGTGCACAGAAGTAGACAGTTCCGTTCCTTGTACCTCCTGTGTATGTTAGGAAGCACGGGCTTTGGATGGAAATGAAGAGCTGACCATTGAGTTCTCATCCCGGGTGTTCAGGGTATATTGTAATTTGGATTTTGGCAATAAAATATTAAATCAGATCTGATATTTTAGATTTTACATATCTATTATCCATGATAAACATACTGTTTTAGAAAATGGATGAGTGCATTGTTATTATTTTTTAAGTTCCTCTGGAGTTGTTGGGCATGTGCAAGTTAGCATCTAACTTGCAAAAGCAGTTCACAGTACAGACACCAGACTTGGCATCTGAAGGGCAGTGCCTGTCCCAGCAGAGATCCTGATAGGATTTTTTAAAATCAGAGAAGGTGGAGATTGAGACTCTACCAAGAAAAACACAAAGAAAATGTATGTTAATGTGACTGAATATTCATGGAACCCTGTGGCCTGGGGCTGAAAGCACAGTCAGGCCTGTGTTCAGCAGGCCACCCCAAGGTAAGGGGCAGAAGGCACTCGCCAGTGGTCCAGCACAAGTAGTGTTGTCTTTGAAAAGTTTTCCTTTTCCCTTGAATCAGCCTCAGTCTTTTACTTAAGGTCACTGCAGTTTGCAGTCTTTGGCAGAAGGCTTCTTCCTTTTTTGGTAGTGGCAGTCTGACTTTTTCCCCCTTTGGAAGTGTTTTCTTCTCAACCTGCCATTATCTTCTAAACCTGTTTTATGTTATCATTGTCAGATGCCTCTTCCCTTAGCTTGTTAGAATAAAATGTGATGAGATGTATCTCCGTGTATCTATAGATGGATATATAGATATGCACACATATATGAAATTTTTTTAAAGCATGGAACTGAAGGCATATGGTTATGATTTGAGAATGTCAAGTTTGATATTTTTTTTTCAAACCTATTTTTTTTTTTTAAATCTGTACCTTTTTCTCTGGGCAGTGAACTCACTGCAGAGACATCAAAGAGAATGTGTACTGGATCAAGGTAGTTTTTTTTTCTTTTTTTCTTTTCTTTTTTTTTTTTTTTGACCACATCATTGCCAGCTGTGGTGTTTATGATTAGAGGCAGACGTTTCAGACACCTTAGAGTCCTCACCAAGCGTCAGATCTTTAACAGGATCCATCCCAACTGAGTGACACTAAACAGACAGCCAGAGGGGAGTTGATGGGATAGAATGAAAGTGGGGGTGGACATGTGTATGTGACGGTGAGCTAGGCTTTGGTGCCCGTGAATTCACCCACCGAGCAATGGAACAAACTCTGCTAACACCAAGCTGCAGGCTGCCCAGAGGCCCCTTAGCATGCCTTTCAACGTAGCTTTTTCTAGCCAAGGGGATGACTAGAGCTCAGCAAACACAGGCATTGATCCTCTCTCCCCGGGCACAGGGATGTGCAGCTTTCAGGTCACTGCCGAGGCTTTGAAGCAGCTCCATTGCAGGCTGCTGACAGCCACAGACTGCCCACTTCCAGGATCTGATGTGATTCCCTCTCGGATCGCCACACTCTTTTCTCTGCAGCTAATGACATTGGATTCCCTCTGGATGTTGCCTCCACTTGCAATATTAACACTTGTGTAGTGTTCTGTTGACATAAGAATTCTGCAAACAGCCAGCAGCGCCTCCACCCTCCCCGCCCCCAGTAGTAGTTCATGAAAAGGGAGTTCATTTACTTTCCTTGTGTTCCCTTCTGGGTCAGTGTAACTGCCAGGTAGCTGTTTGTTTGTTTGTTTGTTTGTTTACCAGCCCCCCCCAAATTATAATGTACTTCAGGAATTGGTGAGACAGCATTTGGAATGAAATGTCTGGAAATTACTAGAATTAAGAACAGAGACTTACCCAGTGGGGACCATTAGCACTGAAAGAAGCAATTCAGTTAATAATTACTTATTTCTCTTTCAGTATAGAAGAACACTTTAGAACAACTTCCGTGATTATCAAGAAATGAGCTACTTGCTTACAGTCCTAGTGACTATACAAACTGTGATTCTTTAGAAGAATAATACAGCAACAATTCAAAAGAATAGCAAACCAGGTTAGCCTTGGTGAGCGACCAAGAAAGATTTGCATGTCAACTCAGAACATCTAAGACAAAGGGGGTTTATGGATTTTATCTGAAAGAAGGATACAGAAAACAGATTGCTAGGACAGAAGTATTTTTAAGAATCTCTCTTTGATTAGAACTACATTTTTTTTTCCTTTTAAAAAGAATCGTCTAAACAATTAGCTGTTAGTGCGGAGTGAAAGTCTAGATGATAAAGTTTGAGAGCCTTGGTTTCATTCATCATTCCCTTCCTTCTGTCTCACACACTCACGTCTTCCCTCTTAACCCCACTGACTTAGCTACTCAAACCATTGGCAGCAGCGTTTTGGCAGCTAAGGATTTTGCTTGTTGAAAGGACATGAAAAGCAGTTTGAAACCTAGGACTCTTGGGCTGAGTGGTCTAAGGCAACAGAGGTAAACCATCACTCAAAAGCCACTGAATTCTAGAGTGTTTAACTGAACCTCTCTTGCTCTGGACCAGGCCATATAAGTAGGACTTGAGCACCTCTCATTTCCATTAGCAGCTGTAATAGACTGCTGTTTCAGAGGAGAAAATGGTAGGTACTGTCTATTCATATAGGTGATTCCTACCTATCTGACCAATAACATTCATTCTAATGGTCTTTAAAACAGTACTAAGTTTGGGCTGACATGGTGGCTGGACTTTTATCTTATTTGGTATAAACTGTGGTGTGAATAAGACCTTAGCATTTTGAATGCCAGATTAAAACCCTCTAAGGGTTTTATCCTATAGCTATAATTACTGATCTTCTTTCTTCTGAATCTCTTATATTCTACAACCCACTGTCATTTCCAACTGGGAGCTTTTGTTATCATGTGTAACTCTAGCATCTTTCTAAGAAGATTCCAGCTTCATCTGGTCCCACATAGCCACCCTTCATTTCATTGTGCTTGGGAAATTTCTTGGTTATTAGGAACCTTTTCTGAAGTCTAGGACTTTATTCTTTATGAAGCTTGTTTACTTTAATGAGAGTCTAAACTTTCAGGGGGGCTGGTAATCTCTCTTGTTTATTGGGATAAGCACCTCATCATCCAGCTTGTATATTTCAGAATTTATCTTATATAAAGAAAGTTATTTCTATGTTATTGCAGTTTAGTTTTTCTCCAGGCAGATCTACTCAGTAATTGGTGGGTAAGATGAGTTTGTCTATGATAAAAAAAAAATAATTCTATGTTTTCACATGTAATATTCTTAATAGTTTTACTTTAATAGAAACCCTTAGAACATCAAGGTTTTATAATGTACTTAAACTTTGCATTTGTCCATGTACTAACATTGTAAATAAACATATGAAGCAAAACAACAAAGTAGTTTTATTGGGTGTACCTTTGTCATCATGTAGCAGGTTGATTCACTCAGTTGTTTGTGCAATTACATCATTGCCCAGGTCCTATTTTATTGTTGTTTTGACCTTTATTGGTATTCATGAATACACTGTGTCAGCATCATCCCACTTTACAGGTTATGAAACTGAGGCAAAAAAATTATTTTAGTTTTATTACAAATTGTTGGCGTACATTTATTCATGATGCTTTACTGATCATGCAGACCACTTTCAAATGTTCCTGGGATGTATGGAACAACTCTTAATGAAACTCTTAATGAAAGAAAGTTATGAATTGGAAAAAAGAGCAAGGAAGGCTGTATTGGAGGGTTTAGAGGGAAGGAAGGGAACAGGAAATAATGTGTAATTATAGCCTCAAAACATAAGGGGAAAAAATCCTTTTTAAAAAGCTGTACACTTTCTTTTTACCAAATGTTGAAGTGTTAGAGTTTTAAACTGCTTAGTTCTGTTTGAGAGCATAAAGGTTATTTCAATAATCTGGTGTTCAAATTCCTTGGCAGAATTTCATTTTCTTAGTTCTTCAAGGAAGGAGAAAATATGGATATCAAGGGGGGATATGGATATCAACTCTTGCTCATGAAAAGGTGTTCCTACTTGTGCATACACACACGTATAAGCACATCGCTAGATGGATTTAAACAGAAACAGGAGTAGGCCCCCCATTAGTCTTTCCTTCAGTATCCTAAATAGTCTAATATTAGTCTTAGCATCAGTATCCCAGAAATCCAGTGTGATTTTTATGGTGAGTACATTTGGTGGAATTTGAATTGAACTCTGTAATATGTGGCTGACTGTGTGTTATGGACACAGGAACATACAGGCTTTGTTTTGTAGTGGGAGACTTGTGCTGATGGCAGTGAGGTGGCGTTGTCTGTCCTATGCTGTGGGCTCAGATGCCTCCATTTACATTAGTAGGAAAAGGACTTGGGTTTTCTGCTGATGGGGTTTGATTGAAGGGAAATCTAGTGCAACCTCCATTAGCATTTTTGAAAATGCTTTTTGGTTAAATGAAGGGACTAATACTTCCTAGTGTTGTCTTCATTGTTTTACTTGTTTGTGCTTTTGTTTTTTGTTTGTTGGTTGGTTGGTTTTGGGTGACAGATGGATAGTTCTAGACAGGCGTAGGTCTGACATTGGATCATCTGGAATAAAGTATGATAATATTAAGCTCATGAAAAAAAATCTAATAGTTATTCCCAAATTAAAGACAAAGCAAAACTTGAGTGGGTGAGTAGAATTGGCAGCTCTGTCACTGCAGCATCAAATGTGACCTCTGGCAGTAAATCACCTAGGGTTTTATCCATTACTCATTCATACGTTCATAGCATTCGTAGGTCAATCTGTTTACCTGGAATTTCCCCTGCACATTCTCTAGTCTGCTATGGTTATTTGGAAGGGAAGGAAATTACTTAAAAAAAAAAGATCTGTGACGTCTTAACACTTACCTATTTCTGACCTAGAATAAAAAGAAATGAATCAAGTTTTAGTTCTTGTATTTAGAGAGCTGGTGCAAACATCCCATTCAGAGCTCTACAGGCAGGTACAGTGTCTTCCTGGTTTAGTGGCTGATACACTAAATGTTAACATTAGTACAAGAAGAAAGGAGCATCAAAGGATGTTAGAGCCCTCTAGGCTTCTTGCCTTTTATCACCTAACTTTAATTTTCTAATGGTGGTGCTAAATGGACCTCCTCGCTCTCAATCATCAAAAGGAAATTCTCCTTCTTGGTAGCAGTACCTCTAGGCAAAGGACCAAAAAGACAGAAAAGAATCCAGGATGAAGGTCTAGAAGGAGGCACACTGCCCAGTAAGGAAGTTGTGTGTTTTTCTTATGTGAAGATGATTGATGGTCTGTGGAAAATAGAAGTGGGCATTAAGGCAGCTTTCCTTAGGACAGCTTGAGTGAGTGTGTGGCCAGAGCTTTCTTGATTAACAAAGGTCTCCCTGACCTTGGCAGTGACTCATAGCCTCGCAGGGATGAATTGTTCCTGAACAGTTCCTCCAACATCAGAAGCACAAACAGGTCTTTTTAGCCGTTTGTTAGATGCCAGTGGAGAAAATGGTCTAAACTACTTAAGACCTGAAGACAAAAGAGCATATAAGAATCATCCAAAGAATCATCTCCAGGCATGGTCAGTTCAGTTTCAGAATCTGAAATACAGAGCTAACCAATTTAAGGTAGAAACTTAAAACTAGGTCACTTGTTTATCAGAAATATATAAAATGGTTTTCCATATTTCTGTTATTGAAGGGAGATGACTTTTTGCTGAGTTTTAGAACATCTTTTGTAAAAGTAACAAATAATATTGCTTTCTCAGGCTAGATAATAGCATTCCTACTTTCTTGGCTAGAAATGTAACAATACTTAGAACCCCAAACATGTTGACAGCCTATAGAGAGACTCTTACATAGACTAGTAACTTTGACTTAGGCTCATTTAAAATTAAATATCAAACTCATTTTCTATAACTGAGGGTGTGTGTGTGTGTGTGTGTGTGTGTGTGTGTGTGTGTCCATCCCAGACACACACAAAGGTGTCTGCTGTTCTTTTTTTATTTTTAATTATTGGAGAGAGAGACACAGAGCGACAGAGAAAGACAGAGAGAGAAAGGGGAGAGAGAGATTTTGTGTGTGTGTGTGTGTGTGTGTGTGTGTGTGTGTGTGTGTGTGTGTGTGTTAAACCTTTAAATGATTTACTTAGATCTTCAGGTCAAGCTTGTGCAGTAAGCAGCTTTACTCTCTCAGCCATCTTTCTAGCCTGAATCTACTATGTAAAAAGTAAATAAATGGGGTTTGCAACCCCATAGGTAGAACAGCAATATCAACCATCCAGATCCCCCAGAGCTCCCAGGGACGAAACCATCAACCAAATAGTACACATGGAGGGACCCATGGCTCCAGCTGCATATGTAGCAGAGGATGGCCTTATCTGGCATCAATGAGAGAAGAGGCCCTTGGTCCTGTGAGGGCTTGATGCCCCAGTGTAGGGGAATGCCAGCATGGGGAAGCAGGAGTGAATGGATAGGTAGGGAACACCCTCATAGAAGCAGGGAGAGGGAGCAAGGAATAGGGAGTTTTCAGAGGGGAAACCAGGAAAGGCAATAACATTTGAAATGTAAATAAATAAAATATCTAATAAAAAAGAAAATAAATGAATAACAAAACCAAAAAATTAGAGAAGACTATAAGTTGCTATGCATTTGCCATATGTCTGATATCAGTGTTATTGAAACCTTTTATATAGCTAGCTCTCTGTGTATGCATTCGCGTGTGTGATATAGTATACTTGTTATTGGCAATTAGAGACAATAATAAGACCCATGCCTTTGAGTTCTGAAGCCCAGTTTCCCTGGGGAAAGTGGTTATAGTGTATTTACACACCAGTGAGTAGGTTACAGCTTTAGTTGTACTGCTAAAATTGACTTTAGTATTGAGGTGACCTGTCACAGAAGATAGCCAGGTTGAGTGTCTTTCTTTGTGAGGTTTATGCTGGGTGCTGGAAGTGGAGATAGGTGGTGATGAATGCAGATGAAGTGGACATTTGAGATGCAATTTAAATTTTCTGAACATCCATAAAAGAGAGAGTAGAATTTGAGACAGAAGACAGAAGTTGAAGAAAGGTATACAGAATGGATAGCTAGTGTGGAGAGTACTCAGTGTTTGAATATGTATTTGGGCATAATGAACCAATAAATAATGATGGTAAATTTGTGACTGGAATATTATATATATCAAGAAATGAGAGGGATTTCTTTCCTCTACCCAGGCTAATACATAAATGTCAGAGAACAAAACAGAATGGGTAGTGTTCTTAATGTCTTGCAGTGAAAAATCAAAAATATTAAGTTAAGCTTTGTCCCAAATGTTCATGATTAGAGGTAGACCTGTGCTTCTTTGTGTTTTTATAGGGGTGACATGCCCTTTATCCAAAACGATTAGGACCAGAATGTTTGTAATTTAATTTTTTTAAAATTTTGGAATATTTGCATTTTTTGCATAGCCTTTTCCACTTAAGCATCCCTAATTCAAAGATCTTAAAACTGATTTCTTCCCAGATCCCCAAATTAGCATCAACAAAAAGTTTCACAGTATAGAATTAATGTAGGGAGGCTCAATCTGTAATAATAAAAAACTGTTCTGCTTTGTTATAAAATTACCATTTCGCACCTTTGGAGTTACTCCAATTGTGGTGAGACAGCCACTAAGCAAGAATTGCTTCTTTTCATCTACAGACAAATCACTGTCCAGAAAAGGACACACTTGTGGAATAGTCGGCTGATTATGTCTGCCAAGACAGAGTAATCAGCCCTTAATAATTCTTCATCACTAGGTTCGTCAGATGATCCTGGGCCAGAAGGCTGAAAATCAGATGCTCCAACGTTTTGTAGTATATAGGGACTGTCCAGGTGTTCAGCGGTCTCTATAATTTGGCTAAGTTTTAGAAGCTATGCTTTGTGCTTCCCATAATTTCAGTTAACTCAGTTATTCTGGATTTCTGATGGGGTTATAGACTTATAGTCTCATAGCCAATCCTGTCTATTTACTTTGAGAGAAAAGATTTGAGAGGATGGTTTTCAGCTGACATTCATTCTAAAGCCAACGGGGGGGCGGGGGGGGGGGGAAGCCAGGTTCAGAACTAAGTCTTTTAGTTGGGAGGGATGACAGAGGTTCTGGTTAGTCAACAAAATGATGGACTGGGTATTAGGTCTATCTTGTACCTTACTGACACAAATTGGTATAGTTATGCTCTAGTTGTATTTTAAGAGAAAAGTTTTATTTTAGCAGGAAGGGTGATATGTAGGAGGAGCTAAGGTGGGAGGAGTAAGGAGAGGAAGAAGAGGAATAAGGAGAGGAGGAGGAGAAGGAGAGGAGGAGCTAGGTGACAAGAGAGAGAGAAGGGAGGGGACATGGAGGTGGATGTTCGCATGTCTCCGCCAGTCAAAGGTAGTTAGTATATCTAGGTTGGGTATTGGGTTATACTTCTGATTGTATGGGTATCTTGTTATTGAGCATTACCAAACTTATAAAGCCTTTGATTAACATTTAAAAAATAGTATAAAAGCAAAAAGGAGAAGGGGGAATGGGATAGGGGTTTTCTAGGAAGGGAAAATGGGGAAAGGGGATGGCATCTGAAATGTAAATAAAATATCCAATAAAGATTTTCACATCTCCTAAAAAAAAAAAATTACCACTTCACTTTGCTGAGTTCTTAGTTATGCCTCTGGATAAGTATAAGATCCTCAGTTCCTTTTATGACTCCAGTTATTGTATAAACACAGACCATTGCTATACCCACTCTGTGTTTACTGTGAGCCCGCTATGAGGAATTCATTGAATAGGAGGCAAATGTAAGGCAAGTACCACTGCCTTCAGGTGGGTTGTAGACCAGAGGGGAGAGGCGATGGTCTATGACCAACTGTACTACTGGATAGACAGTGACAAATACTTAGTAGAAAGCACTGCAGACATTTTGGAAGAGATTAGACTTCTTCCTTTCCAGGAGATCTGGAGAACTCTATTGAAAACTTTTTTCTTGAATCTTCTCTAGCAGGAGTAGGTAGAATCTCAACTTGCCAGATGGCACAGGTGCAGAAAACCTGAAGATGTGTGTAGCAAACAGCAGGGTAGTTTGCCTGAAGTGTAGCTTAAGAAGAGGCGTAGGAAAGAAGCTAGTTGTAGCCTGGACTTTGCTTGGTAAATGAAGATTGTCCTAAATGCCATTTGAGGTCGATCCAGAGCCTGTGGGTGGCCTCTCTATTCTCATATTAGTATTTGTGTGGCTTTTCTAAAAAGTTTGTGAAATTCAGCATAACTCTTTAACCTACACTTGACTGTTTTAAAGGTAAAAACTTTTCCTGCTATTTTCTTCCAAGTTTTAATGGGAAAAGTTTATGATCAATTTTTAAAAGATTTTGTGGACCAGAACCATGCCAGTTTCTTCCACCAGGTTTCCAAAATCCATTTCTTCTTACCGCACAGACATGAAAGGGGCCACCAGCAAGCCATGGCTGTGTTGCTTATTTGAGTTTAAAGTGTTTCTGTTGTAGTCCTCTGAGTTTCTGAAAGAGGTTTGTGAACAAACACAGTTACTGTGATTTCTGTACCTGGGACTGTCCTACAAATGTGCCAGAACCGAGTTGTGGTCTCACAGCTGAAGAGTCCGAGCTGCTCTGCCTGGAGTGTTAATACTGCCCTGTATTCTGGAGTGAAAGGCATATTAGCTGATGGAAGAAGTTCTGGGATGTGAATTAAAGAGGTGTTGTTGTTTTTTTTTCCATTCTAATGTAACTGTAAATGATAATGATTTCTCTTTCAAAAAGTTTTCTCTGAGAATTTAAACTTGCTTTCTTTCAGAACAGCTTTATTGTTTCAAGTTTAAAAATCTGTTTTTAAAATCCTTGCTGCCTATTCCTCTCCAGTTCCTCCAGGCACCGTTGTCTCTGGATGCTGCTTAGGTCTGGATGCCAAGAGTTAAGACAGTCTCCCTCCTATAAATCAGAAGACAGCTTCATTATCAAAGTTATGTGTTTTCACCTTAATAGATAGCCAGACCTGGTGTTGGTGCCAGGCTCTGCCTTATCATGGAACCATCAGCACCGAGTACTGGAATGTTCTTTGTTTGGATTATTTACTTCTTCTATAAACAAAGATTAGAGTAAAAAATGTCAGTTCTGGGGTCCGCACAGCACCATTACTAAAGAATCTCGGAGCACACTGCAGGTTCAGTTCGCCACTCAGCACAGAGCCACCCTGACTCTTTATAACCGACCTCCGTTCTGTTCTGAGGGTTTGTACAGTTTATCTCATTAAATCTTCTCAATAGCTCTAGAAGCTACTTTCTTTCTTTTTTTCTTCTTTTGCTAATGAAGAAAAACAAGGCTGAAAAAGGTCAACAGTATTGTCCCATGCGGGTTTCTAGTCCTGAAGGAATTTGCCCTCCAGAGACTTTTCTATACTCACTAAAGAATTTCTGAAGATGCAGCCTTTTAAAAATTAGTGTTATTAGAATTTCAGCTGCCTGTCACTAGGATATGGTTCCACCCTTTTAACTTAGATTGTTTGATCAATACAGAAAGACTTTGAGGAGTAAGACCCTGTTTCCTTCAATATCATGGACTCACTACATTTTACCAAACTGAAGCCATGCTTCAATATTTTGATGATCTATATTTTTTTTAAAAAAAATTTACTTTACAATCTGAATTCAGGAAAAAAGGAAAATTTCCATCAATCGAGCCATTTTAAGAGCAAAAACACCACAAAAGCTTACCACATATGCAGCATAGTTTGGAATAAGTGCAGTTGTTGAAGAAAATAGTTCACTGGGGCATCTGAACTTGATTCCTATAATATAAACAAACCAATTATTTCTACAGCATCTAAGAACCTTTATTCTCAGTAAATTTTCTGAATTACTTCATTTTGGAACATGATAATTTGCCATGTATTAATGTGTAGTTTTGTGTTTAGTAAGGATACATTTTTTGCAAAGAATCACACACTGTCAGAGATGGATGATGCCACCGAGTTACTATCTGATAGGTTCAGGTGATTGGTGAATCCTCATGGATTCTGACTTCCCTGTAAAAGCTGGCTGAGTTTACAAAGTCAGTGTACACTAATATCTTGAGTTAAATAAATTTGTTTTCTGGTTCACTACAAGACTGTTGTTCTTATTGAACTATATTTCCTGGATGGAATCTCTTCAACTTAATAACTATCACTATAAATATGTTTAATGGCTTATTGGCAGAGTAAAAATTATATAGTGTTGGCATATGAAGAGGCTCACATAATTGCTAAATAAAGGTACTTAAAGGCATTTATAAAGGTGTCATTGATTTATAGTTTGTATAGCTGTACATATTTACAACATTCTGGTGATGAATAAAAATTTGAATAATATCATGCCTACAGATGTCAGTGATAATAAAATATGCCAGGTATAATTAGATATGCCTTATGTAGGACCTTTCTCCAAAATTATCATTAATCAGGTGGGCTTGTTGTTGTTATTGTTTGTTAAATGACAGACTGCTTGACCTTGCTTTCTCTCTCTTCAATTTGTCATTTTACTGTAGGACTAAAGACCTGGTTCCCATCCATAGGCAGTGATGCTGATTCTGACTGGGATATGATCTTGTTTTCTTCTTCTTTGCTACATCTCTATTCAAGTATTTTTTTATTAGTTTTTATAAACTTTTTTTTTCTTGGAAAAACAAAAAAATATCAAAACCTCTTTTGATGTGGATTGTTGAATGATAAATTTGAGCAGGACAGGGTCATCCATCACAGTGGACATGTTTATGGCACAGTATGTGGAAAAGGGCCCTGGAAGGGGAGAACTTTGCTTCAAATTTTGAACCTCAAATGTGCTCATTTCTAACTGTACACAATACCGTTTAGAAATGGTTCTTATTATAATGTTTTGGGGTAAAAGGGGCATTTTTTTAAGACTTCAGATACTTATTTATTTATTTACATTTCAAATGTTGCTCCACCTCCCAGTCCCTCCCTTACAGAATCTCTTCCCCCTCATCCCCCTTCCTCTTTTCCTCTGAGAGGGTGTCTCCCCCTGGGGTATCTTCCCATTCTGGCACATCAAGTCTCTGCCAGATTAGGCAAGTCCTGTCCCTCTTAACCCAGACAAGGCAGCTGTGGAAACTGAGCTGCCTGTTGACTACCGATATGTCAGGGCCCCTTTCTAGCCTGTGTATGTTCTTTGGTTGATGGCTCAGACTATAAGAGCTCCCAGAGATCTAGGTTTATTGACTCTGGTGGTCTTCCTGTGGGGTTCATATCTACTTCAGGGCCTTCTGTCCTTCCCCCAGCTCTTCCATAAGTGACCCCAACCACTGTCTAATGTTTGGCTGTAGGTATCTGTGTCTCTTTCAGTCCACTGCTAGGTAGAGCCTCTCAGAGGATAGTTCTAAGGCTCCTGTTTGCGAGCATAACAGAATATCATTAATAATGTCAGGGGTTGGTGTCATCCCATGGAATGGGTTGCAAGTTGTGCTAGTTATTGGTTGTTTTTTTTTTCCCCCTTTGGTCTCTGCTCCATCACTGCATTTCTTTTAGACAGGATAAATTTTGTGTCAAAAGTTTTATAGGTGGGTTGGTATTATCATTTCTCCACTGGAGGTTCTGCCTGGCTACAGGAGGTGGCCTCTTCAGGTTCCATGTCCCCAGTGTTAGGCACCTTGACTAAGGTCACCTGCATTGACTCCTGGGAGCCTCCAAGGGGTATATTTTATGTTATACATTTTAAGAAATTACTGTATCCTTCTTTTGTGTTGTCTTCTATATGTTTCCTAGAAAACTGCACAGCTAGAATTTTTCATGCAAGAAGTTCTCTTGCTGTGATAGATTTAGCTATCATATGGTCCTTAGCTCTGCTTTTGGGAAGTCTTCTTGGTAAGGTTTCATTGATTGAGTTTCAATTACATAAATCAAGAGTGTATAAGAATGTGCATCTACCTAGGTCATTTCATGATGCCATCTGAAACCACCTTTCCTATATTTATGCCTTTGTTTTGCCCTCTGGAGATTAACACCATCTCACTGTCAAGTGAAGCCCAGAGACCAGTTTCTAGCAGTTCTTTTCATCAGAATACATGTGACTCTTGGTGAAAAACTCTTATGAAATCAGAGTAGCATCAAGGTTTTATTTAAACTTTGAATTTCTTAACAATTCTGCCATGGATTTTGGTTGAATTTTTCTGTGTAAGTTGATGGCATCTTCAGACCCATTGTGGGAAATGATTCAAAAATCATAACAGACAATAATATTCTTCAATTCAAGGTTTCAGTCAAAAAGAAACTCACAAAGCTTAACACTGTGTGATGATGTGTAATGTTAAATGCTAGACTTTAAAAGGTCTGAAAATAAAATGAACTTAGGAAAGCTTTTCTTTTATGTTAACACAATTCTTGTGTGTGTGCGTGTGCGTGTGCGTGTGTGTCAGAGTGCACTCTCACGCCCTCTCAGAAGCCGGCGGTACTGTCTAATTTGTTTTGTTGTTGTCTTATTATACATCTAGAGGAATATATGCACCCCTTTGTAAAGACATGGAGGGCAGAGATTGATGGTATATGTTACTCTACTTTTGTCCACCTTGATTTTCGAGACAAGGTTTCTCACTAAACCTGGAACTCTCTGATTCTTTAGACCCTATGGCCAGAACCCCTGGGATGCTCCAGTCTCCACCTCCTTGTGCTGGGATTGGCAACATGCACCACACAGCCAGCGTTTTATGTAGTTGTAGGCTATCTGAATTTGGGTCCCCGTACTTACTTGGCAAGCTCTTTACTCACTGAGCCAACTCCCTAATTTCTACTTTGTTTTTTAATTCAGAGTATCTCCCTGGTTCCTTAGACTTACTGACTAGACTTGGCTGGCTACTTAGTCACAAAATCTGTCTCTACTTCCTAAGTACTGGGATTTTGAGACTATGTCACTATGCCTTGGTGTGTGGTTTTGCGTATCAAGATGAGATGCTGTATGGCAAGTACTTTCCTGACTAAACTACTCCATTAGCCCCTAAACCTACTTTTAATTGAAAAATTTTCAGATCCACTGATGAAAAAAATAAATAAATAAACAATACATAATTAAAAAAACAGAAGAATCAAATATGATGTGTTACATCTCCCAGAGAGATCTCTATTGGCTCCATTTCTGGCTTTTCTATTTTAGGAGATAAATTAAAAATGTGCCATTTTTAAGTAGTAAATATATATTAAAGTATTTCTCAGATCCTTTTTTCTGCGCCCTCTCAGTCTACTTACTACACGAAAGGCTGTATACTTTTTCATAAGTATCAGTAACCTTCCCAGCGGTCAGAGCAATACAGATTTAGCTTCCTATATTTTCTTTGATTGTTGATGACCTTCAGCTCAGGGGAAAGTGAAGAAAGCTACCTAGTTATTCATCTGCCCCTAATGAGATCAACAGCTGTGGAAATAAGTTTCTGGGGCCCCTCTTCATGATTCCTAGATTTTTTTATGTACCTCTAGATAGTAAAGTCTAAAGAGACCGTGCCCTCTTGATGCAATTCAGATAATTTAAGATCTCTGAATCCAAGGTTTTATTCACCTTTAGTTGACTGTCTGTATGCTAACCATCTATATACTCATCTCAGTGAGTGGTCATGAGAGTAAAACATGTGAAAAGTGTTGACAAGCTGGAAACCTTGAGTGTTATGTAAAAGGCATGGTATCATCATTATCATGGGTCAAGAGATGTGCTGAAAACTGGCTTTCATCACTGACTCCTGAGGTAAGATATTTCCTCTGTTCCCCAAGAATTTTTGATGAAAAGAATGAGGCTTACCCATCTTTATGAATAATAGGCTCTCTTCAGCAGAATGTTTAAAAGGCTAAATTAAGATTTCTGTTACATACACACTACCCACAAGATGCATATGTAAGATGATACACAAGATGCACACACGGGTACATACACATACACAAGGATGTGTTATAGAATCACAGTAGCAAACTGCAGAAAGCACATACTTGCATAATGCTTCAGTTATATTGGCTCATTTTTATCTCCACAGCCTTATATAGATAATTACTAACTTCATTTCCTGAGTAAGAAAAGAGATATATGTAGCATATCTAGTAAATGATGGACCTGATTTTGTAACTCACAATATAGGTCTGCACTCTATACTGTTAATCAGACTTTCCCTGCCTGGTGAATTGTCTCAGAATACTGGCAGAGTCTTGAGTCTATAGGCAAAAGTTCAAATACTGATTTTAGTTATTAGATGTAAAACATAGGACAATCAACGACAACCTATATCACTCTTGTGAAAATATTTTATTATGTATAGAACACTAATTAATACCCAGTATCAGTGTGATCTATCAGAATAGATTGATATATACTATTTTGTCATTAGAAGTGCCTTTTTCAAATCTATATTTAAAATAATTAAAAAGGCAATCACTTTTCCTTTGCTTGTGCTGCTGTTGATACCACCAATTTTTGAGAAATGTGATCCCTTGGCCAGATTTGCAAATTCATATAAAGGACCCTGTATTTGTGACTAGGTATGGGAGGAGGAAGCAGAACTATGGTCAGTAGCATGTAAAATGTACATAGTTAGTATTGTGTGCGTTCTAGATATTTTTTTAATGATCTTCTTTGGATTTAAACCTTCAGAGAATTTTAAAAAATGAACAGGGTATGTGAATTTAAAAAGTTAAAAGTGTAAATAATATTAAATAAGAAGGAAGTGTCAATGAATCAACTGAGTTGGAGACTCATTAAACGCCTTTGGTTTGGTAACAAGAGAGGTTAATGCAGACTAGAGCAAGCTTAATGAAGCACATCAAGCTTGTCTGGAGCTTCAGTGGCTAAGGAGGATTTCAAATCGAGGTGAAAAGAATCTTCTGAGAGGAAGACAGAAGAGGGGTGATCCTAGAACAAGGATACCAGATGGCCTACAAGACAAAGATGTTTCTTACCCAGTGGCTTGGTTGAAACAGTCAAGCAAGCCACAGCAGCTGATTGACAGTCTGGACTTCGGAGTGTGTAACTACTCAGCTGAGTAATGTGGTCTTTGTGCTTTTGGATACTTCGAGTTTTCTGAAGGGTTTTTTGTTTTGTTTGTTTGTTTGTTTGTTTGGTTGGTTGGTTGGTTGGTTAGTTGATGCTAAATATTGAAACCCAAACCCTCGCAAACAGTGTACAGAAGCTTTACCACTGAATCATCTTCCTACCCTGTTATTGAAGTTAAAATAGAATGCCAGAGATCTCTGATTTCTGGCAACCTTTGTGATAGCAACAACATAGTTGTTATATTGGAGGTGGAAGACACAATAACGGAACAGCCTACTCAAGTCCTAGTCAAACTATTTAAAGAGAAGTTGTATTTTATAGCAACACAGACTGACAAATTAGCCTGAGATACAGCAAGATGGCGATCAACTTAGAGTGATAGTTAAAATGCTATTTTATGGTAATAATTAACTAGTGGTGAGTTAGTGGAAAACAGGGAACCAGCTTCCACCTGACTTCAAAAGGTTGGTTGGTTGGTTGGTTGGTTGGTTGGTTGGTTGGTTGGTTGGTTGG
>JANHMN010000004.1:61466721-61493643 GCA_030674055.1 Rhabdomys pumilio
CTCTCTCTCTCTCTCTCTCTCTCTCTCTCTCTCTCTCTCTCTCTCTCTCTCTTTTAACTAGTTGGTGAATTAGCAGATTAGTAGTGGCAGTGACCCACATACTGAATTTTGCTCAAGCACAGAGATGAAGAAAGACAAGGCAGTATGTGCGCTTTGGAGTTGCTAGTGGTAGAATTCCATGTTGTGAGCCCTTCACTTTGCTGTACCATGTTTGTCTTTAAGATGAAGGTGATAATATTAATGAAACTTATTTGATGAGAATATTACATGCTTCAAAAGGGCTAAAGCATGTATAAAAATGGTACCTGCCACATAGCAAACATTATATGAATATTAATTGCTGTAATTATCTTTCTGGTAACAAGACCAGAAAGATGTGGGACTCCACTTACAGTTTCCAGAAGTTAGGACACATTGGGAGAATGTCAATAGTAACTACTGCTGTTCCAAAGGTTAAACCAGCACAGCTTACTTCTGTATGCTAAACTGTTATAAACAGCTAAATAATCTGACAGATTATTAACCTTAAGTGCACAAATTAAACCCCAAAATTCAAGTGATGCTATGTTAGCCTAAACTAAACACTTGGAACATTGATATCTGTGCTTTTAAAAATGACTGCTGATCTAGTGATACAAGAAATTGTTCCTCTGAAAGTGTCAATTATACAGCTGTTATCTGATACTTACCAATGTCACAGAAACAAAATCTTCTAAGAAAATGCAGTAACTTGGATAATTGCAGAATTTAGATATTATATATCAGAGTGTTTAACATATATTTCTTTCGACATTTTTGTATATTTGTAATTTTCAATAACTATTGGAAAAACTTGTCACTCATAACCCCTCATATTGGCTCAGGGAGTAGAACAATGCTCTCTGAGCTTGAAACCTTTTCTGAGACTTGTACTCTCTGTCCTGACTCCAGTCAGTTAAAACACATGCGCTCACTCTCCTAAGTCCAGTTTTAGCCCCATTTTAAACAATGTTTCCAGCCACCAGCCTTTTCTGTTGAGGAAGTCATATTTTTTTATGACTAGGATTAGCATTTGTGTGTCGGTTGTCTATTTATCATCGATGTCAGCTCTTCTTCTTAATCAAAGATGCCAAATCTTTAAGAAAGCTGTCAGTTCAAGGACCACAAGACACTTATTTCACATTAATGGCACTTTTCACGGTGACGAGCTTTTGTGACTTGCAGGCATTTGCTGGCAGCCGTGTAGTTAATGTAGAACCCATATTTTCTGCAGATAATATGCAGCTATGTATCTGATGGTCTATACTTATTACATCTATCACTTTTTTGATCTTATAATTGTGGCTAAAAGATGTTTTCAAGCTGAAAACTGCCTTACGCTAACACAGTTCATTGAAGAATAAAATCAGAAATTGGTTTATAGATGACATCTAAGAAAAAAGGGAGCGTTTTGTAACTGTGAAGCATAAATATTAAGTTGGAAACATTTGTATTTATTCTGTGTCGTTTATGTCGTGTGCCTTTTAAGGAAAAAGCACATTGCTTGTTGCAGTAGTGTTAGAAAGCACTCCCCTCTTCTCACTGCAGGCCCTGAATCTTGTATTCAGCTGTGGGTCTGCTGGTGTCAGCTGATGTAGTGGTGAGGTCTACAGACAAGCCAGTCAGTGACCAATGTCAGTACTTGGTCTCTGTGCATCTCCTTCGGATATTTAAGGGCTTCACACAAATCAGGAAGCAGACTAATCCTTTTCATGCCTCCAAGGACTCAAGAACAGGAAGGCAGATTTTAAGTCAGCGAAGGAAGGCTAGGGCACAGGGAGAGCTTGGGACAGTGAAAGGAATGTAACAGCCAGAGCAGCTTGGAGGCAGGGAGGGTTGTGTTACTGTTCCAGTCATTTGTTTGCAGGGAAGCTAAGGAAACAGGGACTCATCTGGGTGTTTGAGGTGATGGTACCTCAGTGCCTATAAAATGTCAGGCTGAGACGTTGAGATAAGGTCCAGGGACTTCCTAGAGGAGAGAAGAGTGTTTATTCTAGAAATCAGTGAGTATCAACTCGTCCTGCCATGTCTTCTCTCCAAATCCAGGAATGATAAAGGAGCTCACGTTTACAATTGGAATACAAACAATTAAAATGGCTTTTGTTTAAGCTTGGTCTCACTATGCATTAGTTTCTTTTCTGTTGCTGTGATAAAGACACCATGACCAAAAGCAATTTGTGGAAGGAAGAGTTTATTTTGGCTCAGAGTTCCAAGGAGAGGGGAAGCATGACATCAAACTGCAGACATGATAGCAGGGGCTGGAAGATGAGCGATCACATTGTCAAGTGCAAGCACAAAGCAGACAGAGTGAACAGGAGAACATGAAGCTTTAAATTCTCACAGCCTGACTACTGCAACCCGTTTTCCTCTAGCCTGGACATCTCTCCTAAACCTTCTGAAAAAGTACCCCCAACTGGGGCCAAGCATTAAAATTTCAGAGCCTATGGGGCCCATTCACACTCACACCGCTACACACTGAACTTTCTGTGGCGACCAGGGTGGCCTTGCACTTGTGGTCCTCTCACATCTGCCAGGAATGGTGGCTTACAGTCGTATGCCTCTCTTAGAGTTCTGATACAAAGGAAAGCTAGTTACACATGATGAGGCTGATGTTAAAATGGCATATGTACTTATTTTAACATCGTTTTTTATAGGGTCGTGAGGCGATAATCTAGATCTATAAAATGTTTCCTGGAAGAGCTCAGGTTTTCCGTCCTTTTTGGAAATATAAGAAAATAATGCAGAATTTTTGTCATTCATTGCTTGTTTTGGAAAGGTAAGCACAATAAAATCACCTTTAAAACAAGCTTATAACAGATCAAGAAAATACTGTAAAATCACTCTCTTCTTTTTGAAAACTGTCTGACAGTAATCAATGATGAGGCTCTCCTCACTCTTCCTTGTACAGTGTAAGTCTGGCTTACTACGCATATCAAGTAAAGGTTTTGTCCTATCTTTAGCAAGGAATATTTTTCTTGAATAACAGATACTGCCTAGCATTCAGGGGGCAGAAGCAAGAAAGTCTGTGGGTTCAAGACCAGCCAATGCTACATAGTGTGACCCTATCTCAAAAAAGAGGAGGAGAGAGGTAGGAAGAGATAGAAAGCAAATGCTAGCCATGGAGGGTGTTAGCAAAACGATTAAGACTCGGGAACTGGAATATCTTGTACATTTTAGAACTTTTCTAAAAAAAATTACACAGTATACGATTTCAAGGCTAAAATTGTAAACTTACAAATAGTGACATAGACTTGGAAAAATATGACATGTTTACAAAGAATCTTGGGTTCTGCTTTATTAGCTACTGTGTGGAGGACAGATCTTATAGGTTACAAATGACAGGTTATTATGATGAGTATGAGAGACTTGTGCTTCCTGCCCTCAGGAAGCTCAGAGATTAATGGGAGATGGTGTCAAATCAAACTTCAACAATTTCTTGAAAAGAGAATTTACAAAGCAGAGAATTTACAAAGCAGTAAATTACTTCCTCCATGAAGTGGTCTGTGAGCAGATATCTGAGGAGAGTCTTTATTAATTAGGGAAATGGTCGTAATGGGAAGACTAGGACCCCAGTGCTGCCTTCATTCCAGGTGTGCATGGGAGAGACTCGGAGATGGCATCAGGCCTGTGTTCGTGTATGGATTTGCCTTTTGTGCTCTGCTCAGGTTTTCATAGTCCTTCCAGAACTTGCCTATGATAACCACCCACAGGACAGGATGTGCTGTTCCATTGTAACGAATCATAATCCTCTGTTATTTTATGTGATGAAAATTCCCATTAGCAGATGACATAGTAAAGTGTTCGTGTCCCAGCTCCGGTGGCAGAACTTGAGGAGGAAGCTCTGTCCACTTTGACTGGCGGATGAAGTAACCCTGTTGCTCCTCAGATTCCTTTTCAGGCTGCCCTGAGTGGGGAGCTGATAGGAGATCTCTTGGACATGGGAATTGCCTCACTGTTGACAGAGAGACATGGCATGTTTGATTAAATTAAATTAGGAGCGTGTGTGTGTGTGTGTGTGTGTGTGTGTGTGTGTGTGTGTGTGTGTGCGCGCGCGCGTGCGTGCATGTTTAAAAAAGCAAGCTAATGAAGGGAAATGCATCAAAAGGATTTATGGTGAATTGATTAAAATTTTTTCTTCACAGAAAACCCTTCCAGCTTAGCACTTAGAATTTTAAGGCTATCTGTGCAGCTAGGCCCTCTAGGTTCTCACTTGCATTTAGTGTGCATCTGGGGGACCTTACTTCCCTTCCAGCAACTGCTTCTTCTGTAGCATGCTCTGTTGCAGGCAAACGTATTCCCAACCTGCAAACTGAATTGCATAGAGGGAAGAGGATAAAAGACACTATTTGATTTATTAATTTCTAGTGGATTAGAACTACAAATGTTTGCTATGTTTTTAATTTGAGAAGTAGAGAGAATCACAGCAGCTTTTAATTATGCATTTTGTGTAATGCAGCTCTGAATAGAGCAGAACAAAATTAAAATTGTGGATCAAATACTAAGTCTGAGTGGATGCTGAAGTGAGCTGTAGTGTAATGCTAATGGCTTTGCGTCTTCCTGGCATGATGTCAATAATGGCTCTAATCACATTAAGCATGGAGCCCATTAGCTTTTCCTTTGCAGCAGCATGCACAAGGCAACAATCTGAGAGTTCTGAAATAACCTGACTTTTAAAAAATTCCCATGTTCAGGCTAAGAGGCAGGTCTATAACCTGTGCATGGTGAAAGTGGATGGGTCTCCAATGGTGTTTGCACACAATATGTTCTTTATCAGTGTAGGCAGATTAACTGTACCTAGTATTATGCCCTGGAAATGCAACCTAACGCTCTTATCTTCATAAATTTAATAAACCCATGCTGTTTTCACGGCAACCAAGTTTTTCTGGACTTCACTATGGCATAAAAATCAGATCTTGTCTAGTATCATATGTAGAGAGATGAAAGGACTTTTTTATATTTCCTTGGCTCTTAAGTGGCATGGTATCTTCAGTCTTACTTTACGTAGTTCTGTTTCTATGTGGAAACTGGAATGGAAATGTCTGATTGAAGTTCTTTGGCTTCAGATCTAGTCAGCTCCACTTAGGTAGCCCATTCCCAAGACGAGCTTACCATGTGATGTTCATCTCAGCATTTCCCGGGGTCTGGGAGAGGCAGAAGGAGGTTCACACAGGAATATGGTCCCTCTCTTTAAACTGTCTACCAATACAGCCTTTTCAAGTGTAACTCAAATGTGTTGCCCTTTTCTGATGAATTCACCATGGGAAGATACATGGAGAGTGAGTTTTCAACAGCTGTGATATAGAAACACTTTATTTTCAGCTTATGTAGGATTTGACTCATTTTTCTTCTCAAATCTTTATTCTTCAGTACACACCCAGAGAATACTTAGTCTACAGCAGTGAGGAAAGAAGCACAGTGGTCTCCAGCTTGTTTCCACTAAATGATCACAAAGGAAGATAGTGCCTTAGCATTACTTCAGCCTTCTAAGTAGTCCTTGAATCTCTCACTTCTCTGTATAATCTCAGTATCTTCTACGATTCATATCTAATTTCCCTAGATATTCTTTTTTCTGTTGCATTATAAATTTTTTTAAAGTGATAAAAATGATTCATACATAGATTTAATTTCTTTTCCCCGCGTATTTATTTGTTAGGATAATTACTCCTAAGTTTAGTTTAATTGCAAAGGTACACTGCCTTGCTTACTTTTTACAGTGGATGTTGTATAAGCTGTTGGTGCAGGTCGCAAGCGACAGTTATCTTAGAACTTGAAAGTAAATGCTACTTCAAAGTTGGATATCTCCTCTGTTTATCTTTGGTATCAAAGATGTAGAGAATTTGGAGGGACATCACACAGGTTCTTAAATGACTCAGATAAGCTGTAATATCACACAATTGCTCAGCAAATGGTAGGACACTGTTCAGTAGGTCTGAAACCTTTTGAGTCCTTCATCATCATCATATCTTAATGAGACACTCAGGAATGAAATTGAAATCTCTTTGAATTGAGGCGCAGAGTGGTGAAGTAATTGCTCAAGTGTTCTTTTGACTGACATCGAACTAGGACTGATTCCAGAAAGAGTTTCTCTTCATTTTTTACCTTTTTAAAAATTATTCCCATCTAGTCTTTTATTTCAGAAGGATTAACTTTAGTTCCTTAAAGGGATTCTAAGTGCTTCTTTTTATACTTTTATACTCATGCTTCTCAGAACACTTCAAGTATTGTTGTAGCTCTTGTCAGAGTCTCACATGGCAGCTCACAACTGTCTTGAACTCCAGTTCCTGAGGATCTGACTCTCTCCCGTGGCCTCCAAGTGCACCAAGCATGCACTTACATATGTGCTTGGAAAACACGCACATAAGAAAATAAATAAATAAATAAACCTTCAAAATACTCTGAGAAGGAAAGTGGGTATGTTCAGGAAACTAGAAGTACATGCACACATCAAAGTACTTAACATTAAGAACCTGGCTGGCAGATGGCATCAGCAGTGTTGATTAAAGAAAGCAGACCCCAGACACTGGTCTGCACCCTGACAGTCTAGTCTGTAGCATGTGAGCTTCATCCTGGGCACAACTAATACATAACCTTTACATATCTCTATTTTCTGGTATCTTACAATGTTACTAGCCGTTATTAGACTCTGCCGTCTCACCTCTTCTCATTTTTCTCCACTTTACTTTGTTTTTGAGTTAGGAATTCTATACTCAGAGAAGAGTTAGGAAATAATATGCCATTGATATGTGCCCCTTGTTTGTGGGTGGAAAAGGGAGGGATTTCATTGTAATTTTTCAGTGCAGTGGAGCACCACACTTTAGACACCTTCCATTTTGATAGTCTAATCAAGGGATTTAGTAGATGCTTTGTTACTCTCAACAGTGGTAAATGTCGAATGCAGTCGTTCTCTTTCCCTTCCAAAACCATTCAGAACACCTTCCACTCACCCTCATTGTGTCCCCTGAACATTGTCTTATTTTGTTTTCACCAAGAAACAAAATCGGTGGTTTCTATTATATAGGGGCCGCACTCTATTCTATAGGTCTGACTACAGAGTCCTCTAGCCTCTCAACTAAAATGAATGAGTGAACAAAGAACACAAAAATGTTTTCATGGAGCCAACATGGGAAAATTGAGGCCAGTGGGACAGTGTAAGCAAAGAAAGAGACTGTGGACTCTGGATTGGATTGGAGAACTAAAGTAAAACAACAAATTTGTAGGTTAAAAAAAAAGTAAAAGAGAAAATTGAAGAAGAGTGGAGGAATAACTTCACATGGGCAGAATCTTAAGAAGAGAAGGGAGAACTCAAAATAACTGACCATCTTGGAAAAGAAATGCATAGCGAGGAAAGTAAGGCATGTGTGTGTGTGTGTGTCTGTGTCTGTATGTTTGTGTGTTTATGTGTGTTTGTCTGTGTCTCTGTGTGTGTGTATATGTGCCTGCATGTCTGTGTGGGTATGTGTATGTGTGGCTGTGTGAATGTGTCGCTGTGTGTGCATGTGTGTGTGTGTATGGATGTGTATATGTGTGTCTGAGTATGTCTTTGTGTCTGTGCATGTGTCCATGCTATGTGTCTCTGTGTCTGTGTATCAGTGTCTCTGTACATCTGTGTGTGTGTGTGTGTGTGTGTGTGTGTGTGTCTGTATGTGTATCTGTGTCTGCATGTGTGTCTGTGTATCTCTCTGTGTATTTGTGTATTTATTCTTGGAGGAAGAGGGTGCAGAAAGATCCAGAATAGGCAGTTCCAAAGCATCTTGCAAATTGTAGCTATTCTCTCCCCATTTCCATTGTGAAACAAGCAGGTACATACACAGCTGGAAGACAGCTTCATTCTTAATGGTTCTTCCATAGAAGCCCACTTTCCATTACATGGAGATGTTTTTCCCTGTTGTAATATGGGTTTACTCCCTCCACTCCCACCCCTCCACCACCCCCACCACCACCCCACCCCATCACCCCCACCCCCACCACACACACCTAGTCTGTTTGACTTGCAGATCCTTGTTTACATTAGTTTATACCCAAAGGCAAAAAAAAAAAAAAGTGCAGATTTTAGCTAAGGACAAGGGGCTATGGGTAAGTTTAATTTTCCCTATCTCAATATAAAAGTTGAGGTTAAAAAACCTCAGGAGGTTGCACCTCAGCTCTTAATAATGTGGGCCACTGGATTCTTATTGTGAAGCCAATTGAATTATTGTTGGCATGTTGTGTTCCAGCAGGCGTGGGTAACTTTTTCTTTGGCTAGTGAATAGAAGTCATTTTCAGTTATTTTATAAAAAAAAATGCAAGAAAGAATGTGAGTGAAGAAATCTTGGGTTAGCTCGGAGACAGCAGGGGGACGTCTGTGAGAGGAGGAGTGGAAAGCAATCCATAGACTTGCCGATGGACACTCATTAAATGTTAATAGGAGCTGCATGTGATGAAAGGCAGGAGGCTCAGAGTTTGTCTCGTTAACTGTGTGTCTATGACTGGAGGTATGTGAATGAAATCAAGCACAGGCATTAAAGAAATTATTTGTTGCAAAGCAGAAGCAAGCTTCTCTTTACAGTTGTGCCTGAGAGAAGAACATTACCAGGAATTCTCGAATTACATGCACAGAAGAGATAGGTGAGCTGAGCTTGGCAGCAGGTGACACATGGTGATGTAAATGAAACCTCACGTCGGAATGAAGTCCCAGGAAGGTGCTAGCCACTAGGAATGAGGGTGTAAAACCATGGACTCCATGGCCTCTTGCATTTCTGTATCATCAGTTACTGGAGTAATTTCCTGTGTCCAGATACAAAGAATACCTATATCGAAACCTCCTATCTTTACTAAGTAGTCCTGGGTCATTGGTATTCGGGCTGTGGCTTGAACCATTTGCACATAGCACATTGTGAATCTAAGGATCTGAGGCCTCACTTAGGAGGCTCTTACAGGATTAATAAAATATTTACAAAATTACCTGTATGGTGGCTTCATTTTTGAGGTATTTGGCCCTAATCGCAACATAAATCCTCATTCATGTGGCTTTGCTGTTTTCTGAAGGATGTTCCCACATGTCTGCCAGAGGAACAGAAGCAGATTCCTGGCATACTTGTATTAATAACACAAGAGTACCTGGTTTCTGTGCACATGTATGTTCTTGTCCTTCTAGGCACACATGCATCAACAGGTAGATCAATAGAAGGCGATGCGTTCAGTTTTTGAGAGATTTATCATTCATTCAAGTGAGTAGAATTTACATACAAAATGTTCAGAAATGTGTATGACTCACAGTGAGGAATCTCTGGTGTGCATGTTTTACATGTAGTCGAGGCAGTCTTGAACTGATCATCATGTACGATACGGTTTCTAGATGGAGGGTCAAGATCTTGCTTAATTCTTGGGGTAAGCTAAGGCCACAGCTATTTAAATGAGCAAATAGATACCCAGTGTCCACCGTGCGCCTGACATTCTGTGAGGCCTTTGGTTAGCATATGCCATTTAACTAGTCCTAACAATAATCCCCAAAGTTTCTATCTTTTCTTCACAGCTGGGAGACTGAAACTCCTAGTGGCCATACAGCTAGTAGATGAAAGAATTGATGTTGAAGCCAGCAGGAGCCTCCATACCCGACATGTTTGTGTTTTGTTTGGATGGGGTTTCCCACACAGGTTACCTCTCCTCTCTCTCAGTGCCCCACAAAGGGAGACCTGGGGGTTGTTAGAAGCAGAACCTATTCCTTCTCCCCTGCTTAACCTCTTCTCTGTTTATGCTTCCTCTGCAGCTGCTGGTTAGTTCTGGCTTTCTGTGACATGTCGTGGAGTTGGCTTTTTGATATATTACCAACATCAATAAAGTATTTATTACATAATTTAAAATTTGATAAAAATCTGTTTTAAAATGTTCCAGAAGACAAACAGTAATATTTACCTAGCAACAGATGAGACTATATATACATGGATATATATATCCATTTATCTCTGAAGTATGAATATATATGTGTTTGATATAGGTGTTCATCCATGGACTTTTATGCCATTTATTTTTCTTTCTTAAAGATCTATCCCAAAGGCATAGAAGGGGAAAGGCATAACTGGGCTAGCAGCTAGAACCATGGGAAATTAGTACAGTCTGTGGTTTCTATGTTGGGAAAATATAGCAAAAACAACACATATGCATCTTCCTTGGTTTTTGTCTCACTTGCTGATCTGGTACATAAGCCATAGTTCTGCACTTGACTGACTTGTGATTAATCGGGATGTCTTTGCTGTCCACAATACAAGTCATGAATACTAACCTGTCCTCCCTGTGTGTCAGCAGAGCTGCTGTTTGCATGCTGTTTTCTTGTTGCTACTATGTGGATGCCCCAGGCCTTGGTTCCAGGTCCCCCTTCTCCTGCTGTGCTTTGCCTCTGTTTCTGCAGAGAATTGTAATGCTCTCAGAAAAGGGACTTTTACGAAAAGGTGTTCTGTCTACTCAGCTCGAGGTGGGGAGAATGAAAGATCACCATGTTTTATATTGCCCAGAGCTCTCAAATCCAGCCTCCTACAGTCAGGAAAATCCTTTGCAGAATGCTTTACCCTGAAGACATCAAAAACAAAGGTAGCACCTGGGTCCTAGAAACCCCTAGAACATTGTTCATAGAATGTGTCTTAAGGATTGTGAGCATTACTTTGTCTTGTTTCTCTTCTAGCTGTGTGGGGACATGAGGCCCTTGGAGACGGGAACAAGGATTCTCCATTTAACTCTAATTTACTTTTATTGTAAATAAGGATTGTTCTCCTGAATACTAGCATTATTCACAGGAGACTCAAAAGTTTCTGTGTATACCTCAGCCACGTGACAGGGAAAGGGACCCTGTTCTCCAAATCTTCCCCAGTCGGTGTTGTTCTTACTAAACCTAGAACCCTAAACTGAAGGAGTGTGCATGGATCTGCTCCTTGCTCTCCCTTCCCTGCAGGCTGATGCTGAAACACAGTTTGTAACCTTCATACTGTGCCTGAGTGATGGCATAATTAAACAAGCTAATGCATGTGAAGTGTCCCTTCCCATGGTGACTGGCTGTGAGCATGTGCTCATAAACAGTGGCCGTTACTTTCCAAGTTCTCTTTTTCTCCTTCATACTAATTTATGATAGCTCCTTAGTGAGGTCTGAAGGTTTACTTCTGCCTGCCTTATGATTTTAAAAAATAGTGACTTTAACTGAGATCTTTATCTTACAAAGTTTACATGTAGTTGGTAGACTGACTTTTAAAGACAAAATGCCTTGTTGATTACTTTATCCTAAATCATCCTCTGATTCCAACAGTTTTGCCATAAATAAATAACACCGTAATGCTTGTAGGGCAAGACTTGGCAGACTAGTCTCAAACAGCTATAAAGATTCTCTACCCTATGTAAATACAAATCAAAACCAAGAGATTTGTGAACATACCATTACTGGTTTTTGTTATTACAAGTAAATACTGGAAAGAACCACAAAAGCTACTTTTGAAGAATGACTAGTTACAGGTTCTAGTAAATAGCATTTGATATATTAAATACTCATTGAGTGGATGTTGTCTGAAGGAAATGAAACCAGCCATGGCCTCTAGGCGTCTAAGAACTTCAATCTGGTGGATCTATTACTGTACAGTTTCTACTCATAGTATTTGTTTCCTCTGAGGTACCGACTAAGGGTTCTGTAATCTTTATTTTATCATATCCTAACATGACCACTCAGAAAAGAGTCATAAATCCCAATGCTAGAAACTGATATTTCCTTTTCTGTCTCCTGCTCATCCTTTCCTGAGTCTAGCAGTAAAATTAACTTTGGGCCCCCGAGAATGATCACTACAGAATCTGGTTTTGTGCTGTGCCACTTCCTGTAGAGCTGAAACACTAGTGAGGGTGTGAAAGAACAAGGATTCAGTGCGGCAAAGAGCATTGTCACAGCAGCTAATGGCTGTCGTGTGTACATGTTCTCCACATCACCACTTGACGGAGATAGCCAGTAACGTGGGTTTGTAACATTTCCTAACTAATGCTCCTAAACTGTAAACAAAGTAGTCCTTCCTGAACACATCCATTCCTCCTGGGAATCTAGAATTTTAGCTTACGTTAGGTTTACTTGACTCAAGGGACTTATTGACCACTATGAGTGAAAACCATGGTCTCCGATCCATGAGTAGAGAGACTCCTAGTTAGCACTGACTTCTGATTATTAGCAAAAGCGGGCATCAGGAAGGAATATATGTATGTGTGGGGCAGGGAGAAAGGAGTTTACCTCAAATAGATGGTCACGGTTGAATGCCAGAGGACTCTGCGTCTAGTACAACTGCTCTGAGATGACGCCCACTGTGTGTCTGCTTTCCCCTGAACCTTGGCACATGTATATATTCCCTTTGCTGATTTGTCTTTACACTGTACTGATTCATAGCTCTGAGTATGCCTGTATGCCAAGTCTTGTAAATATTAGGGTGGGTCTTGGGGATTCTGTTCTGACATTAGCTAGAATCCAACTTGAAAGATTCAATTCCGGAAAAACAGTCAAGCGGTCTGAAGGATTGCCTGAAGATTCTTCTTACAAGCACTTCCCCCACATCACCCCCCACCCCGTCCTCTCATCTCTATCCTAAACACTGTTTTAGTATTGTTTTTCATTAGTAAATATGTTTAAAACATAATAAAATTAGGTGGGTACTCGACAGTTTGTTATATCACTGTGAATCAGTTTATTCTTCTCTGTGTCTGTCATAACTGTTAAGAGAAACTTAGGAAATACGATATATCTCCCTCCACCTCTTTCCTCTCTCCCTGTCCCCACACATAAATACATTCCTTTCTGATGCCCACTTTTGCTAATCAGAAGTCAGTGCTAACTAGAAGCTTTTCTATTCATGGATCATGAGTGTTAATAAATAAACTCACTTTGAAATCCTGAGTCTCCCAATTAAAGTAATAAAGATTACATGAAATTTAAATGAAAATATTTTGTTGTTTATACCATATTCCACTCATTATATGTTTACATAGAGTGTGCCCATTCTTACTATACCTGAAGAACTTGCTAGAGTATTTTTCTATTTATCTCAATTTGGAGTGAAAAGAATCATACATGGAAGCCTGCCTGAATGGCTGAAAATAGCATCCAGGGGAGGCTTTGGGCAGAAAGGGAAGGGCAGAAATTAGATTCAGCAGTGGCCACTGTTGACTGTGCTCAACTGCACCTGATTCTTCTGACCCTGCACTATTCATTTCTCTACAGAAGTTCACCTCACATATGCTTGGCTTTTGTGGTCTGGGAGTGTGACTTACATGTCTTGAATGAGAACCATCAACAGAATGTGAATATTAGGTGGTGTCTAGTTTACATTCCAATAAAACAGACCAAAAGAAAAGATGGGTTGGATGATAAAAATGTTGTCCTCCTGTCTTAATAGGCAATTCTTTAGTATGTAAACAGAAAGGTCTACATGTTTATCTGAAATGTTGACCATTGCTTCATATTAACTATTAGACGTGGGCATTATTGCACATACTTGAAATCCCAGCAGTTGGGAGGCTGGAGTAGATAAAAATTAACAGACACCAAGTTAAGCTGGGAGGGGGCCCAAGAAAACTGGTGTATAAGGTTAGTCTTTTAATGCATAATAAGTCTGGCTAGCTTGGGCTAGAGTGAGACTCTTTCAGAAAAATCAAAGGAAGCATAGATAGTTACTATAGAATATAATGGCGTTTTAATTCTCCATGAAAAAGAATGAAATATATTCTTTCACATAAAAAAAAGAATGAAATAAATAAAACTGAAGGTCGTTAATGTTAAGCAAAATAAGATTCATAATGACAAATGTATACTTTCTCATTCATGTAAAATATGTATATATTATATATGTGTAATGTATACATATAATTACATATTTATGTATTGTATCACATATATTTACATGTATGTATGTATATGTACACATATACATATATATTACCTGAATGAGAGAGACCAAAATGTGAAGGGGAGATTGAGAGGAGTGGAGGGGAGATTGAGAGGAATGGAGACTAGCTAGTGTGGGGAGAAAGGTTATGTGGGTAAATATGGTCAAAACCTACAATCCAGTTGACGAAAATCATCTCTGAGACCTTACATTTTTTCCACTATTCTGTCCCTTTTCTTTTTGGAAGATGACCAGAATTTCATATTAATGACTGAACAGATGCAGCCACAATAAAATACTCTGATATGTTTTCATACTTACTCTTTTATTTTTTCTTTGCCACTTTATTTTTTTTCAAATATTCCATAAAAGAGAATTATCTGCCATTTCTCTGTCCTCCCTATTGCTGAAATTAATATATCTCAAATTTCATCCGGAACTTTATGACTTACGGTTTTAATTAGGTATCTTAATGTTCTAATATTCAGTTTGACCGTTCAGTAATTCATTGTTGGCTATCATGAAACATGCTTCTAGTTTGTCAGTTTTTCAAAATCACATCTGTATTCTTATATTTGAGTTTTGGGACTCCTTAATGTTCGTTAGATTTCCCTAACTTTTTCATCCAGCGTATTCTCCTGTGATGGACAGTCTTTCTCACTTTTGTTATTTATTACTACAGCTTAGGAAATTGTGGTGATTGGCCCTAAACATATAGATTCTGTGACAACATGAATTGAGGAATATAAGATTAGCCAAGATCTTAAAAGTATTTCTGGGAAGCATGAATTACTGCTGTTTCCAAAAGCTTATTTGTTGTTTTAGGAGTGTGTGGCATGAACTGTTTGAGCATCTGCGTTTGCAAATGTGACTGAGCAGACACTAGAAAACCTGCCTTTGAGCACAGACAGTGGCTGCTTTCTGTTTGTTTCTGTAAGCGTCTCTAAAGAAAACAGCTGGGTTTACAGAAAGGACTAGATAGTTTACAACAATGAATTACATTTCAGAGAAGTAGAAAAAAGAAAAGAAAAATAGTGGATTTCAAAAGTGCATGAGATGACACTTGAGGTACCTCATGTAGAAAGATGAGTGTTAGAGAATTCTGATACAGAGGAGGCTGGTTAAAAGTAAAGAGTCATCCCAGATTACAAGTACCACATGGATACAAAACAGATTATGCCTACCCCTCCCCCAAAAAGGATGGGGTTTGTAAGAACATTACAGTGAACAGTTAGTACTTGAGAGGTGAATCTTGAACAGTCTTGAGTTCACACATGAGAAAGTGTTACAGGGAGAAGGAACGGTATGAGTAGAAAGTGGTGGTAGAGACATACACGGTGCTCTGTGAAAGTCATGGTGCCCAAGTACTGGGTGTCAGTGTATATAATATGATGTGAGACTTGAAAGGTAGCTTGAAACAGTTCCTGAATGCCAACATTAAATAATATATGCTGAAATCTTACAGCAAACAAGACCTGTGGAAGTTTACTTTGGGAGGATTGTAGCATGAAGAGAGGTGTAGGAAAAGCAACTTTGGGTGAGAGTAGTATATTAGAAACTGTTAAAACCACCTACTTCGAAAATGAAATGGCCCATTAATAAACTTGTAAGAAAAGTGTAAAAGATAGACGAAAGAAATAGCTATGAATAGACACTGGGTTGGTTACCCATTAAGTAAACTAAAATCTGGGTCCTGGAATTCCGAGAGGGATGGGAAAGGAACCAAGCAGATGAGGCTCTAATGATAGGTCAGGTGGAGTGTGGAGATGGAAGCATCTCCATTGCAACATAGTTTCTGTATGTTCCACACTCAAGCTGACTTGAACCATACTCCAAACACTATTATGTCTGTGACCTTAAGTAAGTTGCTCAGCCTCTTCCCGTTCAGGTGTGTAACAGGATCTCAAGCTGATAAAAATAAACACAAAACACATGTGCCAGGTAGGTTTTCCTGGCTCCTTGTTAGAATACAGCAATACTAGGTATTGGTGTTAGTTTTCAGTTTTTTTCGTAGCTCTAGTAGTAGCTAATTTTTCAAATCTCACTTTATATATGAAAAATCTAAGGCAGAGGAGCCATGTTATTAGAAAGAAAAAAAAAACTTTAGCTTAAAAGTAAGGAGTTAGCACTAAAATAAGCTGTATATGTTTTACGTTGGAAACTGTTTTAGACACTAGCTCTTTTGAACTGTTTATATTATAATTCAGGGGGAAGGAGGGTGCTGGGAACAAAGCCCCAAAGCTCGAATTTTCTAAGCAAGCATACCACTGCTGATCTCCACCAGAGCCCAAGGGTAGCAATGTTGACCTACGGGCCAAATCTCAAAAGGAACCTCAGAATTGTTGTTGTCTTCATAAAATAGTTGAATGGATATATATTCTCATAAATGAGAAATAACAGAAGTGACAGGAAGACCAGAAGAGAAATAAGCAACTGAGAAACAAACTGTTATGGTCAGAAATAAAGTGAAGGGGAAATCTTATTATACACACATTTGTCCTTGCAATGTTTTGTTATTTCTACATGTAATAATTTACATCTGTCCACTCCATAGTCCCTTACAGACAACCAGCCACATTTTGCTTTCTGGTTGGTTGTAGAGTGGGATTTGCTTTTTACTGAAGAAAATGTTCAACCTGAATGTAGCATCCTTTGCAAAAGAACTTCTAAGTAGAAACTTTCTGGTACTTACAAGGAGAAACGGTGAGGATAGTTTAAATATACATGGTTTTCTAAAATTACCACTCTTAACTTTCCTAGAGCAATAGTCAGGAGGCTGCCTCCCTGCCACAGCAAACCCAGGGGAAATGACCTGACGTTTCTACTGGAGCCCTTCAGCATAGTCAGAAGAGCTCTGTCTATGGGGAAATGTCTTTTGAGTAGCTCAAATGTGAGGTTGGATAGCATCACACCCATTAGAATGTACTTAACCCTGGGTGTGGCAATGGGATGCAGTACATCCTACCTTACCTGAGTGGACAACCACTGGGCCAGGAGAAAAAGATCACAGTGTGGAGGAAACACCCAAGCAGATCCCAGGTCATCCAGTCACACCTAGGCCTGCTGATGTTCAGCAAGAAAAACTGTACATCTGAAACACATCATTCAATACATGGTCTTCAACTGCCTCCCGACCCCACGGCCGGTACTAGTAAATTCAAGCAGCATTGATTCATCTTGGCAGTGGAGCCATAAAAGAATACAAGTCTATGGTACAGAGGCACACATGACATAAAAATACAAGTCGGTTACTGAGGGCAGGTAATTGTTACTGGGAGTGGCAACAAGGAAGGCAGCATCAGAGACATTCTGTAGGTTCTATAGGTTTACCTCAGTTGAGCCCAGATGGAAGAGGGTGGCGATGGAAGACAGGGATGCTGAGACGGTTTGGCACTTTTCACACTCACAAGTAACTCTTGACTTGGAGTGTCAGAGATCTCACCAAGATTTGATGTATGAAAAGCAGGTCAGGTCTATATTGAGGGGCCTTCAGAGGCCAGATAATGGGAATTTATTACTTACTCTCTCTGTATAATAGGGAGCCTCTAGAGCGGTGGCTCTTACCTTCCTAATGCTGTGACCCTTAAATATAGTTCCTCATGTTGTGCTGACCCACAACCATTAAAATTAGTTTTGTTGCTACTCCATAAATGTAATTTTGCTACTGTTCAGGATCGTAATGTAAATATCTAGGTTCTGCGGTCGTCTTTTGAGGATTGTGAGCCACAGGATGAGAACCGCTGCTCTAAAGGTTTGTTAGAAAAACCGAAACATTCCCAGTCTCCAGGTTTGGAGATGTGAGGACAGTTTGCGTGGTGACAAACTGGTGGAGAGAGCTGCTCAGAGTGAGGAAGGAAGTGCTGTGTTTCTTCTGTGGCTGTTCTTCACGTGCTAGCTTACACCCAAGTATCTTTGAATAGTCATATTTGTTGTTGCCTAAGTAGCACTGATTTCACAAACTCATTAAAATATTGTCTGTCTGATGGTGCCCTATATACACTAATCACACAGGTAAGTAGTTGCATATATCATTAAAGTCACTTTTTAAACAAGGAAAGGTTTTTTTTTTTTTTTAATTCTCACTAGTGACACAGTGATGCCAGTCCTAACCAGGAACTCATTCTTTCTAACTTAAAAAAGACTTAAAAAGCAGAAGCCTTGCATGGTGTTTCTATTTTGGCCCAAAAGCAGCTGCTTGGCTGAAGCTGCATGGCCTAAACACTATACAGACAAAATCAGTCTGTGGGATTGGAACCCTAGGGGGTGCACTTAGAATCCAGCAGCCCCTGAGTTAGAGCTGTCAATCCTGCCTTTCATGTTTTTCTCTGCCTTTGCTGCAGCTTTTTCTCCCAGCCTGTTCAGTGAGGGCACCAAGAGGAAGTGTGTTTGTGAGAGCATACTGCCACCAGACAGCTTTATCATCAGTACTGGGAGCCCCTCCTTCCAAACCACGGCTGTCACAAGGCAATTTCATGCAAGCTTTCTACACGCCCAGCTAATTGAGAGTTGAAAGCTAGCCTTCAGATTACAGTAGCCCTATTTCTTATGGTTGCCAGTTATCAGACACCTGGTGTCGTTGAATGGTGACATTTTTAATATCTCCCATTTCGAAAAATTAAATGATGGTCATCTCAAGAAACTAGATGAGTCTGTCCTTTCACATGCAGACATTTATCTACTTGACAGTATACAAAATCTTCAATTTCAGATAAAAACCAAATTCTTCGTACATTATTTGCAAATGATACATTGCACCTTTTTTCCCTTAAGACTCTTATATGGTCCTTACTGTCTCTGTAAATTTTACCAGAGCAGATGTAGTCACTGTAGTGCAACAGTGGACTAAACTAATTTCCCTGATGTAAACATTGTTAAACAATTTCAAATGTAAGTTTGGAAACAGTGTTTCTGAACCTGTTTAATAATGTTTAAAAATGCATCAATGAAATTGGCTTAGCCTGTGGCCTTTATTACATTATCTGTTCTCAATTACATAGATTCTGTGTTTTGTGTCTGGAGTAGTTATAAGTAACCGAAAAAAATGATCCCAGCTGAAGAGTGTGGCTTATCCCTAACTGATTTAATTTGATTTAAAATTGATAAACCTTGGAAAATACTTCCAGAATGTCATATCAACTATTAAAATGATAGGAAATGCATCCAGGAGGTCAGGCCAGCACCGTTATTTCACCAGCCGACACCCCTCCCTTCTTTAATCCCCATTGCTCTTCATCTTCCACTCACCCCGGTCTCATTGTTGTGACTCCACAGTAAATTTTAAGCTCTCGGTCTTGAAATGTAACATAAAACATTAAATATGTTTTTACTAATTATGATCTGCTAAACTCCGAGCACTGTTGCTGAAGCTTTTTTATTTTAATTTCAGAAGTAGTATTTAAGTGATGACATGCAGTAATTTGCTCATTCTTCTGTCAGTATAATTTACAAGGCAGTGGCAGATAAACATAGTAATACAAGATTCATTTACAGTGACACAATGGCAGATACACAGAGCAGAACCCTGGCTATGAGATAAAGTGGACTGAGTGACTTATGCAGTAATTAGGGGATAATTGTCATTAACCTCACAAACAGTAGTTTACCCATATTGTTTAAAAGGCTCCAGGATGCGTAATGACAAGGTAATCTGTCAAAGCGCTAGGGGGAAATATTAATAAGATTTGTGCAAGCCTGGATAGAAAATATGCAGAAAGCGGCCACATTAAGCTAATTGGTGGATGAATATACACTTGTAAAAGTGCTTCTAATGGCACGTTTGCTGCTCTCCAAATGACTACCGTTAATGTGGAGAAGTGGGCTGCTCAGAAAGTCAGGACTGCTGGGACAAGAGGGTATTAAGCCATGCAGACGCGGTATTACCTTGGACTCAGTAATGCATGCTTCCTCCTCTTAGCTTTTATTTTGAATTTCTGAATTTTTTATTATAGTGATGTATATTGATCATTTATTTTTCTTTTCTTTTGGTATTTTTTTTTTAGCCTAAATTTGTTCAGTCAACCACCAGCCTTAAATCACCCTTCTTGTGGCCAAATAGGATAGCTAATGTCTCTATTGATATCTTGTGTATAGATGTACAGAAGCACTAACTATTAATGAATGTTTGGATTTATAATTATGCACACATGTATGTGTGGGTGCCTTTTATAGGAAGGCATTTAGTCTGAACAATCAAAGGAGAGTGTATCCATCAACAGCCTTGTGTATGTTACAAGCAATAATGTGTTGTTCCCTGCTGAATGCTCAAGTAGGAAATTAATCTTTGTGTTCTGCTGCTATTCTTATACCCAGAGAACAAAAGTTAAATCTCTCAATACATCTTTCTGTTCAATCACACACTTGGTCCTTGGTCCTGCTCTCTCACATTCTAATGAATATGTTAAAGTTCCTTTGGGTTGTTCAGTCTGCTTCTGTTGTAAAGAACAATTCCAGATGTATTGCGTGAATTAGAATCATCCATTCAAGCTTTGAAAGCTCTGTATCCGCATCAAGAATGTACAGGTAGAACAAAGATTAAAATGTGTACCTCTGAACTGTGTTGAGGTTTTGATCTTTATCTAGTATATAGATAACCCTTACAGTAAAACATTCTGGGGTGCATTTTTGTTCCTCGTCAAGCATTTTGGAAAAACACAGGATCCCCAACATGATCTCATAGAAATATGAAGCCCAGAAGCATCCTGCTGACATGCAGAGTCTGCCTGGAAATTGAGGGACAAAATTTTGTGGAAAGTGAAAAGAACTAGAAATACACACCTCAACTTGAAAATGTCAGAAGAGCCCTGACAAGTTTGGTTTACTGCAGAGCCAGCAGATTTATGGCCATCCCAGGACATCAGCTTCATCTTTATGTCCAAGAGGAGATGAAAACAACAAGGTCATTTGTGGGAAAACCCCTCTCTTTCCTCCTGTTTCTAGTGTTTGCTCTGTGGATTTCAAACCATCCCCTTGCTATCCTGAAGATAAATGATTTACTCACCGGACTCTCACTGGTGTCCATGTGACTACACAGTGTCTAAAGAGTTTGAGGAGAGAGTCTTGTATATATTCCTGCCACTGTCTTTTCAGAACCACACAGTCTGTTGGAGACTATTTATATGGTTTTATGTGTATAATTATTTATATGGATTTATTAACACCTAATAAAAAAGGTATAATTCAATCTTCAAGTTACAGAATTTTCATAAGCCCTTCAAAGTATTATTGGACAGGTATATCAAGGCCCTATAGGAATTGATTGGGATAGCTCCAAGTTTTAAGCAAAGTTATGACTAAACTGGACATTTAGTTGACCAGGAATCAAAATTAACCCAGAGGACCCAGCACCTTTAATTATATCATAAGTGAACAGTTTGGAATAATCATCAAGGAAGTAGAGGGGAGAACAGGATCCAGAATCCAAGAAAATCCAAGACTCTCAGAAAGTGAGGAATACCTTCAGTTACAAATACTCATATTCTGAAAAGCAAGTTAAAAGTAAAAGTGTTAGTGTTATTTTAATTCAAACGAATTATGTTTAGAGTCTATACACAGTTGATGAAACAGTGGAGTTCTGAACCTAATGTCAGTAGGGTGTTTGCTTATATATGGGGGGAAAGACTAAAGCTGGATGTTGGTAATTCAGTAGTCACATAGCTGGTCATCCACAAAACCAAGATTGTCATTTTTATGTGTCCTTCAGTCATGTTCTTAATTATATTGTTCTCTACATTCAAATACTTTTGTTATATTAAAAGTAATTAAAATGGGCAACTGTCAGATGAAAAACCTATTTTAACCTGTAGACTAGTTCCGAAGTAGGTATTCTATGCTTCAGGTTAAGGATTTGTGGATAATTTTATAGCTGGGGGTTAATACACTAGAAATACTAACTTATAACTTGGGGTTTTTCCAGATTAGACATTAGCTCAGTGGTCAGGAGAGGCACTCGAGTCTGTCCTTCATCTCAGAATTTAAAATTTCTGGGCTATTTTAAATTTTGGAACTCATTTTTCTTCTTGCTAAATATGAAAACAGGGGGTGTCATTCAATTTTTCTCAGGTTTGATTTACCATAGATATAGGAAAGTTGAAAAATAGTTTTGAATCTTTGGAATGTAACTGTAGGCTTTGCTAGAATTTACTCCTCGGGATTTTATATGTAAGACACCTGCTTTATTTCTTTGCAAAGAAATGTCCAGGCAAGACATGCGTATGGCTGGTTCTAATTTGGACAGTCTGAAATGCCAGTGTACATTAACAAAGTCCTGTTGGGCCCCAGAGCTTCTGTGATTTACTGTGCTGTAACGTCAGGGTGATCAATCATAATCATAGTTCTAAGCTAAAAACAATGTACAGGTTGTTACTGAAAGAAAAGGAGGTAGTATTCTGCAAAGTACTTATTCTTGCCAGGTGTGTGTGTGTGTGTGTGTGTGTGTGTGTGTGTGTGTGTGTGTGTGTGTTTTCTCCTGTTGGTGTTTTCCAACAAACGCAGTCTCATTAGTACTAGGAAAGTACTCTACCACTGAGCTGAACACCTTGCTTAAATGATTGTTTAAAATCCAAAATAAAACAATATATTTTAAAAATTGGATTAGCCCTTTAAAGCTAGTTTCTCTGGCATTTTGATAGTGCTACTTTGTGTAGAAAGTTAATCATTTGTGGAGGGTAAATTGTTTAGCTTAATGAGTCTTCACTTTCCAAAAATAACATCTCACTGTGGAAAATATTTTCAGATATGAATCATAAAAACAAGTTATAGCTAACTGTATGTTATAAATGAATTACATAGATTGTTACCATGCTGCTGCTCTCTTATCCTGTGAGGTATATTCAAGGGTCATGTTCCTTAAACTTCCAGTCTCACCCAAATAGAAGCAATCCTTGAATTTGTACTTTGTGTAGTTATTCAAGTAATGTGATATGCCTCATATCATGTCCATCCTATAAGGTGAAACCTCGTGAATGCTGCAGAGCACTGATTTACAATGAGGTTTATATACAGCTGGAGCAGGAAGGTGAGCATCTTCTGTGTTCACATGTATGTGGATGTGCATGCACATGAGTGGGAAGCTTAAAATGTCAGCCCTTGTGTACAAAAAATATAGAGAACAGGTTCCAATGTTAGCATACTGTCTAATAAGGACTAGTAGCAATCCCATCTTGACAGAAGTCTTCAGTACAAAGTTGTGTGAGAGCTTCAACATTCTAACCAATTGTGTGTCTTTCTGTAACTATTCTTTGAGGGTAGGTGGATAAAGGGAATAGAAAGATGTTTTGAGTTTAGTTTCTCGTGTAGAGATGTATTAAATTTACTAGTAATTTTTGAAATCACAGGAAGTTTTGATGTTGACACACCTTTTTCATGACAAAGACTAACTTGCTCAGATGAGGAAAAACATGTTGATTTCCAAAACATAATCACGTGAGCAAATACAAGTATATCCACATGTGAGGTTTGTTTCTTTATTGTTTGTTGGTTTGGTTTGGTTTGGTTTGGTTTGGTTTGGTTTGGTTTGGTTTGGTTTGGTTTGGTTTGGTTTGGTTTGGTTTGGTGGATGTCTGTCCTTTTGTTTATGCTACACCTTCATTATTCTTTTCTTAAGGGACATATCTTTTATAGACTATCAATGAGAAAAATAAGGATGCAATTGCTCAACATTGTATTTTGGAGGTGAAATACGCTCGTGAGAAATTCTGCAAAATACAAATTTACAAGTCGTAGAAACTGAGTAGGGTTCTCAGTACCTAAAACAAATGTTGATTCTTTAAAAGTAAAGTCTAATTTGAACCATTTGGTGCAGTCACGGTATGAATGAGTAGGTTTCATTCTGCCTACAGATATTGCAGTTGTTACAGCTGGCCTCCTGGAAACATTAGCTTCAAAGCTAGGAGAGTAGTCACATAAAAGAGCTCTGTGTGACTAGGGAGTAGTGTAAGCTTTGTTTACTTACACAACCAAACGGCTCTGATGTATGTTGTGTATATGAGGGGTACATCTCTCTTAGGCAGTACCCCGAAGAAATATGTTTAAATGTAAAATTTACTAAAACAAATGAGCATGCCCAGATCCTTCCCCACATGATTTCAAGTGTTTCTCAGAAATTATCACAACATTGCTTAAAAACTTTCCCTAAGTAGTTCCCAGAATCTATTCAAACAGATTTTTTTTTGTGTTAGCATTCTATCTTCCTTTTTTTGTTTGCATGCATACACACACACACAAACTTATATGTGCATATACAGGCACATATATACACAAACATTGGTCCATGGACACTTATGAATGCCAAGTCAAATAAATTTGTGAGATAAACATAACTTTTTTAAAAAAGAGGTGGATTGGTTCCAGAGTATCAGAGTCTCCAGAACAGTTAAGGTTTGGGGCTAAAAGAAGAACTTAAAAAGCTGGCTTGGCATTAGAGTGATAGCTTGACATGAAGTATTTTCTTCTAACATGTACATGCATCCTTAGTTTTAGTGACCTATGGTAAGTCTTGGGAAAATGGAAGAGTACTGAAAGTTTGTGACTGTTTAAGCTGTTTCTTCAAAGCTGTTTGTGGTGCCCAAATGCATGTGTTTCTCAAACTGCATCTCAATTGAGAAAATGCCCCTACAAGATCCAACTGCAAGGCATCTTCTTAATTAGTGATTGATGGAAGAGGGTTCAGCCCATTGTGGGTGGTGCCATCCCTGGGATGGTGGTCCAGGGCTTTATAAGAAAGCAGGTGGAAAGTCATGGGGAGCAAGCCAGTAACTAGCACTCCTCCATGGCCTCTGCATCAGGTCCTGTCTCCAGGTTCCTGTCCTCTTCCTTCAGTGAGGGACTGTGATCAGGATGTGTAAGCCAACTAAACCTTTACTCTCCAACTTTTTTTCTTCTTTTTCTGTTTGTTCCCCCAAGACACCAACCTTACTTCATCTGTAAAGTAGGAGGCATTCCATGTTTGATTTCAGATAATGGTCTAAACTACTGTATTCGCCTCTTGTGAAATTCCTGGGTTGTGTTCTGACACATTTAAAGATAAGGCCAGCTTGAAGACAAGTGAAAAGAGTGTATCAGTGTCTCAGTGTGAGGTGTGTGTATATAATCCATGCCTAGCACACTCTAGTATTGGCCCTGTGGACCAGAAGTTTCCAAAGTTTATAAGTATATTGCCATTAATGAAAATACATAGAGTGTTTACCCTGACACAAATAGAACTTAAATTCGTGTTTGGAAGTCAGTGGGATGTCTCAGTGCATAAAAGCTCTCACTGCCTAGCTTTGAAGACCTGAGCTCCCTACCCAAAATGAATCTGGTGAAAGGAGAGAAGCAGCTCCCTAAGTTTTCCCTGACCTACAAATGTGTGCTGTGGCTCACATATACCCAGACATAAGCTCACATACACAACATAAATAAGTCTAGAAATTAGTGCTAGTTCACTGTAAGTTCATGACTAGAATATTACCAAAAATTGCCTTTGTTGGTAAAAACTAAGTCGAAATTTTCATGTGTAGTCCTTGTATCACAGATTGCCTTACACGGTTTACTAATAGATACTAGGAATTATGTATGTTTATATTAGAGTCACAGGATAATTTAGGAGGCAGAAATTTGTATATGTGGGATATTACAAAATTTACAGAATTTAACTTCAGAACGAAGTTCACTGAGGTATGGGTTAAAAATATAAGGCTTAGCTAAATATATAATGTGGGCAGCCACTGAAACACACACTTCTGACAGAACATTATCATCACCTCAGAGTTGATAATGCCGTGTTCAATCAGTTCCTTTCTACATCTTCAGTCACTGGTAACTGTAATCAGAAGTCTGTTCTTGTAATCCTTCTTTCTGAATTTTCATTCATTACACTGGGAGACTATGCATCCATCCGGGATCTAATGAACAATGCTTTGCAAAGTTACCTATGTTGTAGTACTTGTTGACAGGTTACTACTTTGCATTGCCCAGTAGCATCACATTGTACAGCTATCCCACAGCTTGTTTCCATTTAGCACTTAAACATCTAGAAGATGTGACACAACATATCGTGTAAGTTGTATGAGGCATGTTACCTCATTAGTTTTAACTTAGTGATAACGGTTAAACGTTACCTGATAGGGTGTACTTAAGTGGGCTCAAAATTCCATAATACCTATACCTTCTATCTGAGATGTGCATCTTGCCTTGATACTTGTGTTAACCTGAAAGAAAACGAACATAAGAAGCAGGTCATGAATACTAATTGCCTATGTAATTGTGATGACCTATCTTCTAATAAAGTATGCCATGCAAATCTAGACATGAAGTCAAAACACATTTTGTAAAGTTCCAGTTTTAGTGTAACGAGTAAGCAGCCCTTAGAGTTTTCTGTCATTTAAGTAACTTATTCTCTTATTATTATTTATTTATTATTGCTCACATTAAAAATATTTTATTAACTATCTGAGAAATTTGCGCAGTGTATCTTGACGATATTCATTATTCCTCCACCCTTTACCACCTCCCTTATCTCCTGTCATCACACCTCCCTACCCAGTCCCCAGCTTCATGGCTATTTGATTAAGTTCAGTAGCCTATCAGCTCCAATTTGTGTTACACATCCACTCCTTGGTGTAGAGCCATCCACTCAAGTATGGCCAGCCTACAGGAAGCCATACCATTGAAGAAAGCTGACTCTCTTTCCACCAGAAGCCATTAACTGTCCAGTGCCCCTCAGTTGCAGGGACTCAAGAGTCCCTCTCTCAGCTCTGTGCTCCAGTGTTGACACGTGTAGGTCTTGTGAAGTGAAACACAGCTGCTGTCAGTTCATGAGTGCAGTGGTCCCATCATGTCCCTTTCTGATTTCCACCTTCTAGAGTCTTTCCATCTCCTCTTCCATAATTGTCCCTGAACTTTTAAAAAACTTTTAAAAAACATATGATACAGATTTCAGTTTGGGCTATGTATTTTACAGTCACTTATTCTCTGTATTCAACCAGATGTAAATTTCTGTATTAAACACACACACACACACACACACACACACACACACACACACACACACACACAC
>JANHMN010000004.1:61493653-61498653 GCA_030674055.1 Rhabdomys pumilio
CACACACACACACACACACACACACACACACACACACACACACACACCAATCAACTAGACAAAGAAACTTCTCTGATGAGTTCTAAGAACTACACTAGGAATTTACATGCTATTTTGATACTGTGTCCATTTAGCAAAATAATATCCATTTAGCAAAATAATATTAGTTAGTTCACCTCCAGAGTCTGTAAGCTCCCCAACCATGGGTTCTTGGCCAAATTTACAGAACCAAACATGTTTTTCTTTCTCTGGAGCAGACTTTAACCCAAATCAGACAGTGATTGGTTACCTCTATATTGGCTGTGCCACTATTGCACCTAAAAGCATGTCTTTCCATGCTAGTCATTATGGCAGTTCACAGGGTTTACAGCAGGGTAGTGGTAATATTATCGATTCTGTTTTAACCCCAGCAGCCTATGGAACACCTCTCAGTACTATGAGAGCTTCTCTCACACAGCTGTATCAGTATTCAGTATGTATCAGTGACTGCCTCTAGGTTCCTGCTCTGTTTGGGCTCCTGTCCTGATTTCACTCAGTGATAGACTGCAATGTAGAAATGTAAGCTGAAATAATCCCTTTTCTCCCCAGCTTGCTTTTGGTCATGGTACTCTAGCACAGCAATAGAATCCTAGGTAAGTAACTGGAGACAAAACAAAACAGCACATGCCTTTGTCATTGCTCTTGGTTACACACCAGAACTTGAATTCTGCTGAAGACACCAAACACATTGCTTATAGGACATGGAAAAGTAAAGTTGGTACTGACCTTGAAACTTCTTACTTGCTAGTTCTCATAATACAGGGTTTTTATGCTCGACTAAAGGTTTCTCAACTTTTTAAATTAATAGTATAGCTAGTTATTTACAGAAATCCAATAGGTATAATCACACCTTACATTTAACTAACAGTGCAAATCATATTATCATGATTTTTGTAAATATCATTTCTCAGTCTAATGGGTTGGAGGTCAGTGAATTCTGGTTACAAATAGAAATAAAGGAATTGATTCACCAACTATAGAGGAAGTCAGGAGTTAAGTGTTATACTTAGATCGTAATGAATACATGTAAAAGACTAGTGTCATGCTACGTGCTTGTCAGTGTGGCCGTAATCTTCCTAGATCTACATATGACTGCATTTTGCTTTCCTAGTACTCACTTCACTGTAGCATTTCATTTTTTTTTTTACTCCTATTCATTTGAGAAAGTTTATTTGACCGTCTTGGAGGCATTCTAGTTTTTCCTCCTAGTCACTCTTGAATCAATATTTAAATACAATAAAAATAAATTACTAATAAAAATTCATGCCTGTAGTTACTGTGATAGAATTAAATTGTCCTAAAAGTTTTCAAATGGTTAATAGATGTGCTAAATTAATTGCAGTTCTTTTTTTTTCTTTTTTTTTTTTTTTTTGTTTTTGGCGTTTGCTTTTTGATGTTGTTTGTTTCTTTGTTTGTTTATAAAGCCTTCAGGCTGACACTGATACATCTCAATCAGTAGTTCTCAAACTATGGGCCATGACCTCTTCAGGGGTTGCAAGCAAGCTATCATGCATATCAGATATTTACATTATAACTCACTACAGTATCAAAATTACAGTCGTGAAGTAGCAACGATTTGATTTTATGGGTGGGGTCACCACAACATGAAGAGCTGTGTTGAAGGGTTGCGGCATTAGGAAGGTTGAGAACCACTGTAGATGATTATAAAACATTTTGGACTTAGCCACTGTGTGAGAGTCACTTCACTGTGTACTTCTGTCCCGTAGAGTTTCCATAAATGCTTTGCTTATTACCACCGATAGATTCTTCTTCCCTTAAGCCAGCTTATCTATGAATATCCTAAGACAAGGAAGTTGTGCACTTCCTATGTCCTCCCCCCACCTCCAGTTCTTACATTTACATACTACTAGGTAATATGATCAAATATTAATGGAAACTTCTTGGGAAATATCCTGTGTGGGCCTTTCTATTGCTGGGATCCTGAGGGTTCTCAGAGGGTACATTGACCTCCAGAGATTTATGGTGTTCTTTACTATATTTATTAGTAGACATTATCTTTATACCTTGCATTTAACTTTACAGTCAGAACTTACTTTTTGTGATTCAGGCTAATAGTAAAGTAGCTTTAATGACATAGCCTCAATTTTGACAGAGGTAGCTACTCAGAACTAACAGAATTCTGAAAGGTAGTTATTTTAGGAGAAGCAGCAGGCACTGCAGCAGCCAGGAGTAAAAATAGACCATGTAGAATGGCTATGTACCATGGGGAGAGATGGGAAGGTGAAAGAAATAAGATGATGGTAGTGGTTTTGATGATGGTTCATATTGGTTGCTATGGTTTCTGTGGCTCATTTAATTCCAAAGGCTGTGGTCTGTGAATGTATGTTGACCTGTAGTTTTAGGTTCAGGATGCCTGGACAGAACCTGGAGAAGACATGATTATACACTGCTCAGGCTGGGGCTCCACCTAACAGAAAAGAGCAATCACAGGAGGCAGTTGATAGCAAGAAGCAATGGTCTAAAAGAAGGCAGTGCATAGTTCTAGACAGCCGTGTTCTACAGTCTACTCATGGTCCTGACTAGGTAATCACAGAATGGTGTTCACCGAGTACTGTGGAGACAGACAGTAAACTGAAACATCACAATTTTGTCATTCAAGTCTTGGACTCCAGGAGAGCTTCTTGGAACCTTCCAAGAAGTCTTACACTTCACTTGTGATTTCTTATCTGTTTAACATTTCCCATATTCTGGATGTGCCTGTGGTAGCATGGAGGTGAGTGGTGCTGTCAATGAAACAATGTATTTAAAATCAGTTTCCTTGTTTACCTTCCTTCAGCACCATCTTTCCCTCTGTTCCCCACATCTCAAAAACGAGGCTCTGAGTAACATCAGTGGTTATTAGTGCCGTCATCTAGTAGCCATTGCAGCACTCCAGAATCTTCTGAAGTTACTAGCTGCCGGTGGCATTATATGCTTACTTTAAACAGAGAGTATGTGAGGACATCTCATCTTATAGGTAATTATTTAGGAAGGACAGGCATTTTGACAGTTTTCATAGGAATGGATATCTTCATGTGCTGACTGTCTAAACTGATGGGAGGAGTGGCATACAACTGTTACAGCTGCTTTCAAAAATAATTCAGATAAATGATGGATAGCCACTCTCATTCACACAAGCTATGATGATTCTGAACATGACAATGTCTAGAGGGAAGTTTATATCCATAGGCCGAGCATAGACTTTTTCATTGCAATAATGGTGAAGATTCATTTATTCTCTTGCTGCCTCCCTAGAGTGACATCACATGGAATCATGGTTGACATAGTACTGTTGTCGTATATAGACTCATTCTGCCCATTTTGCTAGTTTTTTCCAATAATGTGTCTTTTCTGGTCTAATATCCCTAGGACCACACAATTACATCTTAACCCCTCCTGCCTGTAACTGTTGTTTTCAAAGAAGAAATTACCAGCCTTCATATCATACTTTGAAGAATTTTATCCAGTATTTTATAGACTGCCTCTCAACTTTGGTTTTCCTGATCCTTTCTCATGATTAATTTTAAGGAAAAAATTGTTTATAAGACCACCCTTGGCAATCACCATATGCCATCAGGAGTACAAGATGCTGATATGTCTTCCTCCATTGATGTTAACTTTGATCAGTCTCTCAAGGCAGTGTGTAGTAGATTTCTCTAGTGTCAAGTTATAATATTTGTCTTTGTAATTAACAACTGTGTTGTCATTTTCTTAAATTTGTTTTGGTGCTGAACCCAAGACCTCACACATGCTAACCAGCTTCCTACAGCTAGACCACTTCTCCAACTCCCTCAACACCATTTTGTTTTTCTGGAAGGTTTTGTGCTTTCTTAAGCTGATGGTCAGAGTTGAAGTGTCATGCACCGAGGAGGGCTGCAAAGAACTGTGATCCTGGTGGGTCTAAGAAATGAGGCCTTAAAAAATTCACATAGTCATTATTTAACTGTTTAAATAGATTTCTCTCAGCCCATGCTAAAATGGATTGCCTGACATTAGGTTGCAGGATTTTTAAGTCCTACCTCCAGGCAAATCTCATAGTTACTAGAAAAAAAAATGAAAGTGTGAAATGCTTTTTAATGTATATTTAACAACACATAGTCTGATGGTTGCCGATGTGTAGTCTCTATGGACTTCCTTTGCTATCAGAGGAGGACGCTGACAGACAACTTTTTACATGTTTATTCTATCTAAAGCCGTAACATGCTTTTCAATATCTACCATGTCCTTTACAACAAAATCCTAAAATGTCATACACTTGAAGAGTACCTCAAATGTTAAATGGCTGGATGATGGTCATATTTCAAGAAGGGGAAAGTTGCTATTCATAAGTGGTATTTTCTTTACTCCACCTCATGAAAGCCTACTCTCAGCCAGGATTGAAGTACAGCCATTTTTAGAAGACAATGTACATTGAAGTGAGTGCTGGAGTTATGAGGGAGACACGCTATTTTACTGATTTTTTTTTTAATTCCACAAGTCATGTAACTCCTACTTAATGAGATATCTGTCGTTGCATCTGGTGACGTGTCTCCTTGAGTTGAAGGAGTACATTTCATGAACTGTACTGAATTCTTTCCTATGCTGTCATTATTTAACGAAAATTAGGGTACAGTTTTTTTTGCATTTTACTAGGTTGCACAGCAAGAGTTCACATCTTATACTAATACATGCTAAATAGTTGCATAGTATATAAATCATTGTTGTTAAAATGGCAGTACTGAAGGCATTTTAGATCACAGAGCCCCAGTGGTCTGCATTTTGTTTGCTTTGACATTATTAAACTCAATCCGTTTCTATAACTGTGACTGTAATTGCCACATTTACATGGCAGAAAAGTTGGCTTCGCATGTTAACTTTTATTAACAGTGCGTACATGCTGCTTTCTCTTCTTGCTCTCTGTTTCATAAGCTGGCAGAGCACCTTTAGTTTCATTGAATAATTATGCACAATCAATAAGTTTT